>CM069441.1:45245859-45357772 GCA_035610835.1 Ophiura sarsii
CATACAGAGATGAGGAGTTATTGTAATTTGAACGTAGAATTGGGAACATTTTGTATATTCCTTATAGAGAATGTACACACCGCCACCGCCGCCACCCCTGACTTTCGAAATATAATCAATCATATCTCAGCCAAACAGTTATAGAAATACCTGATTTAGCTAGATAAATAAGCTTTCAAATGACACCTAAACCATAGCTCTACCACATTTAGTTGTTGAGTTAATAGAAAGAAATGGATGATTCGTCACCAAAAATGCAACGCCCTTTTTGGGTGGTCAGTTCAAAACACATGATCTTAAATAATAGGTGGAAAGATTAACACAGGGTAAATCTGAAATCAAGTCGAATGCATTACCTACTGAGCTATACAGGGTGAAGCTAAAGACGCACTGCAGACGCACTGCAGAAGTGCGCGTTATGGAGCAAACCACGCATTGTGAAGGTCGGGCGCGCTGTTAAAACGTAAGCCCACCTCCCCGTGTTCTATTGTCTCATAGAGATGTCGCCGATTTCTCTGAGAACCAATGAGATTGCTTAAACTTTCTTAGCTGTTTAAGAATTGTTGTTTGTATAAAGCGTTGTTAATCTTGTTTATCCTCCCAATAAATGAAAGTAATCGACTGAAAAATAAGCAATTTAGGACACGTTTTGCAAACTGTCCGTGTTTTTCGCCATTCCAATGGGATTTTCCCAGTTAAGACATGAATATTACTGCAGCATGATGATATGGAGTGAGAGTCTACAAGCAAGGCATTGTTGTATCTGCAATTTATTACAGGTTCCTGGTTTATTAAATGAGCCAAAGGTGGTAAAACATTGTAGAAATAAATAGTTCAGATGATAATACTTTACATAGTAAAAATATTGAACAAATAAAATGTTCTGAAGGACACTTTGTTTCTTGATAATTGCACTGAAAAGTCATTCACATTTGCCATATAGGTTCACAAATTAGGCCTATACGGTCTGAGTTGCGGTCTTCTGCTTAAGGTTTTTTTGTAAGACATAAAATAAGATGTTAGCTTCCTTGCAATCAGTTAGTTGTTTGCTGATATTAAGGTGTTTTTTTAATGAAGCCTTCCTTCGATTAAAACCACTATTTTGCTAAAGACATGTGTGTGTCCTGTCCAACATGGTGCGAACAGCTCGTCTAACAATTCCCCAGTTGCGGCGTAGGGATGTCACTTCGGCTCTGACAGGTACCTCCACTTCTTGAAGACTTCTTGCCTTCACTCACTTCTTGATCTGTACAGGTGATGCTTGTATTCAGATTTGCCTTTCTGTTTCTATTGGGTTTATTGCCGATTATTGCCGGTTCCAAACTGTGACGTCTCCAAAGATGACATCGGGACGCACATGAAAGCCTTCACCGAAGAGCGTGGCATCTTAAACCAACCACTAAGAACGCTCATTGGTAGCATGAACATGATGAAGGGAGACAAAATAATGCTGATCACTCCATTGATCAATATTCGACACGGCTTGAGGATTACAGCCGTTCACAATAATCGAATGACCACATCCTTTCTTCGTTGACTTTGGTAACACCGTGGTGAATGCAAGACGGGCGCAGGTGACAGCGATCCCACACAGGCTGTCATCGCCGAAGCAATGAAGTTGATTACAAATTCAGCCATTCCGGCTAACCATCAAAAACAAGGAGACGTTTAGGGATGTCAAACTCTGCCGAGAAGACGAGGTGCCCGTGAAAATCAACTCGCTCTTAAACTTAACCTTCTTGGTGATGATTTTTGCGAGTAGAAGCCGCCAATGTGTTTGTGTCCTTGGGCAAGGCACTTAGTCTACATTGCCTATTAGGGGGTTGCCATATTGGGGTTATGTATGTTTGTTCATGTTGGTTTATGTCGCAACTTGGCGCTGATTTAGCTGCTACCTGGACGTTGCATTGTTTAATAATGTATATATGTGATTTGTAATGTTGTTACAATTCAGCCGGTTGGCTGCTATGACAATAAAATTTAGACCTTTATTATTATTATTATTATTATACATGCACGCTAGATGGAGGGAATACGCTGTGTATTCGTTGGCCATTCCATTCGTAAAAGATCCTATCACACCATGGCGTATCGCCTGAACGTATGCAAACGTATGCGAAATATCGAAAAATACGTTGGTGTACGTTGGTGTACGCTGATATAAGTTAGGGGTAAGTTGGGGATACGTCGTTTACGTTAAGAGCACGCTGCGATACGCTGTGAAAATTTGGAACACGTCGAACCCGCGAAAAATGATTTTCAAAATTTCTCGGCGTACTCAACGTGTGCTTAATACGTTCTGCATAAGTTCCCTGTACGTTCGTGGTATACGTTAGACATACGTTGACATACGCTGACATACGTTAGATGTAGGTTACTCGTAAGTTGGTATACGTTGATGTACGTCAACTGAAAATATATAGCAATTCTAGCATTGATAAAAACCAAAATATCGCAATTCATTGGGAAGTTGGACGTTCTTGGACTCTGACAATTTTCGAGCTATTTTTTGTATACGTCGGCATACGTTCAGGCGATACGCTATGGTGTGACAGGGCCTTTAAAGCCCTGTCACACCATGGCGTATCGCCTGAACGTATGACAACGTATGCGAAATATCGAAAAATACGTTGGTGTACTATTGGTGTATGCTGATACAAGTTAGGGGTAAGTTGGGTATACGTCGTTTACGTTAAGAGCACGCTGTGATACGTCGTGAAAATTTGGAACACGTCGAGTCCGCGAAAAATTATTGAGCATGTTCAAAATTTCTCGACGTACTCAACGTGTGCTTAACTTACGTTCTGCATAAGTTCCCGATAGGTTCGTGGTACGTTAGACATACGTTTACAAACGCTGACATACGTTAGACATACGCTGACATACGTTAGAGGTACGTTACTCGTCTTAAGTTATAGATTGGACCTATAGATTTACCCTTCTAGATATTTTAATAGTTATCATCTAGGCTGCGTTTACTTGAACTGGCAACACTTGTCCCGCCGTGTACGAAACTCAAGTGGCTTGGACTTCTGTTTCATATTGGAGATGCAATTGCCTACAAACTTGCTAAAAATTATATAGTCCCTTAGTGTTTAACCTCACGAAATCCATTCTCCAATGTGAAAATGAAATCTAAGGTTATTCACCAAATACCACTTTATTAAGAAGTCCCTAAACACTTGTCAAATAAAACAATGCATGGGGTCACTCAAGTGTGACAAACTTCTTTTAACCGTTAAATTAAATTAAGGAGAAGAATTATTAATGATTTGAACACCCATAACTACTAACAGTTACAACAGAAAGACACACAAGATTATATTGAGTAGACAAGAGATTATGAGAATACACAAGTTTCTTTCAAAAAAGCTGTAATAGCACACACATTTTTTTAGCACTTTGTCAAAAAGGTGAAATCACCATGTTTTACATAATGGAGTGTATCTTGAGTTTGATACATTCGATATTGATGATCTAAAATTCTAATAAAATAGTACAGTATGACAAAGATGATGTAAAACAACAGATCTAATCCCATTGATTTTGATGATGACAACAATTATTGAACTTTGGGCATCGATGGGTACTAATCATTTTGGGACAGCCTGTATGATATGATCAAGTAGTTTGCAGCAATTACTTGTCAGCGACACGCGGCCTGTAGTTAGCAGGACTCGTAGTCGTAGTAGCGCCTTTTTTGATGTTAGCTTTTCTCCAATCCAGTGGCAGGTCGCCAGTGTCCAGGGATTGTTGGAATATAAACTGGAGGATTGGTGCTAATTCTTTCGCTGCTAGTTTAAGAATTTGGTTCGGTATGTTGTCTGGTCCAACTGCCTTGGATGTATTTATGTTCATCAAGAGCTTCTCCACGCCTTCAGTGGTGATGTCAAAGTCGGGCATACTTGGAAATTTGTCCTGTTGTAGTTTTGGCATCGACTCCGGGTCAGCATTCTCTCTGGTGAAGACGCTCTGGAATTGGTCAGCTAGAGCCTGGGCTTTTCCTTTGTCATTTGATATGAGCTTGCCATTTACTTTTAAGGGTTGTACGCCGGTGTTGTATTTCCTCCGTGACTTCACGTATCGCCAGAAATCCTGTGGTTTATCCGATTCGATGATCGTTTTAACATGAAGTCTGTGGGCTAGGCGAATGGTTTTGTCAATAACTATTCTGGCACTGCAGAATTTAGTCCAGGCAGTTTTCTTCCCAGATTGTTTTGCTTTTGTGTAGAGCTTTTCCTTCTTACTACAAAGGCGTTTGAGTTTGTGCGTGAACCATGGCGCTTTCGGTCTCCCTTTGAAGAGTTTGTGAGGTACTAAATCGGTGACAACCTTTTTTAGTTCATCCCTGAACCACTGCCAGTTTTTCTCGACAGACATGTTATTGGAATCACGGGCAAAGAAGTCTTTCTCTAAACAGGCGGCTTTTTCCTTTAATTTGTCATCATCTGCTTTTCGCCAGAGAGGGACGTTGCGTGGAGGTTTCCTCTGGATCCATGTTTTTGTTGAGACATTTACTTGAACTATGCAGTGGTCACTCATACCTTCGTATGGGCGTACGTTGCTGGTAAGAGATGGGTGAGTGGTAAAGAAAAGATCAAGGGCGTTTTCTGTACCGTTAGTGTCACGTCTCGTCGGGAAGGTCACCATTTGTGTAAGGAAGTTGTCATTTGCAGCTTGAAGAAAAGTGTTTTGAAGTACACCTTTAAGTACAATGTCTTCTGGTTTCGACCAATCCAAACCTGGTACGTTAAAGTCACCGCCTAGGATGATGAAGGGTGATCTGTTGGACTGGTTGATTTTAGCTAAGCTCTCTCCAAGCTATTTTATCGGGGTAGTGTCGTTATTAGGAGGTCTATAGAGTCCTCCAATGAGGATGTTTTGCTTTTGTAGTGTTACTTGGCACCAAAGAAGCTCGGACTCGCTGTCGGAGAGATCGTCCCTTTTAAAGCATGGTATGTCTTTATCAATGGCTATGAAGACTCCACCTCCATGGGTGTTTCTGTCTTTTTCTGAAGACTTGAAGATAAGCGGGGAAAATCTCTGAATTTAGGATGTCTTCATCTAGCCAGGATTCAGTTCCTATGATTATGTCTGGTTTTTCAGTCTCAATGAATGCTTCGAGTAGTGAAGATTTACCATGGACGCTCCTGAAGTTAATGACTGATACTTTAAGATACGGTTTGGTTTTACGTGCTGCCGGTTTCTTAGGTTTGGTGGGATTTGCAGGACTTGGTTTACTCTTAGTCTTACTGTTGCTTTTGTTGTTTGGTGGGGGACAGTTGGTATCTGGACGTGAAGTTTTGTTGGGCCGAGTCGTAGCGTTTTGAGTCGCTTGGTTTGATTTTCCAGACTTCTTAACTATTGTCCATCCATCGTTAGATCTCTTAACAATAATAGGAGTAACCTGCTTTTTCACTTTAGCAAAGCCAGAGGTACATTTCCTTCTTATTATATAGGAAGTTACTATCACCTAAAGGTGCATTGTAATTTGTTTATGACACTCTGTAGTGTACAGGATTAATAATGTTGGTGTCATACACACCTAGCCAACAAACCATCAATGTACACAGTTCAATATAGTTGTGTCCTGATTTATTGTACTAAAATATTCTGCTTATGTCAATTAAATCACACAACAATACATTCATTATTTACATATAAAATGTTCACCTTTTTACTACCTCACCTTTCAACAGGAACTAAAATCATAAAATACATGATTATAATAAAAGTTTTTTTAAAAAACCCAGACGTTATGTTTTCATGGTATTTCATAAGGCTGTAAATTTCTGTTTAATGCTCTGATCGTTTAAACGTTGAGTGAAACATGCGTTTAAACGTTTAAACGCTGTTATCATGATGCAAAGTTTGCCTGTCGAATTTGGCACCTGGGCATTTTAAATTGCAGTAAAGTTTTACACTGCCAACACATGCGTAAGTTATTTACACACTGTAGGTAACGAAAGTTACTCGAAACTGAGTTAAACCAACCTTGCAATGTTGCTAATCAAATAAATAAAACAACTTATGTCCGAGAAAATGTCTCTCTGTTTACCCAAAATTTAGTCCGACTTGTGAGATTAAAACCAGATTGTGCCATTGACAACGGCTAATTATCATTCAGAATAACAGCACCAAGTAATGGCACTTTTGTTAAAACATGGTACTATAGTTAGATCAGCTCCAAATTGGAGAAGTCTCTTTACAGCTGCGAATTATTACAGAAGGACGTGGGCATGAGGGTAACAAGCGTACTGTGCAACATGCGTGACGCTTGCGTATGACCAAAATGGTGTGCGTGTGCCCATAATCTCGCGCGTACGCTTGGATTATTTAAGCGTGCGGAGAGAAAAAAACCTAAACATTTCTCGCCTATTTGGAACTGATTCAATTATTGAATAAGATTACTCTGCATTCATTATCCCAACAGCAATGTGGTGTGTAAAAAAAAAGAAGGCTTTTCCAATATACACTAATCAAAAAGACACAATTTATGTCTCAGAACCTTTTACTGATTGAGGTAGAAACACATCTATAGGTCTATGCAGAAGTAAACCAGATACTACGATGTAGACCAGTTTCCTTTGGCTATGACCAACATGTTGAATGATGAAACTGTGCAGTTGAAACAGTTGTATCACACAATTTCACACAACGTCATCACACAATGTAATACTGTATAACCAGAAATGTTCGCGAGTTTAAAATTTCACAACAAATCGGCA
Source organism: Ophiura sarsii (assembly GCA_035610835.1). NCBI lineage: Eukaryota > Metazoa > Echinodermata > Ophiuroidea > Amphilepidida > Ophiuridae > Ophiura > Ophiura sarsii. Next base: position 45,252,588 of record CM069441.1, read on the forward strand.
ATACTGGCCTAATTCACGGCATGAAAATTTCACGAATGTAAACTTTGGAGTTACATTGTGTAACTTTGCAATGCACTGCTACAAGGTAGATGGGAAATATTCACAGCATGAAAGGCTCGCGAGTAATTGCTCCTCACGAAATTAGCGAAATTTAAATGGACACGAACATTTCTTGTTTTACAGTACATCCATTCTCTTTTGAAAGTATTGTTCTGTCTGTACAGCTGCATGATATCAAAGCACCTGGTGATGTGTTTTTCCCATACCATAAATAGATATTTTCATCATCATTTCCGTGGTCCTCTATTGTGCTGTGTATCTTGTCTCCTCTTCTTTGGTCCTGAAACACAAGAAGTGAGCTATGCTTAATGGACATTAGTGTTGCGCTTCGATCAGTCCACTTCCCACGATTTCCATATCATTAGGAGTGATTCAGATCAAATCAAATCAAATTTGTTTTAATATTATTGGTGGTTGCATGACCTGGCTGGAAGTACAAGGTGTCCCAATAGTTTTGTGGCCCAATGGATAAGGCAGTTGCCAAGCAAGCAACAGATCCTGGGTTCGATTCCCGGGAGAGATCGTTTTCCCATAATTGTCTCTTTTCTATCCACGACGGTGAACCTGTTTAAAATATCTATAATTTGTTTATTAAATACCCGTCGCATATGCCTATTATTTCTAAGTTTTGAAACCATTTTAAAGATCTGTATCTGTCTTAAAATAAGTTGCAGTACCAAATTGAAAATATATTTTGAAAGAGAAAACTTCTAGAATAATTTTGGTACTAAACATGACTCCTTTTTGAGGCCCATCATTATAAAACAAATGCTGAAAGTTTTGGCCACAAAACTTGCAATACCATTAAATTGTTCGATTTTCAGGACGCACTGTATAAGTCTCTGTAATCACATACATAGCTTGTTCCTCACATTCAATTTATGTGGATTTTGTTCAAAAAGGTTTTCACTTATCAAATGTTGTGCACAACATCAACAATGTTCATAACACAAGATTATATCAATCTAAAATTAAAAAGAATCATTGTAGAGAACCCTTTTCTCTTCCTACCTCTTCCCATTTGTCGCATCATTCACTTTATTCAGCTCAGTATACTACGCTTTTATATGAAAGTGCAGTTTTACAGTTCAGGAAACTTTCGTCTGTATTTTGGCAAAACAGATAGCTGTTATTGTAAGTTTGGTACCACAATAATTCTACAAGTCTTCTCTATCCAAATGTATTTTGATTTTTATACTGCGAATTATTTATTCGAGGATATAGAGTTTTGAGACAGTTTCGACACTTTTGGGACACCCTGTAGAAAGTCATACCTTCAAATCATCTACAAAAAGTCAAGCTAATGCATAGAGTACAATAACAATCACCAGGTAAACTGTTATTGATCCAAGTGATGGGTATTGTATTTTGTCCATGCATGTATTCATCTAAAGAATTATTTGAACTAATGACTATGACCTTCCATACAAGCGGCCTATACAAAACAAAATTGATGTAGAAAAATATCAATGTATTTGTGCGAAAGCCAGCTTCCCCCGTTCGGCCTCCTCTGCACTGCAGGAGTTAGATACTGCCCTCTACATCATTTATACGACCTCTTATTCACATTGGTTATGCGACAATAACATTGATGAAATGATTAAACAGCCAAAAAGACAAGAGGTGACACAACCCTTGACAATATGTGACGTGTTCTACCGAAACCAGACGGAATTGGGCAGAGCTCCAAACTGAGAAATAGCCCAAAACATAATTGGGGGTGATATTTTGGGAATTTTAGTTTCTGTTAAATAATTAATCTTCAGAGTGATTAAAACATTATTGTGAAAGATTCATATCAAAAAATCATCCAAAATGTATGTTTCAGTGATTTAAAGAGCGATATAAACATGTAAAACCATGGTACAAAGTAACTTTAAAGGGCGATATCTCAGTTTGGAGTTTTCATAAAGACCGTAAAAGACCAACTTGAAAATGATGTAACTCCAACTTTGAGAAGTCCGATTAAAAAAAGAGAGGTACCATTGTAAAGCTGAAGATCTCTACTTAAATAATCACTTACTAACTCAATTTTGCTATCTTGCCCAATTGTGACTGGTTTCGGTAGAACATGTTTAGTTTAGTTTAGTTTTATTTGGCATATCAAGACACAGAGATACAATACATCAGATCAAATATACAAATCTTAAAAACTTACAAAATTAACACAACATATTAATACAAGAAAACATATAATGCCAAGGATAGCCCAAGAAAGCTCTGAAAAGGGCTTTATTTCCATTGGGGTCCTTATTAAAACAGCACATTATAAAAACATCATATATATTTCACATATAAGCTTCAATCAAAAGTATAAAGAGACACAAATCTACAAACTACACTAGGTACCAAAAAAAAGTTATTAAAAATGTTTCATGATTTTCCATTGTTAGTTCTAATGTTGTCCATGGATTTCCACTTATTCTTTGGCCCAAACTTACAAAATTCCTGGTAATTGACTTAAATCCTCTCATTCTAGTAGTAGTGTTGAAGTTTGGACATTTGTATACTTGAAGAAAAGATTGTGCATTGACTCATTCTTCATTAAGCATAAAATAAACATATAAGGAGCTAATCATTATTTACTTCATATGATAACTCACCTTTATTTCCTGGTTCAAATAATGCATTCTTGATAAATCTCTTGGCAGCACCTTTGTTCAGTCTGACAGCTGAATTACAAAACAAAATAATCATACTTTTGTAAAGTCACCACAAATCATTAAGTGCTTTTCCTTTCAAGTGTTCCTCCACTCTCATATTCACCTGTTTTGCAGTTACAAGCCCAAGTAAAGTGAATCAAACCTTTTCATCAAATGGATGTTTCTTAATAATACATTGGTCACAGGATAGAAAGAAACTTCATTGAAAAGTGATTATAAAAGACTGGGTTGTACTTTGGTAGAGTCCACATACAGGGTGAGTCAAAAAAAAGTTTACCCTAATTGAAAAAATCAAAAAAAATATTTGTGACCACAAAATCAAGGCAAACAAAACTTTAAATGATTGCGCCATTTCTTTGCTACCATCTGGAAAATAAATCACGCTATTTGATGATACCGTTAAGTAAATATGACTATTTCTGTACAGGAGCTGTTTTTTCACCAAAAACACGGTTTTTAATTTCAAGCTTAACAAGCTTAATAATGTTTAATAGGATTATGATGTAAAGCATTACACATCTTGTTTATTAAAAGACAATAGACTTGTTCAAAATTGTCTCCTAATAGATTAAAACATGAAATATGGATTAAATTGTATCACCACTGTCAGTTAATAAATAATAATTGCAAGGATTAAATAGTCCGCAAGGGATATTCATAAACATGATAAAACTAGATGAGGATATTGAATAAAAATGGTCACCAGTGACTATCTGTTATGTGAATAATAAACGATATTTTTTATTTTATAGTATTTTGATAACATCAATAAACATAATATTGCACTTATTTTTCGTAAATATGTCCGATTAAGTAAACATTATCCTTGAACCAATCAAAAATTGTCAATGTCCACAGTAAGACTACATGTAGTAAGTAATAGTCTATCCCTCTCTTTCTTTCTCTACATGTAAAATTTATTCCTGTTAATGAATAGAAACCCACTTGATAATCCAGCATCTTGTTTGGTCTTTCTCCTGATCTTTGAGAGTGTGCTTAAGATGGTTGCACTGAGGGACAATAGACAGCTTTAAGGCCTATTTATGACACAATTGCCACACTTTAATCATTTCATAACAAAGGAATTGATCCTTTCGCTGTCGGTATTGTAATTTTTTATTGGTTGTATCTTATGAAATATAATGGTCAAGATCTGGAAGCGTGTTCGGATGTTAAATTGGTCACTTTCATTCAAAACAGCGTAAAATGAGTTTCCCTCAACTAATCTAAACCAGATAAAATTCATATTAAAGCTAATGCATTTGTCTTTATACCGTAGTAAATTGTCTTGAAAACAAACAAATACTTTTTTCTAAAAAAAATCGCTGAAGTTGAGTAAACTTTTTTTTGACTCACCCTGTACAACAGTTAAATATATGGGACTTGAAAATGTGAACCCCTTTGGATATGAACATTTACAGCAGCACGTGTACACCAAACACTATACTTTGGAGCAGAAAGACACAGCTCAAACTTTGTACACAGCTGGATTGCTTTTTATGGATTTTAAAAGACTTTTCTCTCAAATAAAAGGACATGGATTAAAATGGTGAACCTTATAGTACACTAAAATCAAACAACCACCTACCTTTTTCTTTATCTTCAATTTCCTGTGCTCTCTTCATGTATTTTTGTATCCGGCTCTGTAAAAACAAATTATAATTGTTACAAATAGCATTGTAGATAAATGCATAAAAAGTTAAGATTTTAGCACAATAGCACTATTATTTAATTAAATTGATGATTCATAAATTCATTAGGTTGTAATATACCCCTCTGTTACGGTCTGTTTGTGTTTTGCCAAGAGTTTAGCGAAATAAAAACAAGCAGGCAGGAAGTAATTAGGTCCTCTCTACTTGTTACATTATTGCCTTTTTATTGCATAAATTCATCATTTTGCGAAAGAAGTTTCACTGGCAGTCTCTCAACATGTGTTTTACCCCATCTTGTTTTTGCCTCCTGTTTCACCTGCTCACTGATTGGCTAGTTACGAGAGGAGTGATTATAATGCCGCAAGATTCATGATCTGGGGTGTATTCACAGATGCCTAAATAACCATCCACAAAAGCAATGCACATCATGAGCTAATTTAAGCTAAAATTGTTTAAAATTAGCACAGGTTTATATGGGAGAATGACTCATCAAACTCTTTCTGCACCATTTTATGGCAATAAAAGACGACATATGTTTGGTCATACCTTTGTGATTATTTAGCCTGCACAGACATGGTTGAACCATCATTATTTATAGAAAATTGCCATGTCTCTTTTTATTGCATTTTAAAGGAGATATTTTTAAATTTCAAAATGTTATGCCTAGCATTTATTTATCTGGTTATTCTTTAAACAAGTTTTACAGCACCTTTCTTTGTCATAGAACTGATTTCAAAAGAGACAACCATCACAATAGAACAATGTAATATCATCCAAAACCATTGCCTACAAATCCAAGCAATGGTTTGTTAATTTTGGGACTTAACTTCTTTTAAAACAAATCAGAGTATGGCAGGGATAGCATTGGATCAAAAATGTGAGAGGTCCCATGACATTTTTCTGGACCCCGTAGGACTTCAAAAAACAAATTTAAGAGGTCCCCCAAGAAATTGAGGGGTCCTGAAGTTTGGGTATTTGAAAATTTTACTTTTTTACGGGCAGTTTTAATGAATTTATATTGTGAGCAAAGGATGGATGTCATTTACAGAATTTCTTAAGGTTTCCATTTCCATACATCGTCAAATTTAAGGGGTCCCTTCAATTTTGATCGGGACCCGCAAGTCTTTCCAATTTGAAACCTGACGCGTCACTATTAGAAAGTGAGAGGTCTAGGACGCGCAGACGCGTCAGAATGCGACCCCTGGAGTATGGTAATTTAATGTGTATACTCACGATTCACATAAAATGGAAGTTTACTTACCAATTCGTGTTTGACTGCATGCTCTCTTGGGTTTATCCCTTGAGTACCCAAATACACTAAAATAGCAAAAGAAATCATTTATTTCTCTCATTACTTCTATTTCAAAATAAACATATTATTTTAAGTGAAATAATAAACAAAATAATGGAAGTGACCTACCCACTTTCATAAAGACGTAACGGGAGACAAGGTATAAAATAGTGACAGGGATTTTGCGCTTTTTAAAAGCACTAAAAGTGCTGCTTGATTTTGGAAAAAGTGTTTTTTGGAGCAAAAGGTGCTTTTTTAGGTAAAAGGTGCTTTTTTTAGTAAGAGGTGCTTTTATTCACCAAAATTATGCCATGTATGCGTTAAAAATAAATCCCAAAGCGATTATATTGCATGTTTCCATGTTGACATTTTTCTTTTTTCGTTGTCAAAACCATCATTTTTGATTCAAAACTACATTCAAACTAAACTAAGTGTTATACTATAAAATATTTCAAAATACTGCAAGTCAAAACTTGCGACTAACCTTTATATTAATAATGGGAGCCATACACGAAATGAGGTCAAAGGTTATGTGGGGGTCATCAGATGTTAATCTGGGTAATCCCAACCCAATGAGTCATCTCAAGTCCCTTACCCAAAGGTTATTGTCACCAAGTTTGGATGAGATTGAATTTCTAGGAAGCAAACACAATTTTCAAAAAAGAAGGCAAGATTTACTGGCATATTTGAACAATTAGAAGAAAAGAATAGTTGTTTTGCAAATCTGGTTATAACTAAATTTACAGGATATCGAATCTGGCCACTCTGACATAGGTTTACAAAATGTGCATTTGATTTTATAATTGACTAAACACATTTTTGCCCTGTAATAATTCCAAGTTATCTTGACCTATAGGCAATTATATGTAAAGGAAAGTGGAACTTACCCCAGAACAATGCATTTATTGCATAGGCTGATACTAAGTCCAGTTTTGCTCTATCTAATGTGCTTAGCTGAAAAGAAAACAAAAATCCTTCATAATTAAGTACGGTCTCAATGAAAAGGTTTAGATCTTAATACAAATACCATGGTACAGTGTAAAACACAAGAAAAGTGCTTCCCGTAAGACATCTCGTGGTCCCCATCGTGTTGCAGCATGCGATTGGTATAGTCATGTGGGGTATTGTCTCCTCGATAAGAATATCGCTGTTTGTAAACTGAAATTGTGTGCTAATTAGCTTTAATTAAGCAAAATAAAGCACCTATACCTAAATTGAACGCAGTATACTATTTTAGCAATACTACTCTATTGAATTTACGGCAAACTCACTAATGTGTGTCTTTGTGCTGCTATTGAATGGAGTTGCCACCTCCAGTTCGATTCCCATTGATCATGAATATTTTTTGAGGAAACAGACGCGAGTTCGTTTTAGGAATATTTATCGTATTGTTCTCCGGTATGCAGCTATTCAGTCGTCTTAGCACGCTGTATTCAGCTCTGTGTACTAGTGTGGCATGGAGGGACTGGATTCTCTGAATTAAATCATCAGATAGCTACGGACAAGTTCGGGATTGCAATTGCAAGGATAGAGAGCGGCACCCCTTGAAAAGATCACATAATATGCCTTTAATTCTGTAAATATGTTGTTCACTCTCCTATTCCGACATTACGTTTAGAAAATATTTTACACCAATAACACCAATAAAAGGTGTTAATTCACAGTGTAGGTACTTGCTGTCTCTGGATGTTCGGGTGAAGATATAAATGTAAGTACATAAGTGAGCACCTACTGAAGATAGCAATATAGCATGTTATCTGAAGATAGCAATGTAATATTTGGGTACTACAAAATGTATCTACTGAAGATATCAATATCATACAGGTATCTACTGAAGATAGCAATGGGTACTATCTACTGAAGATAGCAATGTAACATGGTGTTGCCTACTGAAGAAAGTAATGTATGGGTTCTAAAGTGAAGAATGCAATAATATATGGGTGCTATCTAGTATCTACTGTAGATAGCAGACATCAGCATTTACTGCGTTATAACGGTTTGTTTGTTTGGTTATTTGTGGTTGCAGTGATGATTGATTTGGTATATATACATGCTATATAACTAAGTTTAGGTACTAGTGTTTTGTTTCGCTTAATTGGGGTAATTAGCACACATTTTTAATTTACCAACAGCGATATTCCTATCGAGAAGGACAAATGCTACACAACTACACCAACCCCATGCTCCAACACGGCGGGGACCACAGAAATTATGTTAATGGGCTACCTTTTCCTGTACCACCAATACAAATGGAGCTTTTTGAATGACACCTTATTTCATGAAGTAAAATGACTGTAAAATTGTCTTTATTTTCTTAGTTTTTCCATGCCTAATTCCATCAATTTCTCCATAAGTCAAAATGCATTTTCCAGACAACTCCCCTTTTGCTGTGACAGTAATAAACTGCAAGTAAAATGTGTATTATGTTTTACTGAAATTTGGTCCCAACTCCCACATATCTTCCAATAGTATCTAGACTTTCTTCGTGTAGATCACAACCCTAGGTAGAGAGCGAAAACCTATCGATCTGATTGACATCCTAAGATAAAGAAACACTTGTTGAATCTAGAAAATAATGAATAGAATCTATGGTCTGGATAATTAGTGTTGGTCTTGATGGTTCTATTCATAAAATCCAATAATCAATCAAGCTAGCGCTTTAGTACAAAAGGCTAGACCTTTGTTATTTAATGGCAGGATTACCTGCCATGGTTATTTCAACTATAAATACTGGTGTTTCAACACAGGGAATTGAAGCTCACATGTTCAGGGCGCACAGCACTAAATCACTCCTCGTTGTGTGTAATGGTAGTAAGTTCCGGCAAAAACAAAAAACGATTTTGTGATTAATGGGGTCCTTTGGGAATCAGTTTGGCGTTAGGGTAGCATTTCATAATTAAAATGAAAGATGATCTCTTGTACTTTGATCAGGATATTGCAAAATATTGATTTTCGATTGTATTGACAATTTATCACGTGGATGAACACACGTGATCGGAGGCGGTTAGAAGGCGAGCGTCCGGGTTGAAAATACGGGTGGCGCTGTTTAAATGATCGTATCGTAAAATCTAATTGGAAGGTGTAACACTTCTTGACGATTTTATGAAATTTGAATGTTTGTTTATTAGAATAAAGCATTCGAGACATTCCAAAAATGGTTACTAAGGGCCCAAAATAGCGACTCTTTTAGCCCTAATTTACATGTAATCCAATGGGCGGTTTATTTAGTGCTGTGCCCCCTTCATTAGGACTATTTAGAAATAACTGGATGAAATATTACTAAAACATGCATTTATCTTTCATTTTATATTTTACACTGAAGCTGATATTATATTTTAATAATTATAACACATTTATAAATTTGTTAAGGTAGATGAGTTGCATAATTAAATACCCATTTCCTCACTCAGTGATGCATTTACAGCATCGATGTTTTGGTAACTTACTACGCTGTTATTCTCATTAATTAAAAAAACGTTGTGTAAAAAGATTTTTAAACAACCATATATGGGCGATTCCACGGTAACACGCGTTACATTTTAGGGCGCCATTCTTTATTCTCCCCTCTATAACTGTAAAAGTAGTCTGAATGAAGTTTACATCTTTTGTATTGCAATACCCAAGACTTAAGGCTAAATCCTCATGCTAACACCAATATGAAATATCAGCTCATGTTAATGTAAGACCGCTCTGAATATCGGTAACACGCGTTACGAAAAAAGACGCACTAAAAAAAATCCCAACTTTGTTTTGCTTGTGTATTTAAACTAACCTACCTGCAATCAATTGGTCACTACTGTGAGCAAGTACCTAAACAAGGTTTATAATACTAGAATAATAACAAGAATTTAAGTTCTCACTTTTTTGTAAATTGCAAAATAGTCGGTAACACGTGTTACGGTAACACGCGTTACATTTTGTCCATCCATAATTTACTAGCTTTATATTATTTATTTAATTTCTAAATTAAAATTAAGTTTGACTTTGACAATGGAACTAACATATAAACCATAAATAGTGATAACTAACTCTAAAAAAATTAAGGTTTTAGCACGTTTTACTGAATATGAGTTCGGTAACATGCGTTACGACATTTTGATGGCTTATAGTGGAGTGGTGGTTATGAATTTATCAAATTGTTTACTATTTTTAAATAGGACCTAACTAGTAGGATTAAAATTATAAGTGGCATCAATTAAAATCAAATCAATTAGGAAATATTTTCAAAAAAGTGTTGCTTCGGTAACACGTGTTACCGTTTTGGAAGTAAGAAAAGTTTTAAAAAATCATAGTTAACAACGGTCAATGGTTGCAATATTTTTTCCTAAACGTTTGCATAGGCTTTGCACAACATGATTGTAAAATTAAATATTTTGGAGCATTTTTTAGTTTTTTTGCTCCATCACATTTTCATGGAATCGCCCATATGTGATTATTAAACAAGGTTGTGTAATCATCCAATTGTGTTAAATGTAATTCGATTATATAACTTGATTTGCCGCGATTTTTTAAACAACAGTTGTGTAGACTTTGAAGGATGTGATAAGAATTAACCAGCCACAAATTGTGACCAAAATTACTGAAAACGAAAAGCCAACAGATAGAATCACACGTCACCAGACTGCACGTCACACACTGAAGACCTTTTTTTTTTTACTACTTTGTATTTTTTACTATAATATTTCAAGTGAAACATATGATATACTTACCGTCAAATACTTCAATCAACTCTCCAAAACCCCCGCCAAAAACCCCATGCACAATTGTTGTGTAGAAAATTAACCAATTGCTGTGTAAACCATTAAAATGGCCATTCCACAACACAATAGTAATCCCAACACCCCCAAATTGTATAGTTAATACAGGCAGAGAGGTGTAACAACTCTCTGGTTATACAAGTTTAGTTACAATAGTTTTCTCCACTCCATCCCTACGACATCTACGACTACGACGTACGACATATCAAACCTATCAAAGACTATCTTGTTAGACGTCCCGTACGAAATAAACTGTGTAGGCCTACCTAATTTATACTTATTATTAATCGATTGTGCCTTGAGCTTAAAAGTAAATAGAATAGAATTCAACAGTCATGACAAAATAAAAACTAAACAAAAAAGCACAACATTATAAATAGGCTACCTGGCTGTGAATTGCAGGCACGGATGAATTTACAAGTGGTTCTATAATATCATCTACATCTTCAAGTGACTTCGTAAATGCTTTCAAGTTACTGGCTATTTCTTTAGGATAGGTTTCTGTTGGTTCTTTATCTGGATCAACTGAATGTGTGGCCTTCGTGGAGGTCGCCATTTTATCTTCTGCTAAAAGAGGGTTAATTGATTAATGTTGTATCACATCGATTATAAAATCAAAGATTTAATAATCAAAAATTCGACTAATTTTGATAAGATTAAATTAATAATTTCCAAATTTAGTATTTTTATTTTAATAAAAATTAAACGATACAATAATTTTGTAAACTGCGAGTTTATTTGATTACATTTTCAAATCTATGCAAAAGCCTAATTAAAACCGGAAGTGCAATCGTGGCTTTATCGCTGTCATCAAAATATCTGCGATAGTGCGGGTTAGTTACCTGTTTTTCCTCCCGATTCTCAAACTTGACGTATGTCAAGTGAGGCACATTTTGAAGAAAACGGTAATTTGTTAAGTTTCATGTAATTTTTACTATTTCAAGGTTTTGATTATTAACAAGATCTCTTGATTGTTGATGTCAAAATGTTGAAAGTGCAGAATTCTGCAGCCTTTGTGTGCGTCGACGTTGTAAATGTTAGACCCAATATAATGGTGGCTTTTTTTATCGTTCATTCTTCACTATACTAAAGCCACACCACCCTTCATTGACATCTGACGTCGCGAAATTTACATTTTGAAATCATCATTTGCACATCAAATATAACTAAAATCTATCACAATCAATCACTCACAACACAACAAGTCACATAACTTAACGCTTAGTCCTTGGTACCAAAATCTAGGATTTTGGTACTTATTCAGGCAAGTGTGTAACTTGTAAGGTGGAAGCTAATCATCTCTTGAAACACAGACTTAATCAGTCTATAAAATAAGTCCATGCTTGTAAAAAACTAATCTGTGCAGATTGCGTAATCAGCATCCATCTCATCTTGAAGGCATCATGTTTTATATGAAAAGAAGTTATTGATTGCTCCAGAAATGCCAGAAAAGATAAGTTGGGATTAGGCCTATGTTAATCCATGCATGCCCAGCATAGGACAAACATGACAAAAGAATCAATCAACTTAATAAATGAATGAATAGAACAAGAAATTATTGACTTCACCAGGAGACCCAATTTCCTTAATAGACTATGCAATAAGTCTGGTCAAGAAAATGGTTAGGTTATTAAATTGGTTCCCTTCAACACTATGCCTTGAGTTAGTACCAAAATCATAGATTTGGTAGCAAGGACTACTTAACGCTTAATATAATAATAATAGTCGTGGTCAGAATACTTCGGCACTTTTTTCTGTGACAACTGCGTACAGCGTAAACACGGAAGTGCGTTGTAGAACAGCGTAACAACAGCGTTATCTTTGAGCAGTTCGACGCGTCGCGGCCCCTGTAATCCGATTGGCCGCGATCGTATCTATGGGTCGTGAATGTCCCCGCCCACACGCTTATTCTTCTAGGCGCGCGCATTATTGGCGGTTTTAAAATGTGCTGAAGTATTCTGGCGACGACTATAGTACTAGAATTCGCGGTTCGTGGGTTGGGCGGTTCTCAGGTTCGGGGTTTATGGGATGTGTATACTCTTTAGTGTCTAACCGATCAGCTCATGTCAGCCGATCGCCGATCACCGATCATTTCCTCTTTGATCGGCCGATCCGATCCGATCACCGATTAAATGCGCAAGTGAACTGCAATGCCTAAATAACAGTACATTTCCCTCGTGTGTGTTGCCGTACATAGTGTAAATATAGTAGCATTTGTGTACTTAGCAAAACAGATTATAACGAGTGAAAAACAAGTTCAAATTGTTTAAATAAAAAATATAATTATTTATTCTTTTTATTTATCGTGTTTACCTGGTCCATGTCTCTAAGGACACCTGTCAATCAAGTGTCAAGTCATTGTTTACATTTTACAAACGTTGCGATTGCGTTGCCCCGACCATGTGCGATTTGAAGCTTTGCACACGGCACGCTGGGTATTCCCACAATTCTTTCTTCGTTGCAAAAATACATCATAATTCATAAACACAGATACCTGATAGTAAATTAATGTATTTGAGATTTTCAATATATTTAATTCTATCCATAAACCCAAAGTTTTAAGTTAGTTTAGTGAATCTTTTAGTACATAAAGTGAAACGTAGCCTAGCCAATGACTAGCCTTGTTTGATAACGCCTTTGGCGGGCCATGACGTGGGTATTTCCCGTAATAAAAACAAAAACAAAACATTGAATGTACATTCGCTGAATCCCGCCGATCGAACTAATCTGAAAACAGGCGAGTTTGAAAGGATTTCTACCCTTATAAATAGGCTTCGCTAAATTCACCTGGATAAACTAATTAACTAGTATATGTTATGTGAAGAAGTAAGAAGGCGAGTTTGAGAGGAATTTTAATAGAGAAAAGATGACATGATAAGCTTTTAATTGGGTTTTCATACTATAGTGATTAATCGGTTCATCAGATCGGTAGATGAAGGAATTTTGCCGATCACCGATCAGATCCCGATCAGACTTATATCGGGCCGATCCTGATCGGTTAGACACTAATAGTAATACTCTTAAAATTCAGCTATCACAGGTGCCATTAATGTTCCAAATCTCCATAATACAGGAACCTCATGTGCCCTTAAATCCAGGTAGGCTACCCTGTGTGCATATCCATGTAATTCAGTACATGTGTTATTAGGCCTAGGGTTAGGGTTTTATATTGGGGTTTTAGTTCAGAGGTCTTTCAGGTTTTAGATTCAGCAAGAGGAGGGGTCTATCGTCATGATCATCTGTGCCCAGTTTTGAGAACTGTGTGTCGACATTGATTATTCCTCCGTAGACATGCCTAAACGTATCATCACGTATTTAAATGATGCATGTTTGCGCACACCGATATCCATGTAACATTCCTATCCGAATTGCTATAGTGTTAAACTACAACACTGTACACACTTGCACGCTCAAGGTCTGGGTTTGATTCCTGGTGCATGCAGACTGAAGCCCCCCGCCCCCCCCCCCCCCCCTTTGACTCTTTTCATCCTGATCATGCATGCATGATAGTTTAACTCATAAAAACTGGGACAAAAACACGCCCGAGAGTTAAAGATATATAATTGGAGCTAAATGTGTGCTCACACGGTCCCTTTATATTTATACATGCCCCTGTAACATTCCCATTTATATAAAAGACATCCCATGATAGGCATGATGAGGGCCCGGAGTGTGGCCTGCACGCATAGATGGTAGTATTACATTACAGAAGATGAAAACTTCATTTGCACATACCTCTTACATCTAGAGAATGGAGAATAATAAAGAATGGCGCACTAAACCGTAACATGTGTTATACTGTGGAATCACCCATACATGTATAAGGGTTAACATTGTAGAGCTTTTAAAAGCTTTTAAGCATTTAAAAATGTCACCAAAAGTAATTTGATGCCATGATCAAAATATATAATCGATACCAAAAATCAGATGAATGGGTCTGGAGTGATAACCGCAATTTGCGGGACAAAGGGTGTGACTAGCTGTGAAGAATAAAAGTCTTAGCTGATTAGCTGTGAGTTTTTTTCAGTGCGTAATCACATACAAATCAATGATTTCCTATACCTGTGCAACGTTGCTGTTGTTATGCGCGGTCATTGAAATTGCCATAACTTTAGAAGTATCCATTCGATTTTGTTGAATGAGGTATCAAACTGAGGAGAAAAAATGTGCTCATTTAATGTATATCTCAGATTTTTGGTACCGATTATCTATTTTGAATTAGCCAACCTCAAAGCACCTGGTCAGGGACTTTATGTGCTAGGTGTATACTCAACTGACATAATTGTTGGATCACCTTTTAATCAAAAGGTATGATATAATATTTCAAGATCAATTTTTCATCACTTAACAAATTTTAAATTTCAACTGCTATTCATTGCATAGTATATATTTTTTCATTTTGTTTTTGACATGTGCATGTACTTGTATAATGTTATTTATCAAATATAATGTATTCATTGAATTGCAGATATCCATCGCATGAACCGGTGACTTTGTCCATTTTCTTCAGCTGTTTGCTTTGAACACTTTTTAAAAAGATGGCAAGAAATGTGATCTTCTGGTTGGTGCTACTTGTTTGCTGTGTGATATTATGCTCCTCTGCCCCACCCAACAGAAAGAAAACTCATCGTACCAAACCAAATCCAGCTCTTCCAACAACAAAAGCCACCACACCTTCAACCATAGCAACAATTCCTCCTAAAAAACCTGTAAAACAGACTTCACATATGCCTTCAGGAACCGCCAAATTAAAAACTGGTGATGACGTAACTAACCCGAGAACTAAGAGAGAAGACCTACCACCAGTTGAAGGTGGCGCCACACCAGGTGAAGAAGGCTCAGTGCCAGGTGAAGGGACACCTGCTCCTGTTAACCCTACCCCTGATGCTCCTGCAGCGAATCTTCCTGATAATGGCGGGGATACCAAAACCCCTGTTGCTCTTGTTCCATCCAGTCAACCTGTAGTTGTCCCAACTTCGAATGGAACCCTGCCAGCAAACACAGTAAGCATATAATGGAGTTGTATTTGTTGATATGATTTTTGTTGTGATTGCTGAAAGTCTAAGTGTAAATCAATTGCGCTCAAAGTAAAGACAGAATTCTATAAATATATATCCAATATATGGCAACTATCCACACTTTAAATCTGTTTCCATTGTTTTAAGAAAGGAACTGGATTCAGATTAGCAATAATGTTATCATTGGCTGTACATCTTTTTATAACAGAAAATATCAGAATCATGATAGCAGTCTCAAGTTCAATTAAATGAACTAGTCAACTTGTGTCTAATTTGTATCTTGTCAAGCTGGCAAAATTAGACTGCACAAAATATGGAATTCAGTTATGATTTTGAATGAACAAAACTATAGTTTAACGAAGTCGGTTCCAAATTGGTAAGAAAATGTGGTTTTTATACAGTGAAAATGAAAATGATTTTGTTTTCTTCGGGTACCCGCCCGAAAAATAGGTCGGGTACCAGGGAATCGAAATACCCATGAACTTGCAAGCCTATTATTAACCCTAACCACCCCCAGTGCCACAAATGTCCACGGTAAAGTATGTCTGTGCGCACTGACGTGGCACTTTTTCGACGAAATAATGCCCCCGGCTACATAGATGGGCGAATATACTCGCCCAAGTATGGTTGGCCCCCGTGGCGCACTGGTATGGTAGAGCGTCCGTCTCACAACAGAGAGGTTGTGGGTTCAAGCCCTGGTGGCGGCGCCACTCTTTTTGTCCGCGTTTTTGTTGTTGAAAAAATTCCCTCGGAAAATGTGGGTAGGAGGTTGGGTTAACAGAATGTTTTTGGGGGGTTTTTTTGAAAATTTTCTATGTATGGTTTTATTAACCCCAACCACCCCCAGTGCCACAAATGTCCACAGTAAAGTCTGTCTGTGCGCACTGGCGTGGCACTTTTTCGATGAAAAAATGGCCCCAGGCTACATAGTTGGGCAAATATACTCGCCCTATTGTTGGCCCCCGTGGAAAAGGGAAAATATTAGTAAATCAGTCATCACAACAATTGGATTCAACCTTGAATTTATAGTCAGTTGAAGAAAATAATTTGAGAAATATATTAGGATTTGGACATAAGGATTTGGACATACTAGAGGGGAAAACTAACCATGATTGTCTTGATTGATAATAGGTAATTGTGGTTGTTTATGAATTGCCTCTAAGAGGTATAAAGATTGGAATCATTCTTGGACTCTTGCACCCAGCTTTTGTATCTTGCACACCCAGTAATTGCAAATGTATCCTCTTTTATTTATAGGTGTCTCCTGCATCAGTAGCAATATCAGTAGTTCCTCCTAAACCAGGATCAACAGTAACATCGGTTGAAGAACCAGTAGCTAACCCAGAATCTAACCAAACAACTGCAATTGCACCACCAGTAAAGCCTATTGCAACGGGAAATTCAACACCTTCAAATGCTCAAACTTTAACACCAACACAAGTACCGACGACAACAACCGCTGCAGTACAAGAGACTACAGCACAAAAATCCGTTATTACAACAAAGCAACAACCTGTCATTACAACGCAAACACCTGTTATTACAACGCATCAACCTGTTATTACGACGCCAAAACCTGTTATTACAACACAAAAACCTGTTATTACAACACAAAAACCTGTTATTACCACACAAAAACCTGTTATTACAACGCAAAAACCTGTAATTACAACGCAAAAACCTGTTATTACAACGCAAACACCTGTTATTACAACACAAAAACCTGTTATAACAACACAAAAACCAGTTATTACTACGCAAAGATCTATAGCAACTACTACTTCACAAAAATCTACAACACATAAACTTTCAACTACACAAAAACCTACAACAACAGTTAAAGCTACAACACCACATAAAACTACAACATTAACACCCAGTGAAAGACAATCTTCCATTGATTCTGATATAACTCAACCCAAATCAGTGCCTTCTAAAGCTGCGCCTACCAATGGACATTCTATGACACCAAGTCCACAGAAAACTGATGATCCACCCGTGCAAGGTAAGGCAAAAAAAAAAAAATGTTATGTTGTCCTCGACCGCCCGCTCGTCAGATTTTTTAAATTCAGATTTTTTAAATTCAGATTTTTTTAAAAACAGTTTTAATGACATTTAATATAAAATTAAGTGTTTATAACATATATGTGCGACTCTTAGAGTGATTCAAACTTCTTGTTGGCTGAACTTTGAGCTTCCGCTGGTAAAAGAAAATAAATTTTAAAAAATCCGCCCGCCCCTCCTCTCTGAAAGTTGTGGAGGACAACATAACAACAACAAAAAATTGGCCTAATGTGTTAGGAAATTGTGTACTTCAGGCCTTAGAAATGTATCAAGGTTTTGTTAAAAGGGCATCGAAATGTTTAGGGCACTTTGACACTGATGCAGGTTGTGGTGTAAAGTGCACTTCATCCAGGTGTTCGAACGAAAAAACAAATTGACAAGAATATGTTAATTTAACTAAAGGAAATGGCATCACATTTGGCAGACAGTTAAGGTTTCTCCGAAAATAATCACTTTTACTATTTAATTCACCAACATTTTAACTTATTGGAATATATAATTATTTATACTTTTGATCAAATGCGATAAAAAACCTGTGTTCAAACAGGCAAACAAATGCATTTATATAGAATAAATTATGATAATGATTAGAAATGCAACATGTTACATGCACAAGCCAATGTTTGAGAATTTTAATGTGAATGTTATTTGATAAGGTAGGTGCAATTATGGGTTGACAGCCTGCGATAAGATATACTTATCATCTACAATATATGTACATCATAGTCAGGGGGACTATGTGGTCCTGTGGGATGTAAATGATTAGGCCAACAAAAAAAAAAAGAGTTGTGTTGCCCTCATCTGGCCGGGTCAAAATTACGAGAATTGTGGGCCGTTTTTTTTTAAGATAATTGTTTTTTAAAGATTTTTTTCTTTTTTATAAAGATTAATTTTTATATTTTTAAGATTTAAAAAAAAAAAATTAAGATTTTTTTATATTTCAACACTATTTTTACCTATCTTCCGGTTGATAAATGTGTGTTGAAGCCAACAAAACCTGGAAAACCAAACATTAAGCTCGGGTTTGTACTCCACGCACAAGAAAGAAAATGCAACTATAGTTGATTCGCAGACATTGGCCGATTTACCATTTCATTCAGAGGTAACAGAAGCAAAAAAAGGGGAGGGACTCAAATTTAATCGTAATATGCAAGGTTACTACCGTGTCATTATCAGTGCCTGTAACAGTATGTACAGATAGGGTGAACAACTATTATTAAACCTAGTGACAGGGAATTTGGGGCTGAATTATCCGCATAACTTTGCCAGCAAACAGTTATTGTCATCTGCCCGCGTGTTTTTGATTAGGAAGATGCATTGTTATTCAGATAAAATTGATAAAGGTATTCAGCTGGTCTCATAGCCAGAAATACATAAAGTAACGTTTATTTGATATAACCTATTCTTTATTTAAGACAAATGGTTTTGTAACTAGGTTTAAAATACAAAAACGATGATTGCATTATTTCATTTTTTCTCTCAAATAAATACGTAGAAAGGATATTATGTATTTCACTGTTTCACCTTTATTCCACGTTCATAATAAATATGGAACATAATAAAAAGTATCCACTAGGTAAAATGACAAACATAAAAAATTTCTTTCGAAAACTGGATACGGTAAATGATGGTGGATTTGTTTTCATTGTGGTGACCGCTTCCAAAGGGATAATATTTTTCAAGCTGTTGGATTAAGTATTTGGTTATCGTGATTGTAAAGCTACATGATCAGCCAGCCCTATTCATAAGCCACACCATCATGAATAGCATTTGATTATGGAGCGCAAATAATAACATCTATAAATGAACCGCTGTTTCATCATTGGTCATAATTGGTTCCTCTAACGCCCAATGGACGAGGTCCAAAATTGAAACCTATACGCCAGAGTTTATGAATCTACTATAGTATATTGGGTTTTTTAAGTCTCATTCTCTCCATCGTTGTCTTTAATTCAGTATAATATGTCGATATTCCATACTTTCAAGCAGTTTCTGAAATAGAATCAAGGGTGAATATTTGTTCATGGATGTGCACTTCAAGAAAATATTCACCATTGGATAGAAAATACAGCCAGTATGCATTTACCTTAGCATCTTCACACATGTTGACTGAAATAATAGGTATAAACTGGTTGATTTGGTATACTAAAAAAAGAAAAAGAATCTGGCCGGCCGACCTTCCCGATTTTAGGCTTGTGAGGGCAACACAAACTCTTTTGTTTTGGCCTTAGAAGGTGCCACCTATATAAACATGTTGTTAAGGTGCTAGGCATCATAAAAAAACATGTTGGCAAAAATGTAGATGCTGCAGATGGCCGCCATCTTAGATTTCAAAATGGCCGCCAAATATGCTATTTTCGATATTATTTTGGGTATAAGTGTCGTATGAAGCTGGTTTTGGTGTCAAATTCCTCATTGTCATGGTGAATATTAATAACAAATGAATCAATACTATGAATATTAATGGCTCTCTCCTAATATCAGCCATATCAGGTTTCAAGATTGCCGCCCTTATGTTATTATACGACTAATAACATATATTACATAGTTGATTATTATAGGTTTAGATATGTTACATTAGTGTCAATGAACATTAAACGATACCTTACTAAGTGTTACAAATACCACGTTAAGGTTGTCATTTTCAAATTCAAAATGGCTGCCAGGTATCTCAAGGATATATTCTTGCAATTATTTTGAAGATTTTAGAATCGTAATCATACTTCGAATGTTCTTTTGTGTTTGTTTCACAGTTCACGAGTCGGATAATTGGAACAGAATAAAACAACTTGGAATGAGTGTGAGTATGTTAGGTTGAACCAATGTTGCTTTCACGTTGGGGGATTTATTTTAACCAAAAGGTACTAATCAAAGGGTTTTATTAAATGTTATTATTGTGGAGTTGCTGTCAGGTAAGGTGTTTGTTCTTTATTTCGTTTGGGAGGGGTTCTGTAGTAGTAAATGTATTATGTGTGAAAACAGATTTATAAACTAGATCCCATGCACAGTCATTATGTTTTTCCACCATGGGGACAATTTTGAGATATGTTCGCTTTTTCTGCATATTTCAAACCTGCCAACGCAGAGAGAGAAACAACTTCAGTATGCGAATGCAGCTGCCTTCATTCTTTTTTGTTTAGTTCCGAAAAAATATCGACGTACCTCCAAATGTCCCCAATGATAGAAATTCAAAATGTTGCCTCTCACTTAAAAGAGATGGCAATACACTTTGTACCGGATCTAGTTTTAAATCTATTGTAAAATCCCATGATATTTCCTAAATAAGATGATCGTTACCTTTTATTTTCTTGTTATGGACACATATTTCACTCATTTTAATTTTCATTTTAACTCATTTTAAAATGCCTACTAAACTATTACAACTACTTTCAAATTGAATATGACATGCTAGATATTTATAAATTTCACCAGTTTCCATTAGGGTTTGAAAAAATGTGTATAATACGCGACTATATGTAACAGATTTTTCATAAACCTCTCCCAACTTTGAAAGTCTTATCTCATTAATTACTGAACCAATACTAGGCATGTTTGTACTTGTTTTAATGCTTTTCTCATGGTGATTCCAAATATGGTGATGGGATTTAATTATTCTGACACTTTTGTAAACATTTTGTGACATTTTGGAGCTGTCGTCTGTAGGCGACTGCCGCATGGAAAGTGTTCCAACGAGCAGGTAGATCCATGTTTGACATTATATATGTAAGTGGTGTACAGACTTTGCTAATTCTACAGAAGAATAACCCAAAAAATGTAAGTGTTGGACAGTAAGTTTTTTTCTTTTTATAGAGTACTGAATTTTGATTACTAAATTCAACATTAATGACAAAGAGACTGCATCCAACTGTGGAATGTGATGAGGAATTTGTTGGATGTATTTTCATTGTGTGGTGGAACATCACATAACTTTTTGCTTAAAATAATACAAGTTGTATTCTTTGTTCTCTATTCTCCATTAGAATGGATTTGTTGCTAAAGTAATGCTTCCTGTAGCCTTGGGTATCTTAGGAGCTGTATTAATTGTTTGTGTTGTGAAAAGCATCAGGAAATGCACCAGGCAAAATAGACAGAGTAGAAGCAGACAAGAACAGGTAAATGGATACAAAATACATAATTCTGTGCATATATTTTACACAAAGGTCATATATTCAGAAAGCAGCAAACAAATGTATGTACATCTAGCACCAAAAGTCTCGGACCCGGTGCTTTGAGGTTGGCTAATTCAAAATAGATAATCGGTACCAAAAATCTGAGATATACATTAAATGAGCACATTTCTTCTCCACAGTTTGATACCTCATTCAAAAAAAATCTAATGGATGACGATTTCAATGACCACGCGTAACAACAGCAAAGTTGCACTAGGTATAGGAAATCATTGATTTGTGTGTGATAATGCAGTGAAAATGTGTGTGCAAAGACTCACAGCTAATCAGCAGAGTTTAATCTTCACAGCTATAGTCGATTCGCAGACATTGGCCGATTTTAGCGATTTACCATTTCAGTAAAGAGGTAACAGAAGCAAAAGAGGGGGAGGCAATCGAATGTAATCGTAATATGCAAGGTTAATACCGTGTCTTCGTGTACATGTACTACTGTGATGTAATCACCACTTTGTACCTAGTGACAGGGAACTTGCGGTTGGATTATCGGCATAACGATAAAGAAATGTATTGTTATTCAGATAAATTGATAAAGGTATTCAGGTGGTTTCATAGCCAGAAATACTTAAAGTAACGTTTATAATCCGTATCTTGGTTGATATAACTGTTTTTCCATTTAATTAGGACAAATGGTTTTGTACCTAGGTATATAAAAAATGATTATTGAATCATTATGTTCCGGTTTTTTCTCGCAAATAAATACGTAGAACTGTTATTTTCTTTTTAATGTTTCCTTTATTCCACGTGCATAATAAAAACGGAAAATAATAAAAAAGTATCCACTAAATTATGAATAGGTAAAATGACATACATAATATTTTTCTTTCGAAACCTGTATACGGTCGATGATGGTCGATTTGTTTTTATTGTGGTAACCGCTTCCAAAGGGATAACACATTTGAAGCTGCTGGATTAAGTTTTTGGTTGTCGTGATTGTAAAGCTATGATAAGCCCTATTCATAAAGCCACACTATCATAAATAGCATTTGATTATGGAGCGCAATTAATCATGATAATAACATCTATAAAAGTACCGCTGTTTCATCATTGGTCAAATCATTGGTCAAAATGGGTTCCTCTAACGCCCAATGGACGAGGTCCAAAATCGATACTGATGCGCCAGAGTTTATGAATCTACTATAGTCACACCCTTTATACCGCAATCCCTCCAGACCCATTCATCCAGATACTGGCGCGTTCAGATAGCACACAGTTATGACAGTAATCACACACAAATCAATGATTTCCTATACATGTACCTAGTGCAACTTTGCTGTTGTTATGCGCGGTCATTGAAATTGTCATCTCTAAAAGTATCCATTCAATTTTGTTGAATGAGGTTTCAAACTGCGAAGAAGAAATGTGCTCATTTAATGTATCTCAGATTTTTAATACCAATTATCTATTTTGAATTAGCCAACCTCAAAGCACCTGGTTCGGAACTTTTGGTGCTAGGTGTATGTTTGTATAGACTTGCTGCAAGTCCTTGGGCAGCAAAGATACTCTTACAAACAGATAATCTCCCAATATTAAACCTCTACTCCCTAAGAAAAATACTGATTTTTAGATTGATTATCCCTACCATGCCACCATACACTACATGTCCACTTATGTCGCGTGCCACAACTGTACAACACACCATTGACTGAACATCACTGAACTGACAGTCACTGGGTATCTGAACTCGCACAAGGGCTGTCATGATACGAAATTGCAACATTCCGAAAACCGAATTCGCCCCGAGAACCGAATCGCCCGAAGGACTTGCCAGAACGCTAATGAATTAGACCACTCCCGATGAATTACGTAATGTTTTGCTCATGCGCATTTCCATCGTTAAAGCATGTCTAAAGTGTGTCGACCTCCAAATGAATGATACATTATACAGTAGTGGGGAAGTACCAGTTGTGATGATTTAATAACCCTTTTTAGTCCGGTTTTGTAATAAAAACATTGTAGTATGAAGTAGAAGTATTCAATAAATAGCAGAATATATCAAAGCTATATGTTTAATTTCACTGAGAATTGAATTTATATTCTTAATACCACGATGAAACCACTACACCCCTATATATAAATCAAATCGTCCTTGAATGGTGGTACTGTTACAAGCTGTAGTTTCGTCCTACTTTGCTGTGATTGGCTGGCCGCGGAATCGGCGGCAACTAATTAGCGACTAGTCAAGGCGCTATTGCAACTCAGGAAAATTAAAAGCATCGACAAGTTTAACAGGTGGATATGGGGCTGATAGAGAGTTATGTGTGGTTGGGTCTTTTCTGGTACTAGTATTATTTGTATAGGCTATATATAAAGTGACAGCTAATGTTTGTATAGCAAAAAGTATAGAAATAATGATTTTCAATATAAATTTGGACCTCTACCTACAGTACTTCTGAAAATAATAAGACTAACATAATTCTTGTACGAATCAGCATTTTCTGTTTTGAAATATTCTGCATGGTATTCCCATCGTCAGGCCATGGGCGATTTTTGTCATAATGACTTAAAATAGAATAGATAATGCATTTTTTTTTCTTCAAAGTTTATTGCAATTTCAAATGTTGCATTAATTTTAGGTCACATTGTGACACAAATTGAACTTTCGTTTTCATTTTTTATTTTACAGCTTGAGGACCTTACAAGTATGGATCAAGTGCTCTTACTAGCGGATGACTCAGAGGATGAATTTTAGCATAGAGGTATACATGTACATGTATTTATAATATGTTTTTATGTACAGGCCATGCCTCTCTATAATACAGAAACAAGTTTGACTCAGAAGATCGCGTGTGTATAGCTTATTAACATTTCAGCGTACAACCCTTTTTTCCACTTTTTTCTTGAACTTTTTGAAAATGATGCTTCTCAAATTTTAATTTCACATTGTGAAGTACCATATCAGCTTCATGTTCTTGAGTACAATACTAAAACTGCCACATACAAATAGAACTTAAATACAGTTCAACAAAATGTGATTTGTTTCTACTATGGTAGTGTGTTAGTACATTTCATTTCATAGAACCCGTCTCATGGTTGAAAAAGAAGAACAATTTCGCATAGCATTTTTTACAACAACAAAATTGCATTTCCAAATAGCCTTTTTTCAGGTTTCTTCTGAGACAAACTTTTCTTCTTTTTTACCTAAAAGCAGCAAGTGTTAAGTTACTGGTGACCTCCATTTAATATCACAGCGGACCTTTTTATTCAACCTCAAATCTATAACTTTTTTTTTTTAAGAATGACACTTTATTTGTTAGTTCGAGTTGTCTCTTTTTTCTATAAAATAATGGCTTTTTATAGCAATAAAACCAAGAAGTGCTATTTTAAATTATACAAGACATGCATGGTACATTTTATAAATGAAAGTGAGTAACACTGACTGAAATTGTATCAGCCAATTTGTATTTAATGAGTACACATATATAAGGCAAATAAAGAATTATGTTGCGTTTCCTGTCCGTCAGGTGCACAAAGAATGATAATGTTAACAACTTAAAAATTGCCAGTTTGTGATATCGCATTATAAATAAATATTCCAATGAATGTTCACCTACATGCAGTTTGATGCCCCAACAATATATTGTAGGGGATTGGCAATGAAGTCTGTTTGATTTGAACATTGAGATTCTTTCAGGCTCATTGTTTATAGGTCAATAAAGGTGTATACATGTGTTGTTTTGAGAGAAATTAGACAAATCAATGCATGAGCGCTGATGTTGATGTGTGAATAATGGCACGACCCCGCGGGGGGGGGGGCTATAATTGTGAGCATACAAAAATTTGCTCAAGTCGAGAAACAAAACATACACACGTATTGATCTAATTCATACACAGCGCTATACACATCAAAATTCACAATATGACAATAATTTTATGTAATAACGAATACAAACATGTTAACAAGTTTTTGAAGCGTGTGGTGCGTGCATTGAACGGCGCACACGCAGAGTGCATTATAGTAACTTTCAATGCACTCCACTTATTTTAGTTTTTTGCTTTCTGATTGATTCGACACTACTAAGAGTGTATGAATGATTTATAAAATACTACCACCCAAATGTTAGCGAAACTGCTAAGCAAATATCAGTTTGTAATGATGTTGATTTATAATGCGCACTTATCCAACTTGGACACACCAGACACGATTGCTATTAGTATTACGCTGCCATTAGGAAATCGTCCCAATCATTGTGATTCATCTACGTGGCGGCTGGCTAATTGCACAACCATATTAGCACTGAGATTGTAATATTGCCTTTTTAGCCGGTTTCAAATCCTATTTCATAGCAATTTTACCAAAAATCCATTATGGCATTTAATTTTGACATTTAAATGTTCAGTTCGTGTGTTGTTAGCCGAAATGGATGATAAATTTAAAATGAAGACGTTAACACAAAACAGTAAAATTAGGGAATTTATATTTATTTCAACACATTTCTGTTTGTATAGCAGGCTCCAAATATTGAATAGCGATACAATACTGGCTAAAATGGTCCCTGCTGTTGGCAGCTGCCATTGGTGGATGATTAATATTTTTTTTGTTTTAAAATAAACTGTATTGTTTTATGAAACATGAATTATATGTATTTGTTTAAAAATGTAATTCATGACCCTTATGCTCATTACATACTAGCCAGTGGCAGATATTGGCGATTGGGAGTCGCTCGAGTGGACTATGGAATGAAAATCGCTTACAGCAACTCGAAATATTGAATGACCAGTCGTACGAATTGGATTGAAATCAACCGCAATGTTTCGGGCCGTGCAACTTTTGGAAAGTCGCGTGAGGTTGCCTCTGACTAAAATGGCAACGTTTGAAGATCAAATGACGTTAATTACTTCATCAGACACGACCCGGATCACAAAGCGACCTTATTATGTTATCAGCATACTGTAAGTCGCAATTTCTGGTACATACATGTAGTTGCTAAATATTTTTGTATAAAGCCTTTTCACACTGATCCGATGATAGATCGTTGGACAATCGATCGCCGATGTTGTGAGACATAATTTGGCGGTTTAAAGCAAAAATATGATGATCAATTGTAATTGATTTCATTGACAGAGATGTTTGAATCGCCAATAAGCATCCATGTATCATCTTAATGTGAAAAGGTGTTCTATACATAGGATTGTTTAACTAACTGTTTCAATGTTCACGTTAACTCTACTTTGAAGTTAATCTAGTACTGTTATCTGAAAACAGCTCATGTTTATAAAATAAATGTTATTCCACAAATTCTGTGAACTCAGTACTATAAATAATATGAATAAATGTCATAACCTTGCATTTTCTATTAAGAGGGGTGAATGGTCAAGCTTGTCATTTGAAGGGGCCAATTGTGGATCATCCCATTAACACTGGGTGGATTGAGGGCTCAATTTCGTTGCAGGTTATGCTTCTGAATAGAATCAATAGATATAATTCTTATAAACTCCTCAGATTTTATTTTTTTCGATCACCGATTTTTTGGATATTTTGTGACAAATTCATATTGTGTTTCATATCAATGAAAAGCTGATGTATTCCTCTAATGATACCTGATGTGTAGCAATTACTTGCTTCAAAGCTTATTAGCCACCTGCTTGAGAATGCGGGAAGGTCTTATTAAAAAAAGAATTGAGGAGTTTATATAGAGATTGATGACCTAATATGGCCATAGATAGATATTTATATCATGCTGATATTGGCTGTAAAGGTGTGAAGTGAAATGTAAACAAATTATGTATAGAAATGTAATATAAAACAAGATTTTCTAGAGATCAGATATATTTATAAATGCTCAAATGCCGTATTGATTGAATCAGGTACAAAAATCAGGGCTCGAGTATCTTTTAGTAGTAATTAGATAATTTGAATTAGAATTGAAACAAAATCCACCATAAAATTAAGTTATAAACAATAAACTGTCCATGCTGCTTCCTAATGGAAGACGTCATGAATACCACTTTAAAAGCGGTGATGTGTGGTGTCTTAACACTTTCCACGCAGCTATTGCCAAATACAAAACAGATTTTTCAGACACCTTTCCAAATTGTCAAAGTGTATCTCAAGGATTACTGAACCAATACTAGGCATGTTTGTACTTATTTCAAAGTATTTCTCATGGTGATTCCAAATTTGATAATAAAATTCAATTGTTTTGACATTTTTAAAACATTTTGTGACATTTTTGAATGTAGTCTGCAGACGCGTGGAAAGTGTTACAAAGCAGAAATAACAGTAGAATGTCGTCAGAATAAGGGGTGTTATTTTGGATATTGGAATCAAATAATACTCTGTCAAATTATAAAATCGCTAATTAATTAGATATCAGATTTAAATTGTTGGCAGAACATATGGTTCATTTGAAATGAAAAGCTACACTTTTTCTTTGTTATATTGAGTTTTGTATTAAGGGAAGTGTCAACCCTATTATTTTGATGATCAACTTTTGCTTCTAAGTTTGGGAATATTGAATAAAAGTACATAAAAGTATACATTTTTAAAAAGGAAATTTGATAAGGAATCCGATGGTGATATCAATGTGATACCAAATAAACTAAATTTTGAGAAATGAACCAAAAAGCAATTTGTTTACCCCAAATTTTTCAGACAGCATAACTATAAAATAAAAAATGGTAATTTGTTCTAATATACGTTTTTGTAAACAAAACAATTTTGTCTAGGAGGCAATTTTTTCTTTTTCCAAAATAAAGCTTGGTTTTGGAAATATTGCTAAAAACATCGGAAAAGTGTAAAAGTCGTGTTTTTTTGGATACATTTCGCTAGAAATGGATGCATATCTCGAGTTTAAAATCCATAATCGAAAAAATAAAAAATTGCCTCCTAGTGCTGAAAGTCCTCTACACAATGGTAGTAAAAGCTTACCTGATAGTTTGATATATTTTTAGTTATGTTGTCTGAAAATTCGTAAAATTCCTTCAAATTTGAACTTCTAGAAAACATCGATTTAGTAAAAATATTGACATTTTCCACCATTTAAAGCTAAATGTTCACGGAATACACGGGCGTGTGACCTAAAAAGCGAGTATACTATTATGAACAATCATAATAAACTATCAGATTCAATTTATATTGTCATAATGTGAAGAAATTGGAAGAAAACTGAAATTTAAATGATCGTAAGATTGGCCTTTGTTTACATTTTTAGACATTGTTTTGCGCTCTTTTGTTTTCGCGTCTACGTCGCGGATATTAAGCGGCGCGTCTATTATTACGCGCGGGGAGTTTCAGCGCGCGACGCAATGATCGAACAGCTGTCGCAGCATTTGAAAAGCGCGGAACTCCGCTTAAATTCCCGCCAAATAACCATGCGCCTTTTCCTGACTCAAACTTACCAAAACAACAATTTAAAATCACCCAAAAGAACGGGAAATAATCGCTTACGATTAGTTACTTATGATGGTAATGATAGGATACATATAAAAGTATTAAATAATAGAGAAATATGAAATTCAATTTTTGAAACAAGTGCCGGGTTGACACTGCCCTTAATACGGTAAAATATCAGGGTATTGTACTTACGCAGACTTATCAATATTGAGTGTGAGATGTCTATTGTATATTTTTACATGTATTGCCGAGAACACCCCAGCTAGTATTTTAACAGTCAAAATGTTAACATTATTTTGGTGTTTCTGTGTCCATTGAATAAAATCTGGCAAACATGATTTTGATCATGTATTTTTTAGGTATAACCCTATATCACCACATGCACAAAAATGGAAGGGTATATGAAAATATATATTTCATTATTTAAAAAGGAATGCAAAATTGCAAATGTACAACAAAATTGTATAAGTTTGATCAAGGGGTGAATAACTATGTGTACATAAATGGCTCCTTTAACCTGTAAAATTTATACTCAGGGCTAGAACTTCAATTTATTTCAACCAGCCAGTCGGGTAGGTAACTCACAAAAATCCACCAGCCAGTGTAACTCACTTTAATATACTGTGAGTTTGAACAATTTTACCTGCCAGTCGGTCGGGTATTTTTGCATCTTCACGACTCGGCCTTTTCTAAGTGGAAAGCAACAACATTTATGATGAATGTACGAATACAAATGCTGCAATATAATTTCAAGTTGGCTTCATAATTTCCTCTAGGTTTATAATGGAAAACAGCTATTCATAATTATGATTTTTGTTGTTGAACAGATCCAGAAGCAAGTTGCATTTTGGTCTTTGGCAATGTTAACATAAATCTGTACTCATACTCAATCTGTTAAAGAAAAATGAAAGTAAAATTTGTGTCACAATGTGACCCAAATTAATCCAGTCTTCTGCAGCGACTGTAAAAGAAGACTAGTTTGCCATCAGAATTTTGAGGTGCTTTATCTGACCCTGAATAATTAGCGCAGTAACGAATCAGCGTTCAGTATCTGTTTCGCGCGAATTTTCGGATTATCGGGGCTGGGTCGTCCGGTATGATTCATTCTGTTTCTGGCTTCATACGGGTCAGACGTACACTGCTTTAAACGCCATAGCGACTAGCCAGCTTCAGTTTTTCATTTGCTTCAGTTACTGTGTACCGTTCGTTTTTGGGATCAGCTTTCCGGGCAGCAGCTTTCTTTACTACCTTGTGGGAGCCAAGTTTACCCACCGGTAGAGTATTCACTTTTAATAACTTTCATCAATAAATCATCAAATTGGGGGATTTCTGAACAATTTCGTATTCAACGCATCTGGCAGTAAATATCATTGACACTTTTCCCGTTTTGGATGTGGTGGTTCTGTTTTTCGTTATAATTAACTTTTGTTTAGTCGCTATGGCACCGGTCCGCAATAGTCGCGGAAGGAAACGCAAGGCGTTGGAACCGCCACCACACCGTCCTTTTCCGGCAACACGGCATCTGGCATCGGATCGGGCAGAAGGTTCGTCCCGCCCACAGGCATCGAATCGGGCAGAAGGTTCGTCCCGCCCGCCGAGCACAACAACATCGATTCGGGCAGAAGGTTCGTCCCGCCCGCCGAGTACAACAACATCGAATCGGGCAGAAGGTTCGTCCCGCCCGCCGAGCACAACAGCTAACCAAACCCGTCACCAAGGCCGCGTCATTAACAACAGTCGCCAGTCGCCAGCAGCGTCTGTGGCGAGTGGTACTAACAGTGAAAATGCCGAAAACCAGTTCTGTACAACATGGCCGCACCCATGCGGAGGCAGTGGGGAGTCCGACACCAATTCAGGGAAGTAACAGACCAAACCCAGACGTTTCTCGAGCAACCAGCACGTTGAATAGCAATCAGGCGGCGGGTGAGAACATTGTGCAAATACACATCTTGATAATAATGTCTTTGTTGCTAATAGTCATGATAGTTCTCCGAACAATACACGTACTATCAATACATGCAATAACAATGTCAATGATACCAATGACGTAGCTATTAATTCCACTCGTAATAATAATATTAATGCCATTAGCCTATTAGTGTCAATGTTGCAATTGGTCAAAGCCAATCTGTCCCCGGTAATACTACTCAGTCTACTGGTAGTTTCAACCCTCTAGTTCAGGACCATTTCATCCGTTAGGCCTCAATAATAGGCCTAATGATTATGCTAATTTTCTTGCCCAAGTACCCGTTGGAAATATTGCACCGCAACAACAACCCTCTGGTTTTGGAATGCCTCAACAACAGGAAAATAATCGGGTTAATACGGATTATAATATCTCACAACAAATACAACAAGCTCGCAATTTAGTGGGCGTGGCTATTGTCAGTAATCAAAACAGTACTAGTAGTGGGGTATGTCAGCTAGCGTTAGTCAACAACTCCATTAACCTCAGTTTCCAATCCTCTATCAACACTATTGATTAATTGCCGTTCTTGTGTGTATGAATTCCCAGTAAAATTTAACCCTATTTAAAAAATAAAAATAAAAAATAAAAAATAAAAAATCTTGCGGGGGGGGGGGGGGGGGGGGGGTAGTTAGTTTTTCTTTTGGGGCAAACTCCTTCATTAGGAGCTTTGATTGGCGGTTGTGATTGGGGGGAATTAAATTGCCCACTTTCGCAATTGTAGTAGGTTTACCGAATGTTGCATGATAACAATGGGAGCGATAGCCGTATAATATTATATAAGCAAAGTAAATTAACAATTATTAAAGGAATAATGTGATCATGCGAAAATCAGGTAAATTAAAAGTACCATAAGTGTATGGCAAACAAAATGTTTGGTCAAATGAGGAGGTGATTAATTAATTATCCACCTTAAATGCAAATCAGTTAAATTAAATGTATGGCAAACAAAATGTTATGACAAATGATAGGTGATAAAATGTCCACCTTATATGCAAATCAGTGAAATTAAGTGTATGGTAAACAAAATGTTATATCAAATGAGAAGGTGATAAAATGTCCACCTTTATGCAAATTGGTTAAGTTTGTGTAGGGCAAACAAAATGGTAAATATCAAATGATAAGGTGTTAAATGTGCTAAATGTATGGAAGCATCAATCATCCGCCGTACCGACATGCGGGTGAGCCATGTATAGACACAGGCTATAATTGACAAATCTCGATACACCAAATAAACGCCAAAATGTGCATTTCAGCAATGACGGATCGTGCAAATAAATAACGGATCGTGCAAAAAATGACCCGTATGTAGCAAGAAGCTACCTTTACCTCATACCTCTGTGTCGACTCCCTCAAACTTTATGATGGCAATCCAGTCTTCTGCAGCGACTGTAAAAGAAGACTAGTTTGCCATCAGAATTTTGAGGTGCTTTATCTGACCCTGAATAATTAGCGCAGTAACGAATCAGCGTTCAGTATCTGTTTCGCGCGAATTTTCGGATTATCGGGGCTGGGTCGTCCGGTATGATTCATTCTGTTTCTGGCTTCATACGGGTCAGACGTACACTGCTTTAAACGCCCACCCAACCCACCCTTGTTTGAAAGGGGGTATGTGGGATAGCGGCCCCGGGCTTACTTTTAGGTGGTGCCCTTAATTTTAGAAGTCAAGTTTGTGGACAAGGTATGGTAGAACTCTGTGTTCTTCTTATCCTTGGCAATATGATATCCCGGGGCAGGCCAGCATGGAAGGTTGTTCTCAAACCAATAAATACAGTGGTTAAATTGTGACGTCGTGCTTAATAATTTCTGGGTCCGGTCTTACTTTTAGGTGGTGTCCTGAATTTAAGGGGTCAAGTTTGCGCACTGGGTACGGAGAACACTGCATTCTTTAGTATCTCAGGCAATCTGATATTCCGGGTAGGCCAGTATTATTATTAGTACTATTCTCGTAAGAATGGTGGTACACGTACGCGGAAGCTTGGACACCCATTCTGGGTCCTCCTGGGGCTTGCTTTGTAGGTGGTGTCCTTAATGTAGAAATCAAGTTTGTGGACAGGGTATGTGTAGCTCGCCGTGAGCTTATCTCCTTGGCAATCTGATATCCCAGGATAGGCCAGTATAGGTAGATATGGCGGTTGTGATTGGGGGGAATTAAATTGCCCACTTTCGCAATTGTAGTAGGTTTACCGAATGTTGCATGATAACAATGGGAGCGATAGCCGTATAATATTATATAAGCAAAGTAAATTAACAATTATTAAAGGAATAATGTGATCATGCGAAAATCAGGTAAATTAAAAGTACCATAAGTGTATGGCAAACAAAATGTTTGGTCAAATGAGGAGGTGATTAATTAATTATCCACCTTAAATGCAAATCAGTTAAATTAAATGTATGGCAAACAAAATGTTATGACAAATGATAGGTGATAAAATGTCCACCTTATATGCAAATCAGTGAAATTAAGTGTATGGTAAACAAAATGTTATATCAAATGAGAAGGTGATAAAATGTCCACCTTTATGCAAATTGGTTAAGTTTGTGTAGGGCAAACAAAATGGTAAATATCAAATGATAAGGTGTTAAATGTGCTAAATGTATGGAAGCATCAATCATCCGCCGTACCGACATGCGGGTGAGCCATGTATAGACACAGGCTATAATTGACAAATCTCGATACACCAAATAAACGCCAAAATGTGCATTTCAGCAATGACGGATCGTGCAAATAAATAACGGATCGTGCAAAAAATGACCCGTATGTAGCAAGAAGCTACCTTTACCTCATACCTCTGTGTCGACTCCCTCAAACTTTATGATGGCAATGCAACATTTGAAATTGTAATAAACTTTGAAAGTAAAATTTAATGCATTATCTATTCTATTTTAAGTCATTATGACAAAAATCGCCCATGGCCTGACGATGGGAATACCATGCAGAATATTGTGTTGAATAATCAACACAACAGAATTTTGTGTTGAATAATCAACGCAAAAGGTCACCCCCCCCCCCCCCCTGAATTTTGGTGTGGTGATCTAGAGTTAGGGTTATTGCAGACCCGGGCTACAATGTACCAGCACCTACAAGACTAGTGTAGTATTTTGTAGTAGTCCGGAATGTTTTTAGTTCAAACAACTAATTAATATGACAAATGTTATGGCCTGAAACCAAGTTATTTTGAAATTTGCCTTAAACATTGTTATTGAACATTGCTTATAATTATGTCAGTACACGGAGTGTTACCTTATCATCTACAGTCGTCAAATAAAGTAACTTGCCAGATAAATTAAAGAGAAGAAATTTCTTTACAACTTTATAATTTAATAGTATTTATTACATAAGTTACTTTTTTTGAGGACAGTATTTTGGAAGTATGGTTTTATTGATTGTATTCAATGTTATTTTTATCATGTGGTTCTACCAAGCCATTTTGTAATGTACAATGCATAGGGTAAAGTACTTTTTTCATATATGATGGTTGGTTTGCAGAATGATATACAACATACAAGTGGTAGATAATTTGTAAAAGTTTCTTCCATAACATCAGGCATGAGAATTGCCTGGCTTTTGTGTGAACTCCAGCTATTTTGTTTTCCAAATGTCCACACTTTCTTTGATTGTTGGCCCCATTTTGGCCTTTTAGCCAGATTTCACACACTTTTTCAGGTTTTCAGGGTTTCTTAAAAGTGTTTTCATGCAAATTCATTATCATGCCTGTACCATACAACAATGCTTTGTTTGCAATCAATTATCCGGTACCCTCTGGCCGATGAAAGGAATCCCACGAGATAGCGTGTGCGCATGCGCCAATCAGATTTTCCAACCACACGTCATGTGATTCCTTCATCATCGGCAGAGGGCACCGGATAATTCCAGTCAAACTTCACCTGACTAAGGTAAGGCTCGTTTAACTTCCTAATTACGGAGTGATGATGGGGTATTATTCTACATATTGACCAACCTTTCCATTCCCATAGCACCATTGATTGCTTGGGTTGCTATAGTCAGTGTCATAATGCTATGGACATAAGTCCAACAAGGCGTGTGTACGAGCGTACATGAGTAAACTCGGAAGTCGTACCGAATGCTTTCAAAAATGACCAAGCGTCATGATTGGTCAATCGTGAAATCGTCATGCGCGTGCATTTATAGTTGATCGCTCAATTCATGCATCTGGACGTAGCTCCGTGAACAATAACAAAACATGCTCACTTGAAATAGCTTGATTTCAGTCCATAGCATTCATGACACTGACTTTATATGCAAGTATGGCGTCACATTAAAGATAGATACAATTGCCATATTATGCCGAGATACACCCAATGACATCGCCTCCTAAACTCAGTGGAAATTATGTATAGGCCTGTGCTTTATATTTATCACACTGTATAGTGTCTTTTGTTTTATATGAAGCATTCCAAATATGTGTGCTAGATACAATTTATAGGAGGGTTTTTGTCTTCCATGAATTGCTTGTGAAATCTTGATAGCTGGTGCAAAATTGTTGAAGAGTTAATCCTGTGAATGGTAAAAATCCGGAAATCTATCCGGGGACCCTCCGGACTCGGGCCCGTCGTCCCACTCACTAAGCCACGGCCCTCAGCTACTCGTTCGCGCAGTATACCGCGCTCTCTATATAGGCTCGATTAATCACATCATCGCAAACCGACCGTGCAGGCGCTTCGAGACAGCCTTAGAAGTAGTATTTTGTAGTACTAGGGGGTAGGGTTAGCCCTAACCCCCCACCCCTAGTACTGAAAAATACTACTTCAGGCTAGAATGTTTGTATATGTTAATTCTCACCTAACATAGTCATAAGCGACAGTGTGTTTCCATTTGTGGTAGGATAAGGTACAAACAAGATTGATTTTTTTTTTACGAATGGGAAAATCAATTTTGCAAGCTAATACAATGGTAACAGATGTTCTTTGTGGTACATTGCAACTTAATCTTACATTAATAGCAATGTTAGAAAAAAGACTGTTGTAAAGACAAATATTTTGCACCAAAAATCAAGATTATTTATAAATTTTTCAAATTCTATTTATTGCATTATTATACTACAGTTTAGCTTCCGTGGTATATTAATGCATGTATAAATGCCATGTAAATATGTATTATGTATAGATATTTCAAAATCCCTACATTAATTTAAAGAGGAATGTATAAATATTGAATTTGCCAAGAGATGTTGTATTCCTATAAATAATCATGTTTATATAGCTACTAATTATCTTAAAAATGTTGCAGAGCAAAGTTGAAAGCTGTTTTGCTTTTATGTAGGCCCTGGGTGCTCAGCTGTCATTATAAAAGAGGTATCAGGTGTGTCCAACAAATTAATGCAATTACTTATTTAGGGTGCTATTTGAAAGTCCATGGACACGCCTGATACCCCCTTGTAATGACCACTGAGCACTCCGGGTATGTAGGGCATAAGGGTTAAGATAGAGAATCATGAATATAACTACAGGGTGTCCCAAAAAAATGTTAACACTCCGGGCACATAATATATCTTAAAAGGACAGGAACACACGGGTCTAATCTTGATGTAATATGAAAGCTGAGTAAATAAGCTTTCATTTGCATTTTATTGCGTTCCAATTGGTTATTTAGAACCGGAGATATGCTTCAGCAAACATGAGGAAGCAAAATCGGCTTGGTCCAATCCTCTCAGTATGAAAGTAAAGCTTTTAAAATGCACGAAACAAGAAGCAACATGATTTAGTCACACACACACATCAGTTAATCTCTTCTTTGTTCTTTTCAACGCATTCTTTCGATTCTTTTCAAGCTTAAAAGACATAAATAAATATATTCCACTCTTTTTCCATGTGCAATGGGTAGCTGTCAGTAAAGCAGTCTTTAAAATTGAAATTGAAACATTTCATGTTCTTTGTTGAAATGGTCCATCCAATTAAATAAATAACTAATATTGCACTTAAATAAAACTATAGTATTGCACTGAAATTAACCATAAATCAAAATACCTATATAATTTATGTGGAATATATTTATTTATGTCTTTTAAGCTTGAAAAGAATCGAAAGAATGCGTTGAAAAGAACAAAGAAGAGATTAACTGATGTGTGTGTGATGTTGCTTCTTGCTTCGTGCATTTTAAAAGCTTTACTTTCATAAATTAGAGGATTGGACCAAGCCGATTTTGCTTCCTCATGTTTGCTGAAGCATATCTCCGGTTCTAAATAACCAATTGGAACGCAATAAAATGCAAATGAAAGCTTATTTACTCAGCTTTCATAATACATCAAGATTAGACCCGTGTGTTCCTGTCCTTTTAAGATATCTTATGTGCCCGGAGTGTTAACATTTTTTTGGGACACCCTGTATATATGTGTACACCCATAAGTATCATTTTTGGTTGCTTGTTGGTACGCCTCTGTCATGTCTGACAGTGCGTGACTTTCATGATGGCTCTCCACTGTTGTCGGTCAGCAGCTAGTTGATACACCACTCATGGTAGAGGTTGTCCAACAAGATCTTTAATCCTGTCAATCCACCTTGCTCTCGGTTGCCCGCGTCTTCTTGAGCCCTTAATTTTTGCCCGGCATAAGGATCTTCTCAAGGCAATTGTTCTGACGTCTGGCTACATGTATGTGTCCAAAGTAGCTGAGAGTCTGGTAATTGATGGAATAAAGCAGTCTGTTCTTCACACAAATATCTTGTAGATAGAACACTGGCATTTGACCCTTTTTTGCAACCCATGGAATTTTGAGCATTTCCCACCAGCACCAGAGTTTGAATGAATTTATTCTATCACAGTCTGCCTTATTAGTAGTGAGTGACCAATTTAATAAGAACCATATGCCAAAATATTTTTGGATTTGTTGTAGTCGAGGGCAACAATGTTTGTTATCCAATTTAGGCTTTATGCAATAACGATCATCTCTTCTCCAAGATGTATTAGCTATGTAGTGAGAGTGGAATGAAAAGCAGAGCAGTGAATATAGCACTGGGCTCACAGTACAAATGGTGTGGGTTTTTAAACTTTAATAACTTTACAGCACATTAATTAAGACTTAAAATTCTTAATCAATGTGCTGTAAAGTTATCATCTCCGTTCCGCCTCTCTACCAGGTGTATTTAATTGGGTAAATTGGCATCAGTCAATGCTGAAAGGAAACGGACTCGCTGGGGAGATGCAACAATGCCCACTCAGTAAAAGAGCGATTCTCAGGGAGAGGAGAACTCCACCCATGTGAACGCAGGCAGAGGATTGTTCCCCTTTACCAGGGCATTTACCTTCATGCATCTAGCCTAGAAGGCCGCTTTAACACTTTCCACACGGCTATTTGTTTTACCATTTTACCATTTACAAAACGTGTTTTTCAGAGACCTTTCCCCAGAGTCTATCTCAAGAATTACTTAACCAAAACTAGGCATGTGTACTTATTTTAATGCATTTCTCACAGTGATTTCAAATATTGTGATGAAATTCAATAATCCTGACATTTGTGAAACGTTTTGTGAAATTTGAGAACAGTCGTCTGCAGACGACTGCCACATGGAAAGTGTTAAAAAAGGTAAATATGTTGGTGTCAACATCATTAATGCCTTTGATAGTTTTCGCTATTGATAACAGCTGTTGCATATTCATAGATTCTCTAGATGAGTTCTTTTGTGTGTTGAATACTCTAGTATGTACATTGTAATAACATTTATTTTGAATCAATACTTAGGGATTTATAGAGAAGAGATCATTTAAAATAGGTCTTCAACACTAGAGGAGGAGGTTTCTATTGGGAACATTTTTACTGCAACAAATGGTTTTTGTTTAATCGAAATTGCGATTTCCAATTCCTTGATTATCTTCAATTATATTTAAAACAAAAACTATTCTACTTTTAACAAACATTTAAAAAACTAGAAGTAGAATTCAATTTCAATAAAAGATTTGAATGCAAAACTATTCCACTTTAAGTTTCAGCAAAGTTCTTAACACATTTGTAGGACTTATTTTCTACCTAGAAATATCATTAAAAATAACAAACAAATGTCTACCACTAGAACACTCTCTTTACATATTATTTTATATACTCTATGCATGTGTATTTTTTTAAATTGAACCCCTTGATTGGTTTTCTTTATATTAATTTATTAACCCCTGCATGTACTACTTACCCCATAAAGCATGGGTTAAAGGTAACTATTTTTTCACTTTTATATATTGTTTATTGTGTTGATATCAATGTATATTTTGATTGTATTGTCAATTTGTATTGGAATTTAATGTTTAATTTCTACAATTAGTTTTATAAACATCTCAGAATAGAATGTAATTTGAAAACGTTTGAATGGACAACTTTGAATTCATGCTGTGTGACATTAGGTTTATCATAGAAAGCTGTGTGCTGAATTGAACATTATGCTTCAACTTTTTTACAGATCTACAATGTTTGTTTGCTACCAAAAAGGCAGGAATTTCAATCCATTACCAAATAGAAATCAACTTTACATAAAGAACAATTGTTTCTTTTTTAAATTTAGTGATTTGAGAATACTAGGACAATATTTTTTTAAGTAACGAACAAATTGAAAGTTTCATTCCATCTCCAATATGTTATGGAATATCATCGGGGTGCATTAATTATTTACATACATTTGTAACATGTAACATCACTTTGCTGTGTTGTATCAGTAAAGCTGTGCATTGCATACAATTGTGGATTATACTTCAAGGGGCACTAAAGAGTTCCTTCAAGGAGGGAGCCCTCAATTTTTCAGAAGTTGGAGTTTTCACTTATACGTAATGCTTATATACGTACTAACTACCACCCAAAATTATAGAGCTTAGTTTGCAGTATTTCATGTGAAATTCATGGATTTGCTAGCATTTTGAGTTTCTATGTGATCATATCGAAACTACCCATATTCATTTAAAAGAAGGCTTCTCACTTATATGTTTCGTGTTTATTCAAAATAACCTTGAAGACCACCCATGGCTTGTTACGTGATGCTTAGTCATGACCTCCCTGATTCAATTGCTGGAGACAACCAAAATACAAAAAAAAAGTGAAAAACACTAAATATACCTTCGGAAATGCTGAGAAATTGTCTTTATTTTTCATTTTTACTGATTTTTGTTTGGAGAAATCTTACATGAGATGGTTTCTATGTATTATCTATTATTATCTAAACAATGTAAAAATATTGAATTTCAATTTTTGTGAAATCTCTCTGTGCCCCTTTAAGATAATTGAAATTAATCATTACAGAGCTTTAAATTTAATGTGGGAATTATGTAATAATGAAAAGCAGTTGTATTTTTAAAAGTACATTGTATACCAAAGAAAACGCAAAATGATAAATGTATTTAAAATACAAACAAGTTTTATTAATATCATCACCATTCATCAATATGGATCTTAATTTATGTTAAATTATTCTTGTCAGAAAATAAAATGGATTTTATATTACAATTTGCCTGTTTGTTATTGATTCCGTTGGGTTTTCATTTGTAGGCATGGGTTTAGACAGACGATGGCAGCCACGCATCTCGGACAACACAATATGGCAACGGGAGTGCACCATTTTGAAATATTTTTAACAGTCATCGCCCGGTTAATGATGAAAATTATTTTAAAAATAGCACTTACAATGGAGTTGGTTAGCCAACTCCAATGGTTTTGGATTGGAACAAAATTCTTCTAACCTATGATGAGTTTTTCAAAATGATAACATTCACGATTATGTACGAATTCAAAATTTAGGTTTCGTGTGGCCACGGTCGTCTGGGTTTAGACACCTCAATTTTAAGTAGCTGAAAAAAACCTTGCTGTTTGCCATACTTTCAGTCAGCCAATTCACCTTTATAACATGTTACAACTATATTGTGTACAAAACATTATCTAAAACTTTGTGACACTTTGCATCATAATATCACGGGGGGTAACTCCAGCGAGATTCTTGCGTAATCTGGCACAGAATTCTGCACCCATGAATTGTTTTCGTGCCGATGTCATCTCCCAATGAGCATGTTTCTGCTGGGACACTGAAAAAAGTAAACGCTAATAAACGCTAAGTTTCAATCGGTCAGTTTTTAATCCCCCCTGTTTCTACTCGCGAAAAGTTACCGCTAAGTTTATCGATCCTAGTCGTGGGCCACGACATTTGACCTTTTGTAATACCAGACAATGCCACCGCACCTGAAAAAGATTGCTTCACAATAATGTGTATAACCCAGCGTGACACGGTTCACGGCGAAAACCGCTAAGAATCGCCTTTCTGTTTCTATTGGGTTTATTGCAGATTATTGCCGGTTCCAAACCTGGTTTGTGAAGCTTTTTGAGATTACCAAAAATACCGATTATTGCCGGGTTCTGCCTGTTTCTACTGGGCAAACTTAGCGTTTATTAGCGGTTTCTTCCCCAGCATCATGTCAAAATTGCCTGAAATTTGGATTGAAAGTAAAATTAGATATTTCAGACCAATATATTTGTAAGCGTAGAGTACATGAAAAGTCAACATTTGTTATCATTATTTTTTCCTTTGGAAAATAGGCAGACTGTGCCGGGGCTGCAAAAAAAAATTCAGTTTCAGCTGTAGGGGAGGTTAGGTAATTTTGACATACGAGTCTCAAATTTGTCCCCCCCCCCCCCCCCCCTCCACCATAAATAATGATTTCATGGTTTTCTTTTCGTGCAGAAACACGCTCAATGTGACATTAGAATAGTATAGTATCACCCTTGCACTATTGTAACAAAATGCAGTTGTGACAATTTGATAAAGATCTGTTATGAAATTTAGCCTCATAAAGTTTGAATGGAAGAGGTATTCTCACAGGATCATGAATGAAGTAGCAGCCACTGACTTGTGCTATCAATTTTCCAACTTGGCCATTAGTTAACAAATACAGTAAACGTGGAAATTTGCGTGTGTATATTTTATGCCCTTAGCACATTTTGAACAATTTTGCTTGTTTTTTTCGCGATTTTGAGCTTCCTTACATAGACCTAATACAAAATGAATATATTTGCACACTTTTATTTTCGCACTTGTTGATTTTGGCACGAAAAGTGCAAACACAAATGTAGCTTGAAATGTCCACAGTACACTCTGGTTTGTTAGTACAAATTGCTGGATCCATAGTGCGTGTTAGGAGGTAGTTATAGTAGATTCATAATCATTGGCCGATTGGTTATTGATTTAGACCTATTCCATCTAACATTAGAGGAACCAATATGAACCAAACACGACAATGTCGGTATCATTTCGCTGCTATTGGTTTCACTGCGATATAATGGACTTCAAAGAGTTGAAGCAATACATCCCCAAATATTGTGCATCCACGCATGAATTTAAACTACCCAAGCAAATAGCGCGCTATGGGGAATCATAGAACTATGTGTCAATAATCAGATTAAGATTTCAAATTACTACCTCCCCCTCAATTGGAAGATATTAGGCTAAATTAAAAAATCTTTTGTCTCAAAGCTCCCGCGCGCGTTAGTTTATTGATGCGCATTAGAAGAAGAAAAAAATTATTTTTTTATTTTTTATTTTTTTTCAAAAAAAGAAATCCAAACAAATCCAAAAAAAATCACAAATTTTTCAGTTTTTCATTGATCACAACATTTTAATTACAAAAGTCACTTTTATAAGGATTTCAATATTTTATATTTAAAAAAATAATAATAATAATAATTTTAAAAAAACGCATTCCGCATTAGGTTTAGAAAAACTGAAGTGCTTTGAAACCAAAGGGTTTTTTAATTTAGCCTTACCTATACTGAAATGGCAAACTGGCCAAAGTGTGTGAATCTACA
Source organism: Ophiura sarsii (assembly GCA_035610835.1). Taxonomy (NCBI): domain Eukaryota; kingdom Metazoa; phylum Echinodermata; class Ophiuroidea; order Amphilepidida; family Ophiuridae; genus Ophiura; species Ophiura sarsii. The sequence continues at coordinate 45,295,362 of CM069441.1, forward strand.
AAAGTTACCAATCATCCAACACCAAAAGGAACAGTGTGCATTACTTTCCCAAAATAGAACATTTGGTAGTTGTTACGCTCCCGGGGGGGCCAGTCAAACATAATGGTGTACACATGCGTGACCAAATTTTTTCCAGATACCCCCTAAACAAGTTTTACCCTGCAAGCAAAATTACCCCCTAAACAAGTTTTTAGCGCGCTTTCCTTGCAAATTTTGACCCCTAAACAAGTTCTTGCCAGAATATGACCCCTAAACAAGTTTTGTCTATTTAACGGGGAACAAAATAAGTTACCCTAAACACGTTCGAACTGTATTTTAAGCCGGGATTTTAAGCCACCCTTTTTCTTGAAAATCAGCGTTTTTGATACCCTTAACGCGTCACGCGCGTGACGCATCCAACACTGAAAAACACCCCTTTTTACGCGTTTTTTTGGTCACGCATGTGTACAACATTATGTTTGACTGGCCCCCCCCCCCCGGGGTTACGCTACACCTCAAACAATTTAGCCTTATTTTGTATCTGCATTTTCACAAATGTTACTTCTTTTGTTTCCGTTTTGGAGGTCACAAAAGTACAAATAATTATACGAGTAAACATGTACAATCACTCAAGTAATGATCATGCAAATCACACCATATATTTGTGTTTTTATTTCATTTATTAATTAGCTGAACATACACAAATTAGCTATTAACAAAACATGCCATACATATGCGTTTGCCATTATTATTTTGCAATACATGCACTGTAATTGAATGTTCATTTTTGTAACAGCTGGGTCCTACACTCTACAGTCCTCAAAAAGTAAAAGTAACTTTCCAGGCACATATGGAAACGTTTAAGGCCAATTGTCTCATAAAAGAATTGCTACACAGCGGTACAGTGTGTATGCTCAAATACAATGGTCAGTGCACACAGCGTATATCAATTACTTGGACTATACCATTATTAGGCATGGGGGAGTTCTCTACTTGAGCAATACGAAAATGAACTCAACGTATAAAAGAACAAGACAAAATTAATTCTTATATAATTAATTATAATCTGAAACTATAACATCTTTAATGGTTCAACATTTACACTTAGTCAGTCAGTCAGAAATTGAATCTGGATGATATCGGAATGAACAATACGAGTGATACCCACACTGGAAATGTATGCTTCCGGTTTGACGACGAAGGTCAAACAGGTCCTACCATTGGCCGTTGTTTTGCAAATGCTCTGCCGCCAATACGATAGAACCAATCATAATGAGTTTTATATCAAATTAAAGCTATTAAAAAAATCTCCAGAATGGCATGTGAGACTTATATACTAGAACCTACCGGTAAGACGATATAGCGCCATCAATGCCAAAATACCTGCAAAAACTTACAATATTTTGATCAGGGCCATTGAGAAATCGTGAAATATAGGTGCAGCAAAAAGCCTCTGCCGTGAGAACGTCACTATTATTTTAGATTATGTTTACATAATTGGTTAGAGAAATGTATTTACTATCAAATAAGAAGCGAGACCTAGTATCCACACTCAACAGATTTCTCACTATGGGTACAATTACCAGAAAATATGAAAGTCGGCCCCATGCTTAAGAGTGTAATTGGGGGTAAAATCAGCAAATGAGACCACGTTTCCATATGTATGCTAGAACTCAAAAACTGTAGCTCCAATATAAAAATATCAAATGATGAAATAGTAAAGAAATTTCTTCTCTTTAATTTGAGATATTGCATGTGAAGATTGACTGACTCAGTACTGAGAATCAATCAAACGCTAGTAATAATTCATGTACAATATAAACTGCTCAAAGAAAGTTTGGAATATTTTTTCAAGCACAAGATTTTCAAATATCGCGGGATATGTTCATTAAGTGTAATATATCATTTAAAAGCTGTTGTGTTCATCTTTACAATGATATCCAATTTGAAGCAATCCCTTGTTCCAGTGCTCAGCTACATGCTTGAGAACATGGAGAGGTCGCAATCTGAAAGTGCCAAAATCAACACTATTTTGTGCTTAAAAATCAATATATCATCACACTACACTGTAGTGGTCTATAACACTTCATTGAACAGACAAAGATGTTCTTTTGAGCACGAAATAGTGTTGATTTTGGGACCTCATGTTCTCAAGCAAGTAGCTAAGCACTGGAGCAAGGGATTGCTTCAAATTTGGTATCATTGTAAAGATGAACACATCAGCTTTAAATGAAATATATAACACTTGTAAATTCTTACAATAAGAAGGAAAGTCTTTATCACAAATTAGATGCATTTCTTCGCCATTATTGGCTTGAAAAAATATTCCAAACTTTTTTTGAGCAGTTTATATTATACAAACCATATCCGTAGGTTAAAGTGCCACATTATGAAGAAATCGGCTTTAGAAGATTTAAAAATCACCTGTATGGACGTTGCCATATTAATCGAAGCTCTAATGAAACATGCAAGATTTCCACATCTCTGTTTCACTAATATTTTCAATTTATGTATTGAATTCCTGCATGATTACGTAACAATATCGGGTGTGGCTATCCCATCAGCACTTTTGGCACAAACCACCGAGCGCAAATTTCAAATAATACCAGGTTGAGGATGTGTAGTTTTATTGAATTATATTATAGTTTCCTGTTCAATAAAAATGGTCAATATTAAAGGCAAATTATGTTCTATTTTTCATGGAACCCTCTCTATCTGTGATTTTTTTCCTCTGAGTGCCATTTATAACCAAGCATTACTTTTCCTAATAACTTCAAAATCTGATTTTAAAATAAGTTGTCAGGTTAACCCGACAGTTTGCTTTCTGCATATTTTTTCTTCGTAAATGGCATTCCATGGTTTGACACCGTGTTAACGCCGTTTAAAAGTGTTTCCAGTTACGACCGCATCTGTACACAAGTGAACACACCCTATGGAATGCTTTATGATGAAAATTGAAACCAATATGTTGAAAAATTCCTTAAATTGGAAGCAGATTTCCAATATGATTTAGTAAAGCTCTGTGGGGATAATGGTTATTACAGAAAATACAGTCAAAATAGATTTATGAGTCCAGGAAAGTCTTTCCTGATGGTCAAACTTCATTACAGGAGAGAGAGAAAAAAGGAAAACATTTGAAAAATATCACATAATATCAATTTGAAATTGATCTTTCCATCTCATTATCTTGTGTTGAGGATGAAAGATCAATTTTAAATGATTTGATAGCCAACACAGAACTTTCACTCTAATCACATAATATTGCTTTAACCTTAACGCTCCTAGACACTACAAAACCAGACAGTGCTACAATCTTGTACCACGCGATCGTCTGGTCAATCTCTTACCACGCTCCGCCAGGCGTTCAACTCAGTTGGTAGAGCATCATACTTGCATGCAGGATCCCCGGCTCATGCAGAAACCAATTTTCCTCTTAAATTTGACCTGTTTTTATCTCCCCTGATAGTTTAGTTCACAAAACCATGCCCTGGGAGTTGGGGTTAATACTAGCTCATGTGTTACAAGACCATTACTAAAATGAAAATTGTTCTTTTTTTTGGCTTGACACATACCATTGTATAACATATACATGTATTCAGTCATTATTCATGTGCAATATCTCAAATTAAAGGGATGAAATGTTTTCACCATTTTTTAGTTAATAAAATGTTTGAGCAATGATTAAGCACCTTTGAATGTTTTTTTAACCTTCCACTCAGGTGACTTTAAAATTACACAGACAGTTATTAAAGCCAGTATTTTCCAATGAAGCTGTGTGTTTTGGATTGCGGTCGATCATCAGGAACCATCATAAAAGACCGCATAGTCAATGCTGTCATAAAATAACTTCTCAACAGTAATATATAACTTGACACTCTCATTCCCAGAAACTAGTATATCTAAAGATTTTTTGCAAAGATAATTATAACACAACATCTAGTATCAGTGACAAGTCATAACGCTACATGTAGTATCAGTACACCTATTTTGATTACCAGGCTTTTCAAACATTCAAGCCCTACAGGTAAGGGAGACAGACATGTACAATAGTAACAGTTTTCTACAACATTTCAATAGAGATGAATATTGCTGCTTTTCATTCTCTCTGCTTCATCCATTGCTTAAAAACATACACTTCATATATACAGCCCAAGGGGCGGTACTTAATTTATTTATTTACTCAGGATATACATGTAGCTTCATGCATTGCCGTTTCCTTGCGGGCTATGTTTTTGTGTGGATCGGGGAAGGGAACAAAGTATGTATTTTATACCCAACAAACCGCCGCAATCCCACCTGGATTCGACTCCTCTGGGCCATCCGCACACCACTGCCACGTCCCTAACCACTGAGCAAAGCTCCCAAAGCTGCCCAGTGCAGCGAATTTGTACAATAAGCTCGGACTATGAAGTCAACGAATCAATGCAGTAGCATGCTGTGGAGATAGTCATTGGCCGTAGTGAAACATAGCGCTCAGGAGATTTAGAAAACAATCGAACACTTTGGCGCAGTACTTTCGGGCAAATATTAGTAACCTGCGCTCGGCGTGTGCGTTTTCATCTAACGATTAATTCTATTGAAGCGCACTTGGTACGCAGCTATCGCGATTATTCATGAAGTAATGAAGGCATTTTAGTTCTGCATTTGTAAAATTGAGTGATAATGTTTAAGTATGGTAACATTGGAAATTTGCGCGCTACATTTATTTTCGCTCTAAAATCAGCAAACGCGAAAATAAAAGACGCATTAATATATTCATTAATGTATGTAAGTCTATGTAAGGAAGCTCAAATTCACAAAAATAAAAACAAGTAAAATTGATCAAAATGTGCAAAGTGCGAACAATTTATACACACACAAAATCCCACTTTTACAGTAACCAGACCTAAAATGGTAAAAAGTGTTTTTCTAAGTTTCAAGCTTTTATTTAAGATTATGATGTACCAAACCTCAGGCCCATCAGATGGGGGGGGGGCGACGGTTGCGATCGCCCCCCCTTTGAAAATCTTCCCCGGAAAATTTGTACACAGATGAAAAAATTTCGCGCGCTACGCCCGCATTTATCTTCACAAAATGCAATATTCTTTGCTACAAGCTTGTTTAGAGCCTAAATGTACCTCGATCGTGCAAAAAATAGGTGCAAATTCGAATTTTCGCCCCCCCCTTTGAAAAAAGTGTCTTACGGGCCTGAACCTGTCTGTTGAAACAAAACTAAAATATTAAGTGTAACTTTAGCTTGGTAGGCTAAAGCACATTTTTACATGCAATGCAATTAAGTCATCATAAGTTCAAAACGTTAAGCAGTAGAATATCTAAAATAACTGAGGTACAATTTGTTTTACATAGGCCTACATGATTCTCAATTACAATATTGGATTAATCAAATTTTACAGGTTGGCAAAAATGGAGATTTCATCAGGAAGATACATTCAAAAGTTCACATTACACAACAAAATGCAAAAGTACTGATAGATAAAATAAAATCAACCTATTTTATCAGTCTCTATACATGTGGGATAGATACATTATACAAGTATCCTATTGACGATTGCAGGTTAATTCCCTGCTCTACGATATACCGTATTATCCCTATTAAGCGCCCACCCCCATTTTTCTCAATGACTACCAACAAACAATCCCTTATAAGCGCCCACCTTTTCAATTACCGTGGCTGTACAACAACATTTTTCGCCACGGCCTCCTTCAGTAAAGCATGCTGTACCAGTAATCCTGGTTCGATCGCCGCTGCCGCCCACTCTCCTCTATCCCACGAGACACTTATTGCCACGCGTACAGTAGCGCTGATACCACTGTCTGTACAGCGACTGGTAATGCGTATGAATGCGTAGTGTTGTATTTAAGCCACAAATGAAAAGCAAAGATGGTCGCCCACTTGAAAACCAGATAAATATTGATGGCATTTTTTCTTCTTTTACTTACACAGTTTTTGAACAAAACTGTAACAAATCATTAGCGATTCGTCTTTTACAACTATAAATGGAATGTGATTGAAAAATCTTACTTAATTTTTTTCCTATGAGCTAAAATATTATTGGTATGTTTACCGAACTAAATGTCTTTGCAACCTTGCCGAATTCGACAGTCTCCACAATAAATGAATTTAAGAAAAGGTAACAAAAATAAGCGCCCACCCAAAATGACTTTGCTAACTGCCCTGGGCGCTTAATAGGGATAATACGGTATGCCACAGAAAGCCAAGATTTCTACATGTTATATAATTAACTGGTTGACAATTGACAAAAGTCTGTGTCAGTTCAAGATGGGAGATGACGTCATCAGTGCACACTGTAAAAGTGGAAATGTTCGCACTACATTTATTTTCGCGCTAGAATCAGCAAGCACGAAAATAAAAATGTGCCAATATATTCATTTTATATGTAGGTCTATGTAAGGAAGCTCCAAATTGTGACAATAAAAACAAGCAAAGTTGTTCAAAATGTGCAAAGCGTGAAAATTTACACACACAAAAATTTACACTATAGTCATGTGGTTGTCTCCAACACTTACTATGCCATAGTTGAAAAGTGGAAATGTTCGCGCTATATTTATTAACACGCATTTCGCGCTAAAATCAGCAAGAACGAGAATAAAAATGTGCCAATATATTAATTTTATATGTAAGTCTATGTAAGGAAGCTCAAAATTGTGACAAGAAAAACAAGAAAAATTGTTCAAAATGTGTAAAGCGCAAAAATTTACACACACAGAAATTTACACTTTAACACTGAGACGATTATAACTAATCGTCTCAGCTTTAACAGTAGTCATGTGGTTGTCTGCAACACTTACTATGCCATAGTTGAAAAGTGGAAATGTTTGCGCTATATTTATTAACACGTTTTTCGCGCTAAAATCAGCACGCACAAAAATAAAAATGTGCCAATATATTCGTTTTATATGTAGGTCTATGTAAGGAAGCTCCAAATAGTGACAATAAAAACAAGCAAAGTTGTTCAAAATGTGCAAAGCGCGAAAATTTACACTTTTACAGTAGTCATGTGGTTGTCTGCAACACTTAGTTGAAAAGTGGAAATGTTTGCGCTTCATTTATTTTCACGCATTTCGCGCTAAAATCAGCAAGCACGAAACTAAAAATGTGCCAATATATTCATTTAATATGTAGGTCTATGTAAGGAAGCTCCAAATTATTTACAATAAAAACAAGCAAAGTTGTTCAAAATGTGCAAAGCGCGAAAATTTACACTTTTACAAAGCAACGCCAAGTTAGGGTAACGCCCTAGATGTACGGTACATGTAACAGTCATCTGTATGCTAAAAAACACCATGATACCTGTTTTCTACACATCAGTTCCCCAAGACACTATTTCAAATGGTCTTTCGTTACTTATCCTGCTCTTTAATACTAACAATTCATCATATTTAGAATTACAAGTTTGCAGGCTTTTTTTTGCAGTTTAGAAATAAGCAAAATATACACAGCAATATGTAAGATCACTTGTGTGAATCATTAGATTTCAAAGGTGCTGGGTAACATCAGAAGTTTGACAGAAACTAACCCGAATCCAAATAAATGTTTTACCATTTTTTTGTAACAGAAACTTTTATCTAAATTTCTTCTTTATTTTTTCAATTTTCCTCAATTATTTCATCTTGTTAAACTTTAAATTTGTTTCTCACAAATAAAAAAGCAATCCCTCCTTCAAATCTAATGGTTACACACCTTGTTATATAAACTATTACTATGGTGCTGGCATAACAGTTAACAAGAGGTTAATTTCACCTTATAGTCATAACACACTGTCCATTACAATAGTTTGCATGTTGAAAGTTAGCCAATGTACAAGCAAATATCATAACTCTTGGTTCTTTTCAAAAGTGACACTGATGACCAACGACTGAATAAAACTACTTGGTATTTATAATATAGGTTTAGAGTTTAACGGGTTTACACTCGGACAAGTTTAAAACTGTCAAGCTTTCGTCATGATTAGCTCCGACTTATTCAGGACCAAATTATTATAAGCACGACATAGAGATTGCTATTTCTCTATACATTGTATATTATCATCATTCGGGCTACCCCCTGCCTGATGATTTGAGAATAGGTGCCCCTCCTACTTGCGAAATTGGTGGCTCTGAAAAGAGCTATTAAAACAATTAGGTTGATATTAATAATAATAATAATAATAATAATAATAATCAGTATTTATATAGCGCCTTTTCCAAATGGCTCAAAGCGCTGTGATTTTGCTGCTGGTGAATCATCAGAATCATGTCGCATCAACTAGGGTGCTGCCAATTTCTAGCGCAAACCTATCCGCAGTTAGATTGTAACATCCACCATTTTTCAATGCAGCTCCCCAAATACCTTTGGGTCAAGGAAGTTTTTGATAACCGAAACAACTGATCACAGATTTTTTGAAAGCAGGAGAAACCGGAGTGCCCGGAGAAAACCTGCGAAGCGTGTCCTGGATCGTGATAAACCAAATGCACATAAAGCCCGCGGTCGTGCACAGAATTGACCCGGGTTTCATTGGTGCAAGGCGAGAGAACTAACCGCTGCGCCAACACGCTCCCCAGAGTAGGTGCCCCTTTCCTATGTGAAAAGTGGGAACCTAACCAAACTCATAGATAATGTCAACAAACCCAAAGATCCTCTGCCCAAGGGTCGTTCCCCTTGCGTGTATACCAAACCATTTAGTTGTGGTGAACAATACATTGGTCAAACCAAAAAGCCTTTATAAAGGTCAGATTGTCTGAACACAGAAGAGCTACATTACAAGGCAAGAAAGATGGCTCAGAGAACAAGGGGCAGTTCACCTGAACGACTCTTTACAGAGCCACCAATCTTTCTCACGTAGGAAAGTACCACCTACTCTTATATCAACCTAATTGTTTTATCAGTGAAAAAATTCATCAGGTTTTTTGAATTTCATAAGTAAATAATATGCTTGCGAAACCTAGAATACTCACATATTAATATTTCATCCTCATACATCGGAGGATTTCATCAGAAAATTTGTCTATGATCCACTACTAAAAACAACTGGCCACTCTGAAGATGATGTTTCTTCCCGCTAAATTGCCATTCTGATGAAATGTTCATATTGGTTTCGACAGGCATATTGTTTATTTCTAATTGTTTTAAAAAGCCCTCTTCAGAGCCACCAATTTCACAAGTAGGAAAGCAGCACCTCTCAAATCATAGGGCAGGGGGCAGTCCAAATGATGATGTAGATGATGTTACCTGTAACGTCACAGCGGTCAAGCAAACAAAGCTTGCCTGCCAGAATGCGTGCCCATTCGAATAGGGGTGTCCATCATAAACCAAACACTAAACCAAACAAGTCATCTATAACAACAGCAGTCAATACAACAGTCAATGCATGTTCCTCAATGCATGGAATGGAACCAGGCACTTAACATTGTTGATCAACAAGAGGTGACATGGTCTATAGAGAAGTGGCAATCTCTATACAAGTGCTTATAATAATTTGGTCCTGAAGAAGTCAGAGCTAATCCTGACGAAAGCTTGACAGTTTTAAACTTGTCCAACAGCGAACCTGTTAAACTCTTAACCTGTTCATGTAGACTAAAACAACATTTTGCACAAGTTTAACAACACCTGGTAAGAAATTGTCATTGAAGTTGAATATGTTTTTACAATATATACACATACTATGTAATGTGATCAAACAAGATGAGTCTAAAGTCGCAAATATTGATTTTGAGATATGACCAAACAAAGGAGAATTTCTTATTATGTTTTTTATGTTAGGCCAAACAAAGAAGTCCGTCTCAGAAACATCGTGCAAATAAGCTAAGTGCTGTGCAATTTTTTTTTTTTTTTTTTTTTTAGAAAAAAGGCTATGCGATTTTGATTTGATTTTTTTTGTTGCTAATCCAAGCTTCTGAGAACTTTTTTTAAACTTTTTTTTTAAAAATCAACAAAAAAAATCAACAAAAAATCAACAAAAAATCAACAACAAAAAAACCAAAACCAAAAAAAATCTTTTAGGCCTCAGTGCATAGACCTACGCGCCATAGCTCATTTCACATACCAATGCGGGCGGGCTTCTGAAACAGACCATCTTCTTTGTTTGGCCTTAGTGGAGTTTTCGGTAAAATGTTGTATTGCAAATGACCCACATGTAGACAATCAAGTACAAATTTGATATGTTTGACTTCAGACTCATTTTGCTTGATCGTATAGGTTCTGCAAAGATAACTCAAAATACATTTTGTCAAATTTTGTCATACTAGTTTTATTATATTCCTAATACAATTCCCTAGGAATCGGGGCGGGGGTTGAATTATTGACCAAAAAGTGCCAAAAAGTGATTTTCATGATTTTGGAGGTAAACAAATTAAAAACGTTTTTTGGCACTTTTTGGACAATAATTCAAAAAATAATACAGATTTTCAACAACAACAAAAATGATTCCTAGGGAATTGTATTAGGAATATAATAAAACTAGTATGACAAAATTTGACAAAATATATTTTGAGTTATCTTCGCAGAACCTAAAATGGGTAAAAAAACATGTTTTTTATAATTTTCTCCAAAATGGGCAATTTCATTATCATGGTTGGAACCATTGAACCCTTATCTGCAAAAAACTGTATACTTTTATTAATAATGAAGAAGTTACGGCAGTTGTACGGAGGCTATGCTGAAGGTGTACAGCCCCCTTAAGCACATACTGTAAACCCAGAAATGTTTGTGTTCATTTAAATTTCACTACTTTCGCGACGAGCATTTACTCATGAATATTTCATGCCACGAATATTTCCAATCTACAAGTACCTTGTAGCAGTACATTGCAAAGTTACTCCAAAGTTTACATTCGTGAAATTTTCATGCCGTGAATTTAAGCCAGTATTACCGATTCGTGAAATTTTAAACTCTCAAACATTTCTGGTTTTACAGTAATCTAGTCATAATTGAACAACTTCTGCACCAATGATGACATTCTTCTTTGATTGCACAGGTGCAAATGCCACCTAAATTATGCACTGAATACAGGGGAAAAACGTTATACAATTTTTTTTTAAAATTAAAAATAATTCCAAAGTAATTTCTGTTTCAATTTTGAAAAACATGCAACCGGAATTTTCTCAGCTTCTTAAAAAGCTTTGTTTCATGAAAATCGGTAGTCAGGAAGCAGAGATATAATCAATTGACTAAAGTAGTTGTGAAATCATCAGGGCCACTTTAGTTAAATCACTGGGAAGAAAAGTATGAATTGAATCAAACCATGAACTTACGAATAGAGCACTCTTGTGAGACAATGGTTCCTTTCAGGTGGATCGTGTGGCGGCAGACATTTCCAAGGAGACCAATTATGCACAGTGGCTAGAGCTGGGTGCGGCAGGAAAGATGTAAAAGTGTATAGTTTGATCAGTTCAAAATTGGCAAAGCCTCCTTACAGCAGCGAATGAATACAGAAGGATATGGGCGCGCATGAAGGCAACAAGCGCACTGTGCATTATATGTGTGATGCGTACGTGCGGCCAATTATACTGCATGCATGACCATAATCGCGCATGTACGCTTGGATTACTTTTGCACACGGAGAGATAAAATATCTTGCCAATTTGGAACCGATTAAACTATAAGTACCATTATAGTAAAGATATCAAGATGACAACAACACCTAAGTGGAGGATATTAAATGTAACCACTTATCACCGAGATATCTAGCATTATGTTCAGTTTGGTTTTTGTGATTTGCTCGCTGTCATTTAAAAACCATGAGCAAGAGTTGTGCATCAAACTACTAGAAATCACTGAAACTTGTCATTGCGAAAATTGATGCATTTCTTTCCTGTGAATATCATACACCTTTCTTTCCTCTCACCATGTCTTTAACAATCTGTCTGTATCGCTCCAATCCACACTTGAAATGACTGTACTTAATCTTGAAGTCTTGGTGCATTAACTTGACGTTGACATCATCCGGAAGACGCCACTTGCCCTTAACCTTCTGCTGATGAGATCTGATGTGGTCCCGTACAACACTGGTATCTATTTTATTTGGATGATTCTGATGTCTTCCGCGATTATCGTCTGCTGGAACCAAAGAGCCCATTGGGTTCTTATGCAATAAATTGGTGACCATTCTATCGGATGTGAGGCCCAAAGTGGACAGGAAGAACACCTTACAAATTGATACATTGTTGGCGGCAGACATTTCCAAGGAGACCAATTATGCACAGTGGCTAGAGCTGGGTGCGGCAGGAAAGATGTAAAAGTGTATAGTTTGATCAGTTCAAAATTGGCAAAGCCTCCTTACGGCAGCGAATGAATACAGAAGGATATGGGCGCGCATGAAGGCAACAAGCGCACTGTGCATTATATGTGTGATGCGTACGTGCGGCCAATTATACTGCATGCATGACCATAATCGCGCATGTACGCTTGGATTACTTTTGCACACGGAGAGATAAAATATCTTGCCAATTTGGAACCGATTAAACTATAAGTACCATTATAGTAAAGATATCAAGATGACAACAACACCTAAGTGGAGGATATTAAATGTAACCACTTATCACCGAGATATCTAGCATTATGTTCAGTTTGGTTTTTGTGATTTGCTCGCTGTCATTTAAAAACCATGAGCAAGAGTTGTGCATCAAACTACTAGAAATCACTGAAACTTGTCATTGCGAAAATTGATGCATTTCTTTCCTGTGAATATCATACACCTTTCTTTCCTCTCACCATGTCTTTAACAATCTGTCTGTATCGCTCCAATCCACACTTGAAATGACTGTACTTAATCTTGAAGTCTTGGTGCATTAACTTGACGTTGACATCATCCGGAAGACGCCACTTGCCCTTAACCTTCTGCTGATGAGATCTGATGTGGTCCCGTACAACACTGGTATCTATTTTATTTGGATGATTCTGATGTCTTCCGCGATTATCGTCTGCTGGAACCAAAGAGCCCATTGGGTTCTTATGCAATAAATTGGTGACCATTCTATCGGATGTGAGGCCCAAAGTGGACAGGAAGAACACCTTACAAATTGATACATTGTTGTCCATGGCATCGGGTAAAGTGTATTTTCTGGAAAACTTCCTCCTACTCAATCCTGTCCCTGTGCATCGCTTGACATCATTCTGCTTGACGTGATTAAGGAGGAACATGCCTCTTGTCTGGAATTGAAGTCCCCAAAACAGATAGTTTATCCGAGCCCTTCTCTCCTCATTGATCTTCACGAAACATTTCTTTGGGCATTTGCACGGTGGAAGCAACGGGTACTTCCTCCGTCTGTACGCAAATTTCTCTTCGTCTGTTTTCAGCCGCTTTCTTTTAACATGGACTTTGCCTTGTTCCGAAGATGTTGAAGGTGCAGATCTTTTGGATTGTTTGATGCTTTCAATTCTATTTCCATCTACACTTTGAGGGAAATGCTGATGTGGCTGATGTGATGATATGCCATCTACTTGTGCAAGGTTTGATGATTCACTTGTCTGTGTCACACTGTTACCTTGCACGGCTTCATTTTGGGGATCCTGACTAGATGAACTGTAACTAGAGGAGGATGCCATTATCATCTGATCAGCAAAACTGTGCCCTGGATCTTTGTCAGGATTTCTTCCACCACCTCCAACATCACCACCACCAACAACACCACCACCGCCACCAATAGTATACTGCTGGTACAGCGGGTGGTCATGTGGGCTCCAACTCGCCGTAGGTGGTGGCGGTATGACCCTATTGGTTTGACCAGAATACATAATAACTTGACTCTGTCCCTGCGATGAAGAAGATGCTGGTGTAGACAATGGGAAATTGTTTCCTCTGTTATACGCATAAGAGCTGTTATGACTTGGGTTTTGTGGCTCAGTGTAGGCCCCACTCTTGTTCGGTGACACTGTAGATGATACGGTAGAATTGGTTTGCTTTATAACTGGTCCATCTGGCTTCTTCTTCCCAAGTATAACATTCATGTCTTTCATTTCTTGTGTATAACGCGAAGGTCCGCATTTGAACTCTTGATTCCTCATTTTGAAGTCATTGTACATCTGCATCTTGGTGATGCCAAGTGGGACAATCAATTTCTTGGACTTTGAGGATTTACTAGCGAAATGCTTGCAAAAGAACTGAATGTGATCGCGGATCACTTTAGCATCAATCTTGTTTGCCGGTGGGTGCTTTCCTCTCATGTCGTCTTCAGGTACCAAGGCGCCCACGGTGTTCTTCGTAAATAATCTGGTAACTACTTTGTCACTCTGGAAGCCAAAGGTCGCTAAGAAAAACAACTTACAAACAGACACAGCTTGATCTTTTGCGTCATACATTGTATACTTCATGGTAAACTTCCTCCTGCTTAAACTCCGAACAGTTTTCCTTTGAACGCTGGTTCTTTTCACATGTCCCATTAGAAACATGGATCGCTGAACGTATGACAAGCTCCAGAATGCAAAATGGATATCAGCCTGTCTTTCTTGGGTGATTTTTTCAAAGCATTTTCTAGGACATTTACAGGGTGGTTTTATGGGATGTTTGAGTCGGTTAAAAGCAATTTTTTCCTCGGGTGTCATTCGTCTTGTTGGCTTCAGTTTAATAGCAGCTTGATCATCTAGGGGGACTGATGCTGCTGTCTTAGTGGTATCACTTGTGTCTTTCATTGATTGTGTAGGTATTTCAGGCTCAATAGAGTCACTACTACAGGTAGGTCGATCAGCGGTCATACAGGTGTTTGTAGTAGAAGTAGTAGTAGCAGTCTCTGGAGGGGAATTATTGGTATTAATCTCTTGTGCATGAAGGCTAGTGCCTTGCTCACGTACAGAAAGGTCTCTTCCCATCCTTGACAGAAAATATCCTGCTGCCTCCTGTTCCTCTAACATACTATTCGTATTGTTGACGTACGGTGTGGGAAAAGAGGTTCCTGGATGGCCCGTTTGAGCATTACGCAACTGCTGCTGAAGGCTGGCATTTCCACCGGGTCGGTTATGACAGTTCTGGAAAAAGACAACCACTTCATCATTCTGTGAAGTGCTGCCGCCTGACATGTTAAATGGCTGCTGAGTTGGTTCTGTCACCGGCGGGTAATGAGGTTGACCTGCCATCACTTATGAGTGACAGTTTCTTCTTCAAATTCGCAACAATTGTGGGATGGTTAGCTAACAGCTTTTTTGTGGAAATATACACTTCAGAGTCTGCTGTGAGGGACTGGTGAGGTCAACAACGAATCAAAGCAGTCAACTCAGTGAAGAATATCTTCAAACCTGTAATTAAAAACAAGAGAGATTTTCAAGTTATTTCTAGAGACTTAGAAATTGATTCAAATGGAAATAATTTATGTTGAAAGTTTGTCTTGATTTGTTATTGCTGTCAATGCTTAGGTGTGGCAAAACATTGGATGCATTTATTGTTTAACAAGAAAGAGAAAAAAAAGTAATATTTTTCTCAGCATATATTTTGAAGATGGCAAGCTTGTAAAACTAGCAAGAAATCCCTTAGTACAGCCACTGAATGGATGCCAATTATGTACATGTAGGATGTAGTTTGAATTTCAACAATTTTGACCTTTAAAATTAGGTTGTATGAAACTAATAAAATGGCATTTTCTATCAAAGCAAAGACCCTGTTTAGCTCTTTGCATAATTTATGCAATTGTTGTGGAGGGGGGAAAAGTTCAGTTTTAAAAAGATAGGCGTTGGCTTCATTGAAAAATGACCATGACAGAGTGCGGATTGCCAATTTCTTTACATTTTAATGTTTCCATCATATTTCACAGATGTGTAGCAAGAATTGTTATACATATCATACAACCTTCAATATATTTTGCAAGTTAAATGTATCTTGGAAGAGGCCTCCAAATTAAGCTCCACAGACTGGTGCGAGAACATCTTCTCAACATACATACTTAAACTTCATAGGGGGGCAGTTCCAAGCGTTACGGAATGACATTCACAAAGCATTTTTATGTTTGAAATCATCATATCTTGAAAAGTTTATTACAACTCACCAAACTAATAATATATTTTAATAGCAACTACTAAACACTTTCAGATATGGTACAAATTTTGACCATCAGATTTTTAATTAATGAAATATTGACTTTTATAATTGCCGTTACGGAATGACACAAAATGGACATGATTTTTCTAGTCATTTGGACATTGATACAACTTTGTGATATTAAGAAATGTATCACGTTTTATTGACTTTTGGGTGATTCTGTATACCTTTACCTACAATATGACAACTTCCTGGTTAAAATTGGTTAAATATTTTTTGAAATATGACGTAAAGACCGACAAATGAGAGCGTTACGGAATGACGTTTTGTCCACAATGCAAAATTCATAATAAAATACAGAAAAAACAAAATCATGTTAAATGTGTAAATTTATGAAAATTTAAGTTGTAAGTTAGCAACTTAAAGCAACAAAACTTATATAAAAGCATGAGAAGGGGTCAGAGAAGGGTGCTGCAAATGGGAATTTTTCTGGAAAAAAAATCACAATTTTTTACCAAAAAAAATCATACTTAATGTATATCAATTAATAAGAAAAATAGCTCATTTGAAAGAGCTTGAAAATATCTTTCATTTGATACTAAATATGTGATGGTAGTACTTTAAATTGTAAATTTACAGCCTTTTTTCAATTATTTTGTTTGCTTGGAACTGCCCAGGGCCAAACTGGTATTATGAGGAAGGAGATGTACACTAGCAACCAAAAGTATTAGGACATTTGGTTATGCTGTCAAAATCATCCCATATTAACTTTGGAGTGCAATATTTCACAATGAGTTGAATAAATGTGTTGCTGAACCTCTTCTCATTAATAAATTCATGTTTCCTACAACAACTGCTCATTCAATTCCATGGAATTAAAGAAACTATGCCTTCTTCAAATCCCCATACACATTTCCCATTGGAAAAAGCTCATGGATAATTACTCAACCTCATTATAGCCCATGTACTCCTATTGACTTCATTTAAAAAAAACCTTCTTATTTGTTTGTCAAATGGAATCACTCAAGTAAAACGAATCCCAGTATTGTCACTAGTCTTTAATCTCTCACAGTATTTATATAGCGCCAGGGTTCAAAGCGCTGTAATTTCGCTGCTGGTGAATCATCAGAATCAGATCGCATCAACTAGGGTGCAGCCAATTCAGGTGCAAACCACTATCCGCACTTAGATTGTAACATCCACCATTTTTCAATGCAGCTCCCCAAATACCACTGGGTCAAGGAAGTTTTTGATAACCGAAACAACTGATCACTCATTATGAAAGCAGGAGGAAACCGGAGTACCCGGAGAAAACCTGCGAAAGCGTACATGTACATGGATCGTGATAAACCATATAATGCACATAAAGCCCGCGGTCATGCACAGAATTGACCTGGGTTTCATTCAGGGATGGAAATAAGACCCGCCAGCCCACCCATAGCGGGTAACTTTCGTGTCGGGTGGGTGAAGATAAAAGGTACCCGTCCGACTGGCGGGGTAACATTTTTAGCCTTGCAAAATATAACCGCACGGAGTAATCGCTATAACCCGAAATGCCGCTATAGCGGCCAAGGAACAGGTGACATTGATCATGTGACTTTGAGTGGTCATATGACTCTCAAATCATGTGATGTTTATACCCGATGTGAAATACCTTGTTTCGCCAGATTTACGTTGTGTTTTGATGTCATTTGGCTGAAGAATACTGTCAGAAATAGCACGAAATGAGATGAATACGCATGCGCAGATGTTTCTCAGGTAGACAGGCATGCATTGTATTACGGTTATGAATAGCCAATTTGGCGATAAAAAAAGAATAAAGATCGGATAAGAACGATGTTTTATTACGAATAATGTATTTACGATGATAGAGGGCAGTATGTCATTATTGAAGACGGTGAATCCAAGGTGAATCAGAGGGTGTAAGACCCGGGGGTAACAAATCCAATATTCGTCAAAATTACTCAAAATAACTCGGGGTAGAGGTGCTGACCCCCACCAATAACTCAGGGTTCAAAGGGTTAAAAATATAATCTTGCTGGACCACGCCCACTTTAACTTTTCTCAAATTTATCAGAAACGAAGCCCCTTGGTACTGGGCACCACAAGTCCACAAGCACTTAACCACGATTGGGTTGAAGTTGTATGCTGATAAATAGCCTGATTCTAATTGTGTAATTTTTGTGTTTGGCTGAAATCATGTGGAGATGTAGTGTGCTTATGTGAATTTTTGTTCATTAAACATTTCGTTGTGATAAAATTTTAAAGACAGTAAGACACTGATACTGATTACTTATTCAAGAGTCTTAAACCTAATATAAGCAGCCGTTTTGAAGTTTGGAGTGAGCTTTGTTACTAAATAAAACCACTTAATTTCGCAAATTTCGCGAGGGATGCGGATTCGCGAAATTAAATACCCGCGAAACTGACAATTTTGCATTGAATCTAACAGAAACATTTCCATCCAGATACTTGAAATTAAATGCACGCTAAAATTAAATAGTGCTAATTTGAATTTCGCGAAATAAAGTATCCTCAAAATTATTGTGTTATTACACTGTACATGTACAGTAATTGAAATATGCTGAAAAAAACATGAAAAAAACAGGTTTTCACCGATTTTCTATAATGTGTAAAACATGCCCTAACCCCCTCTCAAATTTTCTGAGCTGACTGCAAACAAAATTGGGGCACTCTTTACCAACAATTTTGGAAATTTTGCACCCCCACCCCCCCCCCCCCCCCTGAAAAAAATCCTAGCTACGCCACTGCTTTTGTGCATGGATAAATACATTAGGCCAATGGAAATGGATTCATAGTTTCCTATTCAAAATCTTGAAAAGTTGACGAGGTCAGATTTCATTATTCATTTATCATTACGCTGTGATCGACAATTTTTGTTTTGATTATAATTTATACTAACTAGTACTAGTAGTAGTACTACCACTTTTAACAACAGTCCATCATTGATCATTCAGCACTAGTCCGAGGTGGCTAACTCAGCACCTGTCCCTGCAGCCGATCTTGCTACCATGTACTCTCACATCTTTGTTTATTGCACCATGCACATCCTTGGACAAGCTGAGTGAAGCTTACTAGGATGTAAACACTGAAGATTGAAGAAAAATAAAGATTAAAGTAAGCTTACTTACTTTTTTGATTTTTAGTTAAGCATCCTCTTCTGCAAAGTGCAATACTGCAGTAATATCGATCAATTGTGTAACTGAAAATTGACGCTGCTTGATTCTCCAAGCAATGCACCATGTACTGAAAGTACAAGTGACACCAAAATACGTGAAATGAAGATATTTGTTCAAGAAATCATCATTATTTTCTAGCCAATTTTTCGGGTTTTGCCCTTGACATGAGCTATTCATAGCCCGTCACTTCATCTACATTTTAGTGTTGCCATCCTAAAGCAAGTGTCACCCATTGCCCGATTTAAAATCCCTGTTACACCCGGAAAAGAGACCGAGAGCGGTATGAAAAATGGTTGTTGTCACACAAACGGAGTAGCTCTTGCATGCCAAGGCGTAAATCTACGAGTGACAAAAATTCCCCATCCACTGCCGGATTGACAACGAGTGGACATGATGTTAATGGCATTCAAGATGAACAGGACAAAACACCGGCATAGTAGGCTACCGTGTCACAGTCAAATATCCCGCCCACATCCCGAGAGGAAAAACTACCGGATGCTGTTAAAGATACCGAGCCTGGTTCTACATCTGACAAACTAGATCCTGTGAATAATTGTTTCAACCCGTCTTGTATGGCAACGGAATGCAATCTGAAACTGAGAAAATGCACTCTGGATCTGGATCTGGATGTTTTACTCCAGCAAAACGGAATATCCGCATCACGCTAGAGTTTGATGACATGACCTAATGATTGTTGTGGCTGGGTAGACTGTTTCCATTTGTTGATGCTGTGTGCTCATTGAAGTGGTTCCGGATCATAGTTTTGAAGGGGTTGTGGTTGGCAGTATCCAGAATTTTATGAGGGAGATTGTTCCAGTGAGTGGTCGTCCAGGGGAAGAATGTGTTGGAATAGGTCGTGGTCTTGGTCAGAAGTCTTTGGTAGGATAAGTCATGGGTCTTTTTGAGTTGTCTATTTGGCTTGATTAAGTGGTTTCGCCAGTTTAAGTCCACCAGGCCGTGTGTAATTTTGTGCATGAGTGTACTTAGGGATCACGTCAAAACTCGACCGCCCGGCAACCGGCGGTTACGGCCGGTTCCGTTCGGTTCTCACAAAACGTGTCGTCTGTTATAATATACACACATAATGAGGTCAAATAGTAACACTCTGGTGAACACGACCGGTTGAAAGTGCCTCGTCACACACGTGAGCAATAACATCTTGAAGTAATGGGCTCTTTTAAGACTTAAAAATCTCAGTACAATACAGCTATTGATTTTCGCTGGGGTTGGCTTTTTCAATCTGTTTATAGCTCAATTAACTTTTTAAAATCAATACCGAAAGTCTATGAATGTTTTTTTTTTTATAGAACGATTATAGAGAGAGCTATTATGACCGCAAAGTAACAGATTGATAGTGTAAATTGGTCAGATTACAGCATTAAGTCAACCGGCGGTTGTTCAGTGTTGCATGCGCGAATATTCATATACCAGTAAAACATTTGACCTGAAAGAACCGGGCGGAACCGCCCGTAACCGGCAGTCAACGGGCGGTCGAGTTTTGACGTCTCCCCTTACTGGTAATTTTGCGCCTACTTTCAAGGCTGTGCCATTTAAGTGTGGATATCATGTCAGTGACACTAGATTCCCAAGAATAGTTGTTTAAGCACATCCTGGCTGCTGATCTTTGAATCATTTCAAGTTGGTATGAGTCCTTTTTGGTATTTGGATACCATGCAGCTGCGCCGTATTCGAGTTTTGGTTGAACTAGTGCCAAATAAAGTTTTGATTTAACATCAGGCATGCATGACTTGAAATTTCTTCTGATGACCCCAATGACTTTTTTGCAGTTGTTTGTAATTTGATCAATATGAGGGCGCCACTTTAGTTTGTTGTTGAATGTCACACCTAGGTATGAGTGTTGGGATGTGACATCAAGTATCCTCCCACAAAGCTTGTATGGTGTAATTATTGGGTGTTTTTTAGTGGTAAGTGCATTGTTTTGCATTTATCCGTGTTGAAACTCATTTGCCAGTCGGTGCCCCATTTGCTTAAGGCATCCAGGTTCTGTTGAAAGATGGTCCGGTCATTGCTGGAGTTGATTTCTCTATATACTAGGGCGTCGTCAGCAAAAAGTCGGACTTTAGTCCCAGCCGAAACACAGTCAGGCATGTTATTTATGTAGATGATGAAGCACTAAGGGGCCTATGACTGTGCCTTGTGGAACACTGGAAGTTACCTCTGCAACTGAGGACAATTTACCGTAGCTAAGCGGACACGTTGTTTGCGTGTAGTCAGAAATGTAGAAATCCACCCATGAAGATTACCCTTTATCCCATAGTGGTCAAGCTTTTTTAGTAGACGAGTGTGCGGAACGCGGTCAAAGGCTTTTGAAAAATCTAATAAAACGGCATCAACCTGTTTGTATTTATCCAGTGAAGATGCTATGTCGTCTGTGGGAACACAACAAGCTGGGTGTCACTCGGTGTAAAAAAGCTACGTACTGTGGCCAAGAGTGTCAGTCACAACATTGGAAAGTTCACCGCAAAAATTGCGGAACAGTGGATCCAACTTTGTAATCTTGTCCAGTAGCATCCAAGGAATAATATTTTGTATATATCGTCTGTCATGAACTTGTCACTGAAAAAGTGAATTTCTGTTGTGTGTATATTTTTATGACATTATTGGAGTGGGACGTCAACTTTTGCCCCGGAGTGAAGTCTTCATGGAAGTCTAGTCACAATCCCGCAGTGCACCTGTAAACGACGGACATTCTGGCATTTTCTTTTAAAAAACCCTGTAACTAACTTTGTGAATGGTTGAAGCTGGTTGAAGTCGCTGAATAAGTGAATCAATGTACTTTTGTGAATGGATTATGTTGCTGAATAAGTGACTAATACACTATTTGTACTTTTATGTGTAACTTTTAAGGAACATTTACCCTGTTTAATCAGGGGTGCGCCTATTTTATGGCGGGATTTCACTACTACTACTACTACTATCCGCAAAGTGTTTAAAATTCAAAATCGGCAATGAGAACACGTGCGCAATGAGAATAGATCACTTACAAACAGGCGCGGCGCTACAAGGGAAAAGGGTCCCCCCCCCCCCTATGAATTGCAACAACAAAAAAGGAGGAGGTGATGAAGGAAAGAAAAAGGAAAGAAAAAGAATAGAAAAAGAAAAAAGAAAAGGTTGAACGGAATGCAAGTGTAGGCTACTATGTGTTCTAAAACTGTTCTGAAAACTTACTACATGTGTAAGGGAGCGTTCATAAATACTCTGGTGTTGTGGGGTGGGCAATTCAGGGGAGGGTCAAAAAAATAATAAGCCTCAAAAAGGGGGGTGGCAAAATAAGTTGCTGATAAGGGGGGGGGGGTCAAACAAATTACTAATGTTAAAAAGCCGCAAAAGAATTGCGCGCTGCGCGCGCGCCCCAAACTTGAATTAGCTTTCAGGAATTAGTTTAAATCAGGAATTAGTTTAAATATCAAACATAAAACATATGTGCCTTAAGCTTCACTACATTAACAGTAGCTTTATGAAAAGTAAGTATAAACAAGTCCATGGTATACAGTCAGTGGCGTAGCTAGGATTTTTTTCAGGGGGGGCAAGCCTTTCTGAAATTTTCGTAAAAGGTTGCCTCAAAAATTTTTCCAGTCACCAAGTCGTGATTTTCACGTAAGTGGGTGGGTGGTGGTGGTGGGGGGGGTGGGGGGGGGGGGGGGGGGGGGGGGGGGGGGGGGGGGGGGGGTGGGGGGGGGGGGGGGGGGGGGGGGGGGGTTGTGGTCAAAAAAATTCGCACGGTCAAAAAAAATCGCACAGTACATGTAGGCCCTACTATATGTAAAATTTTGCCTTATATTTGACTATTTGGGCTGTATATGCCCACACATAACCAGAACCCCGCACGCAATCTCGGTACTTTTTCATTTTTTTCCCCTATTTTCTTTTTTTTCCCCTTATTATTATTTTTTAGAGGGGGTGGGGGCGGGGGCACAAATGGATTTTTCCCGTCAGGGGGGGCATTTGCTGCCCCCCCCCCCCCCCCCCCCCCCCCCCTGAGCTACGCCACTGTATAAAGTAGCAAATTTTGCATGAGCCTTCATACATTTACTTTAGCTTTATAAAGATTTTATGAAGGCAAGCCTCAATCCGATAGCAAAGTAAGTGTAAACGCGCACCTGTGGTATCAGTTCAGAAAACCTACAGCTCTAAGGGGCCACTTCTCCCTTAACCCCCGCCGGGCCTTGGCCCCTGGAGCAGGCTCACCGCTCCTGGACCCTACGCCGATTTGGTCAGTGCCCCGGGCAACAAGCCCTCTGACTACGCCTATGTTTAATGGCTGATTGGAAGTTAAGATATTCAAAATACGGTAACTCACGTCGTAATCCGTTATTTATACCCCACCAAACCTAACAGAAGTGTGGTTTGGCATATGGGGGGGGGGGGGGGGGGGGGGGTCAAAATAAATGTCAGACCCTGAAAGGGGGATCAATAAAAATAAGACTTTCTCGAAGGGGGGATCTTTTTTTAATGGGGATGCCAACTTGCCCACCCACCCCCATTTATGAACGCTCCTTAAGGCATATGTCACTGTTCTAATCCTGTCTATGAGCACATGTTATGTGTTCAACAACTTAAAGGGACATTAAGTGGTGTTGAAAATTTTAAATGTTTAAAAATTTACTTCAGAATTCAAGATGAACATTAAAAATTGCCATTATTGTTGTTTCTACTAACAAAAACACAGCAAAACTTGATTAAAACAATATCATCGCTATTTATTGAAAAACGCCCTCTATGCAAATATGGTTCGCGTTATGTATCAAGCGTACTGCAGGGGAATAATGTCGGTAGTGTCGGACGTAAAATGCTCGTCGCGGCTGTACGAGCATTTTTGAATCGACGTTTTCTTGTACAAAGAGGGCTGATTTTTCTTAATCCTTATAGGTGTACGTTCATACATGATACAATTATACTAAAAAATATACTAATCCCAGTTTTTATCATAATTGAGGGCGCAGTCTCCAACACATCTCTTAGTGCCCCTTTAAAGCGTAACATCGGAGAACACATCCGAAGTGTTCCGATCAATTTGTAGTGTTTGAGGCTAGGCATGTAAGGCGGTCCAGGAGATCCAAAATCGTGGTCGGAAAATAAATAAATAACGAACCAAAACTTAAAAGCATATGCTGCATAACTTCTTCGTGAAGACAATCTTTTTTTAAAAGCTCCCATTCGCCGTTACCCCGCGAAACAGTACTACAAAATTACATTGTTAACCATAGGCTACTTAGGCCTATACTTAAATCAAGAAAATCTCAGTATGCACAACTTCTCTCTCCCATCCCATATAACGAATTAGCTGTCTAACTTTGATAAAAAGCCAATATTGATCAGGGAATGAAGTAATGGGTATTCAATAAAATATCGGTCAAATGGGTTCGTAGAAAAAAAAATCTAAATATGACTATGATAGGTGTACGTACGTCCCCTCTTATACTCCCCCTAGCAGCGAAAACGCGCACCGGGGCGGTGCTTCGCACCGCTTTGGCAAGTAACAATTTCATTTCTCAAATTTTCCCCCATCAAAATACCCTAGCGCCGCCCATGCTTACAAAAGGTATGTAGGGTCATGCAATTTATTACCGTAATAAAAATTGAAGCAGACCCAAAATGTGAAGCAGGAGGCATTTTTTTATTTTTGCCTTATAGCAAGGGAGCAAGGGGTAATTTTAATATCACATGTGTCTAGTGTCTCATCCCAACTTCATTAACTACCTGTTAAATGTACTTCCCTTTTTTTAATGGTTTTTTTCTTATTAAAAGTGACATGTCATATGGGGTCACTAGGGGTATTGACCTAAACAGGGGTAAAATGTAAGACATGCTCCGATTTCTTTGACCGGATTTGTTTCATCGTGCACACATTGATCCCGGCATTGATAAGCCAAGAAAAAGAAACAATGCTATTTTTCAGGAACGCCGACAAAAATCAAGGTGGCTTAGTCTTTGACCCGAGCAAAATCTAGTTTCCCTAGCATACTTTTGAAATGGTTTTGAAACACATTGAAACGCATGTGACCTTCTACCCTAAATCAAGGTCAAGGTCAAATAACCACCTATGTTGGTAAAGATGTTCACTATACATACATACCGTACATACCGTACATAACATTTCTTATAAGGCGCAATATCCAAATACATGATCACAAGGCGCAACAAACCAAATTATAGCAATGATTGAGAATATGAATATAACAAAATACCAATACAATCAATACAAATATGATTTTAAGAGTTTCTTAAAGATTGCAGTAGAACCGGCATCTCTAATATGGTGTGGAAGTGAGTTCCATAGTGACGGACCTGCAACGGAAAAGGCTCTTTCACCTATACGTTTCCTACGGAAGGTATTGAGAGTAGAGTCCGTCCATTGCAGATCTAGTCACCGGGCCTATTGAAGGGATTGAATTGTGAGAAAGTAAGTTACAAAGATATTTAGGACCGCAGTCATTTAAACATTTGTAAACGTAAAGACAAATTTTGAACTTAAAGGCATATTATGTGATCTTTTCCAGAGAGCGCCCTCTATTCATGATTTTTTTTAGAAAGTAGATTTTCTTGCAGATTTACATTTCCGATCATAAATCATACATACATTCCAAGTTACAGAGCGATACGATTCCTAATTACCTCAAAATCATGGTTTTAGAGTGAATTTAGAGTGAAAAATATAAACTGTCGGAATTCCGACAGTTTATTTTCACTCTAAAACCATGATTTTGAAGTAATTAAGAATCGTATCGCCCTGTAACTTGGAATGTATGCATGATTTATGATCAGAAAAGGTAAATCTGCAAGAAAATCTGCTTTCTATTTTTTTTTCGATGTTGAGGGCGTGCCCTGGAAAGATCACATAATATACCTTTAATGCGTTTTGTGACTGGTAGCCAATGCAGAGTCTGCATTAGAGGTAATGGACTGTCAAGTCTTGATGCCGAGAAGACACTATCAGTATCACTACCAATTTCAAATTCTACCAACTATTTTTTGAACCCATCCCCCCCCCCCCCCCCCCACCCCAACGCCTGCCGCCCCCCCCCCCCCCCTCTGTGAACAGACTGTCACTCAATGCACTGAATAAACAGAAATAGCGCATCCAAAACTCACTAAACTTGGCAACACTACATGGGTGACTAGCTATGTATAGCCAAGCCATGGGCAACGAAAAAAAATTGTCATTGGGAAAAAAAAATCTAAATCCCAGGATTAAACAAGAATGAAAAATGCTGAAATAACCACTTCATTTGCCCAAGATGGTAAGGACGTAAACGGTTTTTCCCAGTGGTGCTTACAACTTATGCCGACACTGTTGTTATGTGACAACAACTCAATATTTATTTATAATACACATAGTGATAGTCATAGACTTTAGTAAATAGTACTAAGTACTAGTTACTAGTAGGCCCCCTGTACATGCTATAAATAGGCTAGCCTTCAGATTTTAGTCAGACAGACAACAAGTTGCAAGTTTGATCTTCTCTGAGAGTAGACTCTGGTTCAGTGCCCGTTCAGTGACGTAGCCAGCTTGGCTATATCTTGCCTCACGTCCCGTACGGAATAAACCGTATAGCTACAACGTATCATTAATTGGTTTGAGCATGCTCTCTGGAAAAGATCACATAATATGCCTTTAAGGGACGTCTAGCCAGACATTGCCGCCAGCTTTTTGAAACAAGGGGGCACAATATGCAGTTGTACCAACAAAATACATCATGATTAACCGACGAAACAGTGGACGTGGACGTACCGTAATGCACTAATCAATTGCATCCCCGGCCCGGGGGGGGGGGGCATGGCGGGGACCGTACGCAATCGTACAAAAAACATTGCCCGGCTATGTGGGGGCAAGTACCGGGGACGTACAAAACGTGCCCCCGCTAGCCGGGGCGTACATCACTGAAAAATAAGCCGGGGAATGGCCGGGCAGTGTAGCGGGGGACGGGGGTGTACGCTAGGGTACACATGTATACCCCGGGCCATAGCCAGGGTGTACACATACATAGCGGGGACGTACGCTTAGGTACACACAATTTTGTCTCTGCTATGGGGGGTGGGGGGCGAGACCGTACGCCGCCGTACACTTTGTCCCGGCCACGGGGGGCCGGGACTGTAGCGGGGACGTACAAAAATGGTGCCCCGCCCTGCGGGGACTGTACCCGGGACATCACATCGGCAATTTGTACGTCCCGGCCCTAATCCCCGCTATCCCCGGGTCCCCCAGGGCCGGGGATGCAATTGATAAGTGCATAAAACGGGGTGGATAGGGCATGTAGGGACAGTTTCGTCACTCTCTCGATTGTAGTTTTTTCCATGTTGCCTCATGAGCCAAACTTTTTAGCACAAAATGGCGGCTTACATAAGTTTTGATGGAAATTCATGTGTACAATTTGACATAACTTTGGAACAAAACGTCGTATCGACATGGGGTTTTCAGTTTCTGAAAGCTCTAGGTGTCTTCTTTAATACTCTATTAAAAACTCATTTTCGACCAGGGTCGACATCCGACTCATTCCTCTTGATCGCGTCACATATTATGTCCACCTATAATGCCTTTGAACTGCCAAGTGCTATAAAAAATTGAAAATGTGTGATGGGTTTATATTTTTTTCTTACAAAGGTTGGTGTCCCTATTCACCCGACGTCACGTTCAATACGTCCCCGGGGGGGCCAGTCAAACATAATGGTGTACACATGCGTGACCAAATTTTTTCCAGACACCCCCTAAACAAGTTTTACCCTGCAAGCAAAATTACCGCCTAAACAAGTTTTTAGCGCGCTTTCCTTGCAAATTTTGACCCCTAAACAAGTTCTTGCCAGAATATGACCCCTAAACAAGTTTTGTCTATTTAACGGGGAACAAAATAAGTTACCCTAAACACGTTCGACCTGTATTTTAAGCCGGGATTTTAAGCCACCCTTTTTCTTGAAAATCAGCGTTTTTGATACCCTTAACGCGTCACGCGCGTGACGCGTCCAACACTGAAAAAAACACCCCTTTTTACGCGTTTTTTTGGTCACGCATGTGTACAACATTATGTTTGACTGGCCCCCCCCCCCCCCCGGGAATACGTCGGGACAATAGGGACAGCCAAGGAAATTGGGGCATTGGTGTTTATGTCCTGACTTATGGATTCTGCTGAGTATTGATGTAGATGTAAATTAGTACAGGAAACCCATACCTTGGTAGGGATGTTCATATCATTGACTCAGAGGGCGACATTTTTTTGAAAATTTGTTGCCAAAATATGTAGAAAACTCCATGTTTACCTCTTTTAAATCCAGCGAAAAAGGAAAATACAAGCTGGGATGTATTCACTGATGTCTAACTAACCACACTCAAGCAACTGGACATCGTGATTTTAAAGACCTTTAAGCTAAAATAGTTCAAAATTTGCATGACTTGACCAGTTTAAGCAATAAAAGGCAAACTACTTTTGGTTATAACTTTGTGATCATTCAGCCTGCAGACATGGTTGAACCATCAGTTTATATTGTAAAGTACTTTGTTTCCATGTATTCCATTTTCAAAGAGATATTTTTATTTTCAAAATTATAGGAACATGCCTAACCTTGGTGGGTTTTTGTTGTTGTTTTTTTCCCCACCATGGGGACAGATACTAGATAGTGAAACATGCAAAATACCCTATGATGAATAATACCAACTGATGACAATTTATATTAAAGGTATATTATGTGATCTTCCAGGGAACGCCCTCAACATCGAAAAAAAAATTGAAAGCAGATTTTCTTGCAGATTTACATTTCTGATCATAAGTCGTACATACATTCCACGTTACAGGGCGATACGATTCTTAATTACTTCAAAATCATGGTTTTAGAGTGAAAATAAACTGCCGTGTTAACACAACAGTTTATATTTTCACTCTAAATTCACTCTAAAACCATGATTTTGAGGTTATTAGGAATCGTATCGCTCTGTAACTTTGAATGTATGAACGATTTATGATCAGAAATGTAAATCTGCAAGAAAATCTACTTTCTAAAAAATCTACTTTCTAAAAAAAGATCACATAATATGCCTTTAAGTATGACTTGTTGTACTAGATGTAGATACAGCATTATTCTGGGTAGGAAAATCAATAGATTTAAAGAGTTGTTACCTGTTTTATTCTACATGGTTGAATATGGATAATGAGTGAGTTTTAAAAAACCAAAACAATCACTTTTAAGTAGTTTTTACCAATAGAAGATCTTTATGATTTATGATCAAAAATGTAAATCTGCAAGAAAATCTGCTTTCATAGTAAAAATCAATGATAGAGGGCTACTTGGAAAAGATCACAAAATATGTTCAAGGAAATAAATACTTGACTAATTTAGGTTAAGAATTATTTAGGTGCTTGAAGATCAGAAGATATGTTATTCTTTGAATTGAGCTTTATATTCTAAAATTGATGTACAGTAACAATTTTAAAGTATCATCTTTTCTACAAATATGGAGATACATGTAAATATTATGTGTCATTAACCCTAACCCTACCATATACCCCAAAATACCACGAATGGGCATGTTGGTACCACCCGGCGTGGAAGTTTTTGATGAAAAAATGGACCCAGCCCATATAGTTTGCACAATACACTGCGCAAACTATCCTTGACAGCCTTGAGTGTTGTGGGGAATTCTTCGCCTGTGGTGCGAGAGGTCCCTTGATCAAATATCGGGGGGATATTATGGTCGATTTTCCACGTTGAAGAAAAAATTCTGAAAAAGTGGGGGGTAGAGTTAGGGTTAAGAAGCAATTTTTTGAAGTGGAAGTTTTTGATGAAAAAATGGACCCAGCCCATATAGTTTGCGCAATACAGTGCGCAAACTATCCTTGACAGCCGAGGTGTAGTGGGGAATTCTTCGCCTGTGGTGCAAGAGGTCCCTGGATCAAATTCCGGGGGGATATTTTGGTCGATTTTCCATGTTGAAGAAAAAATTCTGAAAAAAGTGGCCCAGGGGGTAGAGTTAGGGTTAAATGTGAAAAATACTAATGAACAAAATAGCAACCTCATCTCTCGGAATATTAGCATGAAGTATATCTGGCTCACTTTTGGAGTTGGTTTATGACATAGTAAAGTTATAGTATCAGTTTTAACAAATATGAACATTTCTGGTCAACAGTGGCAAAATTCCAGCTTAAAAATTGAAGCTTTCAATCAAGCGTTCATAGAACTGGGTCAATAGGGACATATGTACACTTATCCAGACCATAATTGTTTTCTTGTACCCAAATGAGTCAAACTTTTGAGATGATATTATGTCTACATAATAAGCCGTTAAACTGCTCTTTCAAAAAAAATATATATGGAGTGGGTATAATATTTTCATTAAGAACGTTGTCCCTATTGACCCCAGATTTCACAAATGTTATGGGAAAAATGCAAAAAAGCTTGAAATGTAAAATCCTTTCAGAATTTCTTACCAATGTCAAAGAGTATGTTGAAGAACCTTAAAAGATAGGTCCTTGTGCATTTCCAGCTCATTTGCTCAAATTATGCAGTAAGGAGCAGGAAAGTTTTGACCACACCATTTTGTCAGTGTTTTTTTTCGGACACCCTTATTTTTGATACCCTGGCTCCACATTGTTATTTCACATCAACTGAACCATTTCCTAAACACTGTTATATTGCTCTTTAAACATTTGGAAATAAATAAATAAATAGTATACATGTACATCAAATACAAAAATATTGGCATTTCAAAAACTGTTCCCATTTTGTCCCTATTCACCCCCATGTCCCTATTCATCCTGTTTTTACGGTAGGTCCCATATCCTAGGACTACAATCAAGGACATTTGGTGTTGGAACACAGAGTCCATTTCTCCGCTAATATCACACTTTAAGGGACAATTTTCAAGCGCTGATTTTGCAACAAACTTGTATGTAGAGCTTAAGCTAGATCTACTAACTCATATCCCTCTCCCGCCCCCACCAATCAATGTTGAGGGTCCCAATGACAGTGGAGATGAAACGGATCCATTGAATAGGGGGACTGGAGGGGGGTCCTCAAAGTGTTCCAAAGTCCTCAAAGTGTTCCAACAGTTACTTCCTGAATAGTAGGTCCAACCAAGTGCCAGCAACAGGGGAGGGTGGTACAGTGTAGGTCACACAGTGACGTGGGGATGGTGTCCCAAAACCAGGTACGAACAACCGCCCTTATCAAATGAACCGACATTGCCTGCATGTTCCGACGACTATGTACGTGTACCGACAGCATCATTTCATAATTTTAGGTGAGGGGGGCACACAGGGGCGGATCCAGAATTTCTCAATAGGGGGGGGGGGGCAAAGTGGGGGCGGCAGCCATTTGCGGGGGTTAAAGGGGGAAGAGCCCTCTCAGCGATTTGTTTATACATTTTTAAATGTTTTTAACGTTTTCGCCCTGTCAAAAAGGCTCCCTGTCAAAAATAGGGGAAGGCACAGGCGCCCTGTCAAAAATAAGGGGGGGGTTGCACCCCCTTCTAAATCCGTCCCTGTCACGGGTCCCTGTCACAGGTCCCTGTCAAGGGTCCCTGTCACGGGTCCCTGTCACGGGTCCCTGGCACAGGCCCTTGGCACAGGCCCCTGTCGCCCTTTTGGCTACGCCACTTCTCTGGTTTGACTTATGAGCCAAGAAAGAAGTCATAAGTCCGAAGTCAGAGGATAGAGTGGGATTGTTCCTTCAATTGTGCCTGGAAAAATGTGCGCATAGCGTGCCAACATTTGCTATTTAATTCTAATTAGGTAATTTGGTTTCGATTTCCCCCAACTGAATTTGATCTAAATGCAATAAATCCCATACCGCCCCCCCCCCCCCCCCCCCCCCAAAAAAATAATAATAGTCATATGGACTTGTCACAATTTCTGGGAACATTGTACTGATAACCATGATGATCAGCTCATCCATCCATTGTTCTGATGTTGTACAGTTCTTCAAACCATGGAATGGATATCAAACAACTGTAACAACGTACAATGTATGATGTTTTAATATATATATATATAATTGTTATTTATAATTACTGATACTTGCCTATTTTTCATCAATATTTCTCTATTTTCTGCCAAGTTCTACAGTTCTTTGCATTTTGTTGTGTTGCGTTGCATGTACTTGTTTCTCAATAAGATCGATAAGATCTGATAGTGCTTAAACAAACATAATGCTAACTGCCACTTTTTGTATTTTACTTTTGTTTTCAGAACTAATATTGATAATTAATTATTAATGATGTTGAGTTGACAAAGAATGAAGCTACTAGGGACGTTTAGAATAAAATCATGACGCTAATACTTACTGTGAATGCTGTCCTGCTGTATCTAATCACAATATGGGTTTGTCATATAGTAACCACTCATGGCGTAGATGAATCCAGGGATCCTCTTGACAAACCCAACGTCATATTATTCCTCGCAGATGATATGGGATATGGTGACCTGGCTTCATATGGCCATCCTTCCCAAGAAGCAGGACCAATTGACACGCTGGCACACCAGGGCATACGCTTTACAAGGTGGTATAGTGCTGACTCCTTCTGTTCACCTAGTAGGTCAGCAATAATGACTGGTAAGTGGGCTGCAATAAATTGCCCAAATTATTTTCTTGGGCAGGTTAAATACCAGTCAACTCTATCTGATTGCGCTTCTTAAAGATACAAAAAAGGGTAGTTTTGGGTTACAGAGCTCTCGCATTTGTGACACGATCAAGCGGAATGAGTCGTATGTCAGGAATATTGATTTTGAGTTACAGGTAAAGAGAAGTTTTACTTTGTTTTTCAGTTGCTAAACTGTTTGTAACTTAAAAACTAGACGTTCGATTTTAGTGGTTTGGATCTACTGTAGAATTTTTCACTCTGCTTTAAAATGATGGACAAATATCAAAATTCAAATCTGCCGACATGTGACTCATTTTGCTTGATCATGTCACATTTTTTTAAAAAGTAGGGGTTGCTTCTGTAAATGTTTCCATTATATAAATTATAATTGCAAACAAAAATAAAAAACCCAATGTTGAGTTGTTTGGCAAAGATATAACTTCGGTTCGTGATATTTTAATTTTAGGCTGGTTTAGACGCTTTCAACCCCAAAATGTGTCCAATACGGTTACAAATATACATGTACAGTGAAAATACAAATATACATGTACAGTGAAAATACAAATATACATGTACAGTGAAAATACAGTATAACCCACTTGCATTCTGCAAGTTATTCTCAGACCATTATCATATTCGTCATTAATCTGTCATGGTGTCATATTTCGCCATGTTGTCCCAATCGCAAAGTTCTGCCTGTACCAGTGGCGTGGCCAAATTATATGGTATACCATACTAAATTACCTTTGTTTATGCATAGGTCGTCTACCTGTTA
Organism: Ophiura sarsii; assembly: GCA_035610835.1. Taxonomy (NCBI): domain Eukaryota; kingdom Metazoa; phylum Echinodermata; class Ophiuroidea; order Amphilepidida; family Ophiuridae; genus Ophiura; species Ophiura sarsii. The sequence continues at coordinate 45,328,863 of CM069441.1, forward strand.
GAAATGGTGTGTATGGTTCACCGGGTGGTGAGAGAGTGTTTCTTACAAGACAGTCAACGGGTTTACCTAAAGAAGAAATTACCATCGCTGAAGCATTGAAAGATTTGGGGTATTCCACCGGTATGGTTGGCAAATGGCACTTAGGTAGGTGTACCATAGAATGTGATCCTATATGAACTTGGAACCATTAGGCGTCTGTGAGATGTCACTTGAAGTGGTGGTACTTAGGGAGGCATACATTCATGTTGTAATTCAATCAATTGATACTAAGATTAAGCCTAACATTCATTTTTTTTGATTGGCGTAACCCGACCGACCCTATTTTTACCGCCAACCCTAAACATTTTTTTTGTGTGTGTGAGAAAAAGAAGAAGAAAAAAAACACCCATAAAACAAATATGTATCAGAGAAACAGTGAAAATGTGTATTTGTGCCGTTTGTTTATGTCTGTATGGTATATGTGTGCTGGTATATAAAATTTCATAGACGTTTTATAGATTTTTAAAAAATAAAAAATAAAAAACCCGACCTACCTACCCTATTGTTTTTCTCTATGTTACGTCAATCAAACTTCTTCTTTTTTAGGCCTTATTCAGTGATTTCACTGGTTTAAAATCTCAAGGGTGAAAATTGAAAAATTATGTCTACAATGTGTGCTAGAGCGGTGTTTTAGGCAGTAAAATAATGTATTTTGCACCATTTTTCAAGGGTGAAAGTTATAATTTAAGGGTATTTCATGCACCCTTTGTATACGGTGACTGAAAACACTGAATGGTAAAGAATGTTTGGACAAATAAAGAATAACCATGACTAGCAATGCTTTGCTATGATAGCATACCACACTAAATTCAATTAAATCTTCTGCTGTTGTGCCGTAAATACATTGTGTCACTTAAAGGCATATTATGTGATCTTTTCCCGAGGGCGCCTTCTATTCATGATTTTTTTTAGAAAGTAGATTTTCTTGCAGATTTACATTTCCGATCATAAATCATACATACATTCCAAGTTACAGAGCGATACGATTCCTAATTACCTCAAAATCATGGTTTTAAAGTGAATTTAGAGTGAAAAATATAAACTGTCGGAATTCCGACAGTTTATTTTCACTCTAAAACCATGATTTTGAAGTAATTAAGAATCGTATCGACCTGTAACTTGGAATGTATGCATGATTTATGATCAGAAATGTAAATCTGCAAGAAAATCTGCTTTCAATTTTTTTTCGATGTTGAGGGCGTTCCCTGGAAAGATCACATAATATACCTTTAACTTGTATGATGCATTTATATTTTGGGGTGTTTTAAAAGTGTGTGTTCCGTTCCTTCTTTTATGTACCTTGATAATATAGCAAAGGCCTCATTAAAAAGAAACTGGTATTCATGTGGCAATGTCAAAGCTATCTTGTATTATATTTCTCCTCGGTAGGTATCAACCAATATACAGCAACCGATGGCAATCACCTACCCACACACCATGGCTTTGATTTTGTAGGCACTAATCTTCCTTGGACCAATCATTGGACATGCGATGAATCACAGGTGGGTCGGGTTATATACCCGGGGAGGGGGAGGGCTACTCATGATATTTTGACAATGTATATGCTGCTTAAATTGATTGATGTGACAACCCCCCCCCCCCCCCCACACACACACACACACCCACACTTAAAATTAGAACCTACTTGTATATGAAGTAGTACATTAGCCACTTTTGAAAGATCAAATTATTGACCAAAAAGTGCCAAAAATGTAATTTTCATGATTTTGGAAGTTAAAAAATCACATTTTTTTGGTACTTTTGGTCGATAATTCAAAAAATAATAAAGATTTTCAAAAACAAGAAAAAGTATTCCTAGGGAATTGTATTAGGAATATAATAAAACTAGTATGACAAAATTTGACAGAATATATTTTGAGTTATCTTTGCAGAACCTAAAATGGGTCAAAAACATGTTCTTTATAATTTTCTCCAAAATGGACAATTTCTTTATCATGGTTGGTCATGGTTGGATTCATTGAACCCTTTTCTGCAAAAAACTGTATGCTTTTATATAGATTAAATGAATAATGAATAAGTTATGGCAGTTTTACGGAGGCTATGCTGAAGGTGTACAGCCCCCTTAATGCCTTGGACAAAAACAAACCAAACTGGTGCACGCCTTGATGGTTGGATTTCAGTGCTTACTTAGAGTGGCTTTGTTTCGTGTGTGGGAAATCATTTCCAGGATTATGCAGCATACGTTTGCCTATTTGGAACTTTGGTCAGAGTATTATGACAGACGATACAATAATTTGTGTTTGAAGCATAGAAGAATTTCTGAACTCGAAAGGGAAAATACTAATTGATTAGATCAATGTTTAATTGCATTTTATTTTTTAACTTCACAGAAAACAGTGCTTTACATTTGAAAGGTATGGTATTGAGTAAAAACTGTTTCTTGATCGAAATTGATTGCTAACATCATTATTTTGGGACAAACATATGTTATAAAATATGCAGCATACAAATAGCTATAATTGCTAACGTTCTACAAAGCCATAATTGCTAACTTAAAATACTCCATTTTGTTTGCTTTTCTGAACAGATCCATGAAACTTTCCCAAACCCTCTACTATGTTTTCTTTACTACAACACCACAATGATACAACAGCCGTACAGTCATCACAACCTTACTGCCTCATTCACATTTGATGCCAGACATTTCATTCATGATCACAAGGACCAACCATTCTTCCTGTATTTTTCATTCGCTCACATGCACACTGATATGTTCTCGGCAAGGGCATTCCAACATTCTTCAAGACGAGGTAAGGTTCTTGCAAGAAAAATGTGAAAATGAAAATCTGACTTTACCTTACATTTAGGAGTGTCAATTCCTCAATAATCACTCAGTCCTATAGCGTGCAATATATCATATTAAAGAAGATAAATTTCTCAACAACTTTATAAATTAATATTTTCAGGTAGGATACATATTTTTAGAGTAGCCCATTTATTACCTGTATAGTTACTTTTGTTGATGACTGTACACCGTGGATGAATCATGCATGGTTACATGCGCATTTTAAATTTGGCCTACAATATTAAACATGTTGTTATACGCTTATCATCAATTTGATTTGATTCGATGAATCTGCGTCGTGGTCTGAATCCTCAAATAATTTGATGATAATTTGGGGAATGACAATATCACAGATGTGATCTTTTTTACTAATTTCCCATTTCCCTGACGTGCCGACACATGTTTCCAGTCTAGCTGATGGGACACTTTTCCCAATGCCTTATCGAATAAATTTTGAATGTCATTGATGTTGAGAGTTTTGTTGTGCTTTGCAACATGAATTTTAATTTCAATCACCTAAAACATGATTTTAGTGTAACAGGCACTTTTATCGTGCATATATTAATGTTTAGCTGTTTTCAAATGTATGTTCTATTCCATCATAAGCATGTTTTGAGTCAAGTTTGTAATTTCTATCTTTAGTGGCATTGATATTTTCGGAACATTGTTTTAGTTATTTTACATTTTGATCAAGGAAAGTTGATCACAAATGGTTTTAATTTATTCACATCAATCCATATTTCTTATATCGCCACATTAATGTTCCAAGTTTATACAAATGCAGGGTAGATAGTTTATTGATAGATTATTCCTACTTAAGAGTTTTATTGAAACTCAAGTGTATGAGTTTGCCATGTCAGATCATAAATGTATTGTTACGTTTTGGCTATTAACACTTAATCCTAATCCTTGAGATTTAGTTCTATTGATGCGTTCTGGGAATTGTACTTGAAAGTGTAAAGCCAATCAACTGGTCTGTCCACTTCACGTTGACCATCGTCATAATTAATCTCTTATACCAGTTCATTGAGTTTAAAGTTGTATTGAGTATTATGTTAGAGTGACTCATTGAATTTTGTAGCAGAGTTTTGTGTATAAGTGTTTACCAAGTTACTAGGCAACTGCTACTTTAAAATCACCCAGCAGTTGCAATGTAAGAAAAAGTTTAAACACTTCCATCCTGGTCACCGTTAAGACAAGTTCTATATTCCACCTTCAGAAGTTAATTATTAGTATTTACAATTCTATCTTCAAGTTTTCTAAAGTTTAAGTTTATCTTCAAGTTAATGTATCTCATCATCCATCTCAGCATTGAATCAATAAAAAGGATATTCATCGGGCATCTTTAATTAATTGTATTCATCGTGTCACTTGATTTTAAAGTTATATAATATAGATCTACGCAACGAATTCACCCCCACAACCATTTCGGATAACAAACAGTAGATTTATAAAGACAGCAGAACGGATTCTTATTTCATATTTTCCACCCTGCTACATTGGCGCCCAACGTATGGACTAGTTTGTTTTCTTCGATTTGGTTAGGGTACCACGACCCTTGAATTATGGCTCCATTTAAGGATGAAGAATTCCTACAGAGAATTGAAAGTTTGGAAGCTGAGGTAATATCTCTTCGGCAACAGCAGACTCTCTGTCGTCGGTTTCATCAGCTTCGACAACGCACTTATCCAACTCAAAGACTTGATCGTCCAAAACCAACTGTTCAATCCAAGGACATTCATGGACATGTTAAGTGGTTCAACGTTAAGCTGGGATATGGTTTTATCACGAGGGATGACACCAAAGAAGATGTGTTTGTATGCAGAAGAAGTATCATTAAACCGAACAGAATACACAGAAGGATCAGCGTTGGTGATGGAGAAGTTGTTAGATTTGACGTTTGTGCTGTTCCAGGACGCACATCCGAGGCCATCAACATCACTGGACCTAATGGTGAGAATGTTATCGGAAGCGAGTACGCAGGTGACATCCGTACAGTTGTGAAAGAACTTACCATGCATGTTCATGTGCAGACTGACAGCGAGGTGGACATTCCAGAGCCAGAATCTACTGTTATCAACAACAATGTGCCTGATAGTGATACTGATATTGAGAGTTTGTGTTCAGAAGAAGACACAATTGCCCCTGAAGAACATGATACATTACAAGAGGACAGTGAAGTTCAGCAGAATTTGCCAACTAGCGATAAGAGTAACTGTGACTTAGCACTAGCAGCATGTGACACACGTCATCATTTATTTCCAGACATGGACGACACATGTTTTGATTTGTTCAAGTTCAACTGCCCTTGTTTACCTGTTTTATCCGCCAGACTGCAATCCTTTCTGCTTCTGCTATGGATGGAGAAGCTGGGAACTCGGTGCCCACTATTTTTATTGTTAGACACATTATTGTTATTGACGTGTAACATTTTAGAGCTTACTACGCACTGTACACATTTCAACTCTTCAGCAATAACAGTATTACAACGGATGATCCAGAACTACATGGTCCACTACCAACAACATATTTCCTGCTGTATTAAGAATTACACTCCACGTTTGATGATTGACCAAATTCCGCCTGTCTTTGGACGTACCGTGGACCCTTCATTCTGTACTAGTGATCATGTTGCAAAACTACACTTGGACTTTCAACCTTCTTCAACTTCAAGTGCACAAGACACCCTTTCTCTTTATGGACACATTATGGACCGTACAGTGCTGATGTTCTACTTCAGTCGGAACCGAGCTTCCATCCGTCCCGCTTTGTACAACTCTTTCTGTAGATGGCGTTCCTATTACAAAGAGGCACACCCATAGGATAATCACGATTCAACCCTGAAGATAAAGACTATATTATCACTGAACTTTCAATGATTTATATATGTTAACTTCCTTTTATCATGGTGTATAGTTTTTATCCATTCCATTCAGACTTTACATACTTCAGAAGTAGTTACGTTTTTTGTATCAATATGTTTCGCCATTTTCCACTTTTGAATTTTGATTTTTGGAACCACAAACATTCATTTGATTCATTTTGTTGTTGTTTTGTTTCAAAATTACATTTGATTGAAAGTTTTCCATCTCATGATCTTTGATATATACTGATATACATTGATTTCCATCTAGATCCAAATTTATTTTATCAGTGCTTTCATTCCAAAATTTGTTTCATTGTTTGTCAAGGTATTCCATGGTTGATTTCAAAAACGAACTCAAAAAGAAGTTCATGTTGATTTGATAGTATTGATTTTGAAGTATTGGAAGTATGTTTGATTCCATTTCCAAAAGTGTCAATTACATGTATTATTATGTATTGTAAGAAATGAGTAGTTTAATTACCATTGTCTTGATAATTAATATTGTGCTGACTTAAATTTATAGGCATGCACAGGATTGAGTTACAAAACAACTCAAGACTGTCTTTCTCTATTACATGTATGTAGAGTGGTCTACCTGTTGCATTTCAGTCATTCAAACAAATTGATCTGTTATTGAGCCTATGTCATGCATCAATTGTTTTCAACTTTATTGATTACATGTGTTAGCAATTATTGTGTCTTTCTAAAAAGAGAAAGAGAGCTTTGGTTAGAAAGTTTAAGTTCGATCTGATGATTTTCATGCCAGATCTGAATGTATTTTGAAAACATTTGGCCATGTTTGATAGTTTGTTTTTGATTTCTATTCTGTTCAAAGTTTCTACAAAAACTTTTGTTTATGATTATTTAAATTGGATTTTGTAGATTCCAGAAAATGAGAATCTTGTTAGCGTTGATGTACACGATGCCATTCCAAGAATTTTGCAAATTGATTTTGCATGATAATCACCAGGATATGATTTCGTGAGAGATTTTGTTTTATTTACTTTGACGTTGCTAAATTTGTTGTTCTGACAGTCCTTTTTGAAAAGAGACGATGTCAAACACAACTAGTGAAACTGATTGAGGATTCTTAATTTTATCTTCTGGTATAGTAAATAATTTCGTTTAAAAGTTTGTTTTAACTTTTAGTTAGGTTGTTTGGTTATGTCATTCTGAACCAAGACATGATTATTGTAACCACGAAATGTGTTACAAATTTGACATCATTGCTGATTGAAATCTTTTGAGTGGATCAGGAAACCGATCTAATTGATTTTTTTTTTTCATGCATGTTTATATTTGTTTGTTTTACCAAATTTGATCGAAATCAATTCCACCTTGATTTGTACTTATTTGCCTCTTTTCCATCTTGATTGAAGCAAACTTATCTTTATTTCAATGTTTTGTTTAACCGTTTTGATAGTGAAATGTCGGGACGCCATTTTTCAAAGGGGAGGTGTGTGTGACAGACTCTAATTTAAGGGATAATTAGTGTGTATTTTTTTGTTTTTTTGTATGCTTGTTCCATTAATTCATTATCATGTTTGCTTAATTTGAATTAATGTTGGTCTATTTTTTTACTTGAGTTTGTTTTGGAGTTTTCTGGCTTGCTGAAGTTTGCACTTCTAATTATCATATTTATGTCAATTTGCATACATATGTGTTGTGTCTTTGCCAAAATTATGACATTTAACTTATTTGTTATTGCATTTATTTGACTTGCAGTTTGTAACTTTAGCGCTGAAGTTATGTACTCGCATTTTGATATTTGCAAATGACACTCAAGTTTTATTTCATTATTATTTTATTTTAAATTTAATTTGCGTGTATTTCATATATGTGAGGACTGCTTACTGTTTGGTGTATACAAAATATAGCATTATAGACTGTAATGGAGTATAGAATCGCTGGAGAGAAGTATTTTAAACAGGTTGAAATAGAGGTTATTGTTTGGTTATTAGTGATCCAAATTTACTTGTTTGACCATTCTAATTATTGGTCAAGTTTTTTTAATTGTATGAGTGTATTATGGTGTTATTATTTCAAGAGTCAAGGGTTTCAGGCATGACTCTTAATCCAAATTTACTGCACTTGAGATTGGTCTGAGTAGTTTAATGAATGGTTTAATAATTGGGCATTGATGAAAAAGTTCCAGTCACTTTACATTCATCAATAGTAGTTATTTTCAAGAGGCTTTACTGTTGATGCATTTTTATTGTTCCATTACACTAATCCTGTAGCTGGATCAGTGTCAATCAATCTTATTTTTCACCAAGTGTTATTTTGGACACACTCATTAGTCATTGTTTTGTTTGGATGTGTCATTTATCTGACATGATTGAAAATGCAGATGTAAATTGTCTGTGTGTTTTGGTACATTAATCTGGTTATTTTTTGGTTTTTTTAATAGTTACTTATTAGGGTAATTAATTTTTCTCTCTTCAGCTTCGTCATTTCATAACTAAATGTCGAGGACGACATTTCCGCAAACGAGGGGTGTATGTAACAGGCACTTTTATCGTGCATATATTAATGTTTAGCTGTTTTCAAATGTATGTTCTATTCCATCATAAGCATGTTTTGAGTCAAGTTTGTAATTTCTATCTTTAGTGGCATTGATATTTTCGGAACATTGTTTTAGTTATTTTACATTTTGATCAAGGAAAGTTGATCACAAATGGTTTTAATTTATTCACATCAATCCATATTTCTTATATCGCCACATTAATGTTCCAAGTTTATACAAATGCAGGGTAGATAGTTTATTGATAGATTATTCCTACTTAAGAGTTTTATTGAAACTCAAGTGTATGAGTTTGCCATGTCAGATCATAAATGTATTGTTACGTTTTGGCTATTAACACTTAATCCTAATCCTTGAGATTTAGTTCTATTGATGCGTTCTGGGAATTGTACTTGAAAGTGTAAAGCCAATCAACTGGTCTGTCCACTTCACGTTGACCATCGTCATAATTAATCTCTTATACCAGTTCATTGAGTTTAAAGTTGTATTGAGTATTATGTTAGAGTGACTCATTGAATTTTGTAGCAGAGTTTTGTGTATAAGTGTTTACCAAGTTACTAGGCAACTGCTACTTTAAAATCACCCAGCAGTTGCAATGTAAGAAAAAGTTTAAACACTTCCATCCTGGTCACCGTTAAGACAAGTTCTATATTCCACCTTCAGAAGTTAATTATTAGTATTTACAATTCTATCTTCAAGTTTTCTAAAGTTTAAGTTTATCTTCAAGTTAATGTATCTCATCATCCATCTCAGCATTGAATCAATAAAAAGGATATTCATCGGGCATCTTTAATTAATTGTATTCATCGTGTCACTTGATTTTAAAGTTATATAATATAGATCTACGCAACGAATTCACCCCCACAACCATTTCGGATAACAAACAGTAGATTTATAAAGACAGCAGAACGGATTCTTATTTCATATTTTCCACCCTGCTACATTAGTAATCCTACATGATTACATAGGCCAAGGTAATAACATCAACTTGAGTGCCTCTTTCCATAAGTAACACACTGAAATATATATTTGGCTTAATACTCACCTGTTAAAGTAACCATGAAGTAACATTCTGAGTATTTTTCTGAGCTTTTATCTTTCATAAAGATGTATTGATTATTGGTTACAGGGCCGTCATATGGGGGTGGGGTGCGGTGGGTGCGGACGCACCCCCCTTGAAAACCTTTCCTTTTTTTTCTTCCTTTTTTTTAGGGTAAAAATTGCGTTTTTCTTAGTTTCCAATTTCAATGATAGTAAAACTACTCATAAAACATTGACTACAGTGCTTTTTGGACTGCGGAATGTTGTGTCCGTGCGAAATTTTTTGACGTGCAAAATTTTTTGACTTCACCCCCCCCCCCCCACTTACGTGAAATTCACGAGGTGACTGACTTGGAAATTTTTTGGGCAACCTTTTACGAAAATTTTAGAAGTCGTGAAAACGCACCCCCTTGGGCAAAAGTGTCTGACGGCCCTGAGAAGATTAAACTGGGTATTAACATGGCAAATAACAATTTACAACCAGTACATCCCCATCAAATCAACCTTGCACCTCCCCCAATATGCAAGAGGTGACACATTTGCTGAAACCGATTATAACAGGTCTATACCTGCTAAGAAAGTTTTAAACAAGAAAGGTGCTAAAAATAATTGAATTAAAGAAAATACAAACAATTATTTCCATCCAACCCATTGCTAATGAAACAATTTCTTTTTTATACCCCAGGTCGGTATGGAGACAATATAAACGAAATGAGTGATGCAGTAGGTAATATCATCAGTCTTCTTAAGGAACTTGATATAGACAAGAACACATTGGTGCTGTTTCTCTCTGATCATGGACCACATGTTGAATTGTGTAATGAAGGTGGCTCCGCTGGAATACTCAGAGGTAAATATGTGGCCGTGTATACGCTACTTGCACGCAATCGCCATTATAGAATGAAAGCGAGGCTCTCCCCTCATCGCGCGTGCGCCAAACCGTGTCACACTCTGCACAAACCTGCGTGAAACCACGACTCAGTGTGGCGTGATAGTGCGTGGTGAGGGGAGAGCCTCGCTTTCAATGGTTCCATCTGTACCGTGCAAGTAGCGTATAGGGTGTACCAAAGCAAGGATATTGATTTTAATTGTTATGAAGATAATTGGGAAATCATTATACAAGGGTCATTCAATAAGTACTACCTCCTACCTCATGTCTCTGCTTTTATATAATAAGCCAATCTTGTGAAATATGCCACAATTGTAGCTTTGAATCTCAGCTACAAATGTATAGTACATTTACAAATGTATAGTACATTTCTCTGAGTACTGGCTGGACTTTTCTAAGATGCAGTGAAACCCGAATGTCCATTTAGCAATACAATAAGAAGAACAAGGAAAAAACATTTAATTTTAGGTAATTTTTCTGTGTCCGTAGTCCAAAATATCTCACTGGCTTTGACCGCGTCCGAACAAAAATGCAACAGATATCAATTATCATTTACTATATGTGTAGATGATTCAGGGCTATAATAATGCCAAATGTTATGAGACTGGCATTCAATTTAGTGATGTTATGAGGAAGGAGGTAGAACATATTGAATGACCCTCGTAGAAATATACTGGCCGTATTCTCGTACTAAACGTGGTTTTAGGTTAAAACTGTGTCTAACTAAACTTTTGTCTAAATTATATGTGAGTTTATCATTTAAACGATGTGTTTAACAAAACCCAATTTTAAACCCCAGAGTAGTCGTGCGTTCACTGTATACGAGTATTCAGTTTATTGTGGCCCAACTGGGTTACAATAGATATCGATCGAATTCCTCAAATGCACAGGTATTTTTAAGATTTCACGATCTGCTTGCACCGAGCATGGTTGAGTAATCTTTCCAAGCGTACAATTGGTGAAAGAGTTTAGTTAAATGTGTGTTAAACTACCCCCATATCCATGTTTAAAGACCTTTCAGTGAGTTAGACACATGTTTAAACAAACTTTCGAGAATTACGTTATGTTACACCAAGCGTGTGCAACCTGCAGCCCGCCGGCGTCTAATCTGCAGCCCGCAAAGCAATCCCAAAATTCCAATTGATGCGGCCCGTTTTAACCGGAACTCCCTAGGTTACACTAATGGGGAATTGATTTAGTGGTGTCCTCCCTTATAATTAGTAGGGCGACGCAGTGGCATAGCCAGAGGGGGGCGAGGGGGGCAATTTCCCCCAATATTGACTGTCTTGTCGGTTGAGATTGGCACTGTCGGTTCATTTGACACGCATGGACTCCCTCACCTTTGAGATAGTGCACTCAGATATATTATGTAGAGGATTTTCATTTCAATAGTATATAAAATAGAACTTCAAGTAGCAATGTTGTTTGTGAAACCATCCCATAACGTATCTTTTGAAATCGATACCTACAGCAGATTTAAAGGCATATTATGTGATCTTTTCCAGAGAGCGCCCTCTATTCATTATTTTTTTTAGAAAGTAGATTTTCTTGCAGATTTACATTTCTGATCATAAATCATACATACATTCCAAGTTACAGAGAGATACGATTCCTAATTACCTCAAAATCATGGTTTTAGAGTGAATTTTAGAGTGAAAATATAAACTGTCGGATAATCCGACAGTTTATTTTCACTCTAAATAATTAAGAATCGTATCGCCCTGTAACTTGGAATGTATGTACGATTTATGATCAGAAATGTAAATCTGCAAGAAAATCTTCTTTCAATTTTTTTTTTGATGGTGAGGGCGTTCCCTGGAAAGATCACATAATATACCTTTGAAGCATCTGGGAACGAGAATGACGTTTTATTTATTGATGTTGAGAAGTTATTTCATGACAGGGCGAAAGGCTACGATGCTTTTTGTGTTGAGCAACCTTGGTCTGAAACGCAAATAGCTTCAAAAGAAAATGCACTTGTTCAACCCTGTCTTGATTATCCACGTTGTTACGTACAGCCAGAAATTTCCAGACAAAAGCTACTATATTGAATTATATGAAATGGTATATGAAAGTAAATTTGCTTAATAGTCCATATATTACCACTATTCAGCATTTTAGGCAATAGTGTTAAACATTGCTGAATCACTTCTCAAACAGAATGAGCAGTGCCACACTAAAATTACTCGTGAAATTTAATGAAAAACATTAAATTGACAAAACTAGAGTTGTGTATGTATTTAACCATCATCTAAGGTTATAACTTATAGTCAATTTAAGGTGATCCTTGAAATGGTGGGTCTATTGATTGTTATCACTTTCCACGTGGCAGGCGTCAGCAGACGACATTCCAAAACTTCACAAAATGTTTCAAAAATGTCAAAATTGTTGAATTTCATTACCATTTTTGGAATCACCATGTGAAATGTATTGAAATAAGTACATATGCATAGTATTGGTTCAGTAAATCTTGAGATAGACTTTGAAAGTTGGAAAAGGTTTCTAAAAAATCTGTTTTGTTTATGGTAACATATTAAATAGCCACATGGAAAGTGTTAAGATGGAAATAAATGATATCATATTCATACCCCTTTATCATTTCATTTTGATTGTTCTTTGTACAGGTGGTAAAGGCACCAATTGGGAAGGAGCTCTCCGTGTTCCAGCCATAGCCTCATGGCCTGGTGTCATCGCCCCTGGACAAATCAATGGCGATACCATCAGCTCTATGGATATCTTTGCCACATCCATTGACCTTGCTGGAGGATCTTTACCTAAGGACAGAATAGTAGATGGTAGAAGTTTTAAATCTCTCTTACTACAAGGGGAAAGTCAACCACAGAGAACACTGTTCCACTACTGCAGTGATCACCTCATGGCAGTCACATACGGGTCGTATCGTTTACACTTTCACACACAGTATCAGTTGCCGCCTGAAACTTACAGTCGTGTGTGTGCCAGGGATGGTACTCCAAAATTCCAGTTTTATCATTGTGGTTCATGCACAGGGGAGTGTGTTACTTCTCATAACCCTCCGTTAGTGTTTAATCTAGATCGAGATCCAGGTGAGCTTTACTCCTTGGACACAGAAGAGCTAGGCTGGCTTTTTATGAAAGTAAAAAAGACGATCGCCATTCATCAAGCTAGACTGAAGAAAGGAGAGCCTGTCCTGAACTCTTTAAACATTCAATCACTTCAACCATGTTGCAATCCACCTTATTGTATGTGCAATTATTTTAGGCATTTATGAAGATGTTTCTCTTTTAAAGGGTCAGTTTTATGTTTTGTTTTTATAGGGTAAAGTCGCCAGTTTTCGGTCAGCGCCTATTTTCGGTCACTTCGCCCAAATCGTGTAATAAAAATGACTTCGTCGTTATAAACTAACGACTAAAAAAAACCCGCATAGTTGATGCCTGGTATTGCTTTTAAAATGGCGACGACCGATGCAATTACACGATTTTGACCAGTGCCCGAAAATAGGCGCTGACCGAAAACTGGCAACTTTACCCTATGTGTTTTTCTTTTTTCTTCTTTTTTTTCTTCCTTTTTTGTTGTTGATAGTACTCCTGTATTCCATGAAACCTTTTGTCTGTGGATGGTGAGTGTCACATGTTGTTTGAAAAAAGTACACAAAGAATATTATGTGATGTTGATTGCAGCAGCAAATGAGTCAAATTCACTACTGCAGAATCTTAAACATTCACAAAATAACCAGCACAGTTTTGAAAAGAACTTGTGGACATTGTTGTTTCAAAATGCAAACAGGTAATCTATCAAAGTAATTGATATAATGCAATATTATATGTTTACTGAAAGGAAATGTACTTTTACATGGTTAATTATGAATGTATTTAAGTTGGTTGTTTTTTCTGCAAAATCACCATGATTGTCTCTTCGATGAAGTTGATAGCAGCGGTGCTATATAACATTTTATTTTGATATTATTTATCGTTTTTAATCCTTTTCCCCGGATGAAGTATGAAAGACGTCCAATGAAAGCTTTGGTATTTGTCTGTAATGCTCTTGAATGGTGTTTACAAGACAATCCCGGTACTAGCGTATAAACCCTATATCCAGTCTGCCCTACCAGGGAATAGGGCAGACTGTTTATGTCACATTTTGGTATATTATTCATGTCTATTTGATGGTATCTTTTCTGTATTTATGTTGTTTATTATTTTGCTCTCTTGATCCTTATCTTGTTTCCGGCTGGTTTTGTTGCGCCATGAGCATCTTGCGGATTTGCGTGCTTGATACAAAATTGGCGCATTAACGTCAAAAGAGGGCCGTGCTATCCAACTGAGCATGCTCAGAGCAATTAGTGCTCCGAAAACGAGGGTAACGATGTAGCTGAGACAAGAGTGATGTAGTTTTTCAATGTGGTGAACATCTTGCGGATTTGCGTGCTTTATACATAATTGGCGTATTTACGTCAAAAGAGGGCCGTGCTATCCAACTGAGCATGCTCAGAGCAATTAGTGCTCCGAAAACGAGGGTAACGATGTAGCTGAGACAAGAGTGATGTAGTTTTTCAATGTGGTGAACTTTGCACTAATCATAACAAATGCTTCATACTTCTGAGCTTGACCTTATTACATTCGTGAAATAAACTTGAATGTATAAACTATCTATTCCACTAGTTTGAAATGAAATGTTTGCTGGTAACCGACACTATCTAGGAAAATGTAGAAGTTCACAGTTCATTATACTGCAGTAAAAGTAAGAGATTGTATGTTGATCGTGTATGTCTCCCTCTTAAGACATGAAATCGCCAATTATGAATAACGTTTATTAAACAGAAATTGAGCACTAAGTTCTATTCAAGATATGATCCAAAAACCAAGTTTAGAATGATTATGTGCTGGGTTTTTGGGGGAATATGTGTTTAAAATTCAGTGCTAGAATATGTACTGACATAATGTGTGTACTTTTGATGGATTTGAGTATCAAATTGGTCTGTTCAAATGTATCCAAATGTCTACCTCATGTATAATTTCAAATTCTCTGTATTATTTTATTTTTTTCTGCTTACAATTATCTCATACAAATAATGTATGAAAGATTCTTAAACATTTGTGAGAAATTCACTTGTTTCTTAATTGTAATAGTTTACTAATCATTCCTATTAATAACAATTGATGATGGCCTATAAGCATGATTCTAGCAGAATCTATGACGAGCGAAACTCAATGAAATAAACGTGAGGATCAAGCAAATAGGCCATCATCAATTGTTATTATTTACTCATATATTTCGGCTGCTAAAGGCTTTCAACAAAGACTTTGTATACACAAGTGCTCGTTCGTCTGGTATCCATGTAAGCACAGTCCCTGTGGTGTAGTGGATTAACCAATCGCCGCGAATGCAAGAGGGACCGGGTTCGAGACAGTGTATTTTTAAGGTCTTTGTTAATTTAATTCTCGCCAGTTTGTCCGAGTCTATATATTATTCATTCCTATTAATGTTCATATTCGCATCATGATTAAAATATTTGATATTTCTCCTAATAATGTCATGAATTTGACACAAAATATAACAATTCGAAATACTTCAATTAATCTGTAGTAACCTTTCAACTTGACTCTCTATTGTGATTGTAAATAAGGCTGGTGATATAGGTCATAGTGTAGTGTTTATATGAGGTTTTGGTGTTGAATATTATTTATGTGTGGATAGTTTTACTATTCATGGACTCATCATCTTCTCCACTTTATACATTATGCTTCTATCATGTGCACTAAAACTGAGCTGCATGAATATTATTGTGTATTGAAATGTACCTTCTAGCAATTATGTTGAAAATACTAAACAAACAACAACAAAAGGTTCTATAGTCTATTTGGCCATCACGAGACAGTGACGTAACCGCGTATTCTACTAATTGCAGCACTTAACGCGCGCGACTACTCTCGGCGCTGGCATATACACACAAGCGTTGAAAGACGGAAGATACGTAGGCGTGCATAAAAGCTGTGCTTGTTAAGTTACGTCACTGTCCAGAGGAAGCCAAATAAGTGTATTTCAAGGTTTTTTGCCGAAGACATTATTTACAGCATATGTAAATAATGATTGCCCAGAAAATATAGATTAATTTATTAAAATAGATCTTACTCAAATTTGTTGAATGCTAAACAAATGTTTGATTTTAATCAAATTATAGCAATAGAAGGGTTGCCTGTTACATACTGTAAAAGCTGAAATGTTGGTTTTATTTTCGCGCAAATTATTTTTCGCGATTATAACACGCAAATATTGTTTTCAACATTCATGCAATGCATCCAGAAGGTCGCCCGCGAAAAAAACAATTCGTGAAATGTCTATGATATCAAATATCTTTACGCGAAAATATTGGCTTTTACAGTACTACAGGGCGTGTCAAAAAAAGTGTCCCATGAGTTAGAAAATTAATTAAAAATACATCACATCTTTTTATGTTTACAGAAATAAACCGTTGGTAAGCCCTATGTGTCTAGAACTATTACATACAGTTTATCCTATTGAATTTTACCATCTAACTACCGAGATATGATCATTTCAGTAACAAGAGTGCGAATCCCACTTTGGCCACTTTTGAATAAGAAAATGACTTTCAACTGAAAAAAATGCCTTTGATGATGATAGGATATGTCAATATCTATATACTAATTTTCGGTCCCTCGCCTGATTAGATAGTTCAATAATAATTTTACACTCGCGTCCCTCTTCAACTGAAAAAGCGTGGTAATTGCGCCTCTAATACACGAGCTAATTAGATAGTTCAATGCCAGTATTTTCCCGTTTTCAGACATGCGCAGAAAGGATCACAGATGATAATCCGAAATGTTGAATTTCATTTACTCGGGTAGCTACTGTTCGGTCAAAAATTGTGGTTTCCGGAGTGAGTGATGACATATGGTCTTCACCCAAAATATTTTCATCAGGGATATAGCTACATTTCTGTATGTGCGGCCGTTTGTTTTTCTTAAAGATCGCACGAGTAACAAGCATTTATACGGGACTATCGTCCGACAAATAAAAATATTTTACGACATTTTCTAAATGTAACCAAAAACTCTTACACAGATCTTAAAGTGACACTTTCACATTAGTAACATAGATGAACGCGGAGTTTGCTAACGTAGAAGAAACTGGCGGTACCATACCAACCGTTTCTGCGCGACCGCGTTTAACATGGCGCACGCGATTCGGCGCGCACGTAATGACGCAGACAAAGTGTGTACGCGTTTGTGGTGCAAACTGTACATTGTAAACGGGGCATGCCGCGAGTGAAAGCAGGCAGTCCGTACGGTTGCTCCGCGGTGCATACCGTACAGTACAATAAAATGTAACGAGAGCAAGACACAAACAAAACATTAATCATAAAGCCAAGACATTTATTTTAATAAAGAAACTGGGAGCAAGGCGCAAACCTTATCCAGGATAACATGTATTAAAGTGACTGAAGGGTGGTGCGTTCTGTTGCTGATTGATTTTTCAAGGTCATCGGGGGTCATGCAAGGTCATCGGGGTCAAATATGCTTAAAACTTTTGAGACGCGTTGTGACGCGATATCTAGAGATCCGTAAGGCCTATCTTGATGGGACTTGATGTCAGGGAAGGGGGTGGGGTGTTCTTTTGCTGATTAGATTTTCAAGGTCATCGGGGTCAAATAAGATCCGTAAGGCCGATCTTGATGGGATTTGGTGGAGGGAAGGGGGTGGGGTGGTGTGTTCTTTTTGCTGATTAAATTTTCAAGGTCATCGGAGGTCATTCAAGGTCATCGGGGGTCAAATATGGGGTCAAATAGATCAGTAAGGCCTATCTTGATGGGATTTGGTGGAGGGAAGGGGGTGGTGTGTTCTTTTTGCTGATTAAATTTTCAAGGTCACCAGAGGTCATCGGGGTTAAATATGGGGTCAAATAGATCAGTAAGGCCTATATTGATGAGATTTGGTGGAGGGAAGGGGAGTGGTGTGTTCTTTTTGCTGAATAAATTTTCAAGGTCATCAGAGGTCATTCAAGGTCATCGGGGTCAAATAAGATCCATAAGGCCTATCTTGATTGGATTTGGTGGAGGGAAGGGGGATGGTGTGTTCTTTTTGTTCTTAATTTTTCGGGGTCATCAGGGGTCAAATATGGGGTCAAATAGATCAGTCAGGCCTATCTTGATGGGATTTGGTGGAGGGAAGGGGGGTGGTGTGTTCTTTTTGTTGATTAATTTTTCGGGGTCATCGGGGGTCAAATATGGGGTCAAATAGAAGGCCTATCTTGATGGGATTTGGTGGACGGAAGAGGGATGGTGTGTTCTTTTTGTTGATTAATTTTTCGGGGTCATCGGGGGTCAAATATGGGGTCAAATAGAAGGCCTATCTTGATGGGATTTGGTGGACGGAAGAGGGATGGTGTGTTCTTTTTGTTGATTAATTTTTCGGGGTCATCGGGGGTCAAATAGATCAGTAAGGCCTATCTTGATGGGATTTGGTGGAGGGAAGGGGGGTGGTGTGTTCTTTTGGTTGATTAATTTTTTGGGGTCATCTGGGGTCAAATATGGGGTCAAATATATCAGTAAGGCCTATCTTGATGGGATTTGGTGGAGGGAAGGGGGGTGGTGTGTTCTTTTTGTTGATTAATTTTTCGGGGTCATCGGGGTCAAATAGATCAGTAAGGCCTATCTTGATTGGATTTGGTGGAGGGAAGAGGGATGGTGTGTTCTTTTTGTTGATTAATTTTTCGAGGTCATCAGAGGTCATCTGGGGTCAAATAAGATCCGTAAGGCCTATCTTGATGTGATTTGGTGGAGGGAAGGGGGTTGGTGTGTTCTTTTTGCTGATTAAATTGTCAAGGTCATCGGAGGTCATTCAAGGTCATCTGGGGTCAAATAAGATCCGTAAGGCCTATCTTGATGGGATTTGGTGGACGGAAGAGGGATGGTGTGTTCTTTTTGTTGATTAATTTTTCGAGGTCATCAGAGGTCATCTGGGGTCAAATAAGATCCGTAAGGCCTATCTTGATGTGATTTGGTGGAGGGAAGGGGGTTGGTGTGTTCTTTTTGCTGATTAAATTTTCAAGGTCATCAGAGGTCATCTGGGGTCTAATAAGATCTGTAAGGCCTATCTTGATGGGATTTGGTGGAGGGAAGGGGGGTGGTGTGTTCTTTTTGTTGATTAATTTTTCGGGGTCATCTGGGGTCAAATAGATCAGTAAGGCCTATCTTGATGGGATTTGGTGGAGGGAAGGGGGGTGGTGTGTTCTTTTTGTTGATTAATTTTTCGGGGTCATCGGGGTCAAATATGGGGTCAAATAGATCAGTAAGGCCTATCTTGATTGGATTTGGTGGAGGGAAGAGGGATGGTGTGTTCTTTTTGTTAATTAAATTTTCGAGGTCATCAGAGGTCATCTGGGGTCAAATAAGATCCGTAAGGCCTATCTTGATGTGATTTGGTGGAGGGAAGGGGGTTGGTGTGTTCTTTTTTCTGATTAAATTGTCAAGGTCATCGGAGGTCATTCAAGGTCATCTGGGGTCAAATAAGATCCGTAAGGCCTATCTTGATGGGATTTGGTGGACGGAAGAGGGATGGTGTGTTCTTTTTGTTGATTAATTTTTCGAGGTCATCTGGGGTCAAATAAGATCCGTAAGGCCTATCTTGATGTGATTTGGTGGAGGGAAGGGGGTTGGTGTGTTCTTTTTGCTGATTAAATTTTCAAGGTCATCAGAGGTCATCTGGGGTCTAATAAGATCTGTAAGGCCTATCTTGATGGGATTTGGTGGAGGGAACAGTACAATAAAATGTAACGAGAGCAAGACACAAACAAAACATTAATCATGAAGCCAAGACCTTTATTTTAATAAAGAAACTGGGAGTAAGGCGCAAACCGTATCCAGGATAACATATTTAAAGTGACTGAAGTGACTGAAGGAAAATACATTTGATGGAGTCACTCATGCAGTTGTAACCTCATGGCTGGTCATGAAGCTATGGGCTGGTGGATCATGGTCGACCCCCACCCCCACACACCCACCCCCACACACACCCCTTTCATTTTCTTTGTGCGACTTATTATACAGTGATGCGGCTTACTGTATACGATGAGGTCTGAATCTTAATTTGAGGTGCTGCGGCTTATTCGCCGTGCGGCTTATATAGCACGTAAATTACGGGATTATCACATCATACCCTAAGGTCTAAGCCCCCTTTCCCCGCACTTCCCTTACTTGATAATATGGATATAGTAAGGCGGCCTTACTAAGGCCACATGGGTATCTGGATAAATGGAACGTGCGGTAGGGCCTATTGCCCCATCATATACCCTAAAGCCACCTCCCCCTCCCCGCACTTCCCTTACTTGATAATCTGGATATAAGGGCACATGGGCATCTGGATGAACGGAACGTGTAGTTTATTATCATGATTATTATAGAGTGTCTGGATTAGTAAGGGCACCAGTGGTATCTGGATTACGGGCCTCGGTTCACTATAAAACGCAGATAGTCTCAAATTACCTGGATATACTATGCGCAGGTGTGCCACCTGTGATAACTGGATTTTAAGGATGTATTAGGTAGTATCTCGGAAGGCCTTATTTAGAACACAACAAACATGACAAAGGGACTACATACGTTTAGGCCCTACATGCCTATTGAGAGGAATAATGTATTTAAGTAAATAGGCCAAACAAAACCCGGATGGCACACATATCAACATTCTAAAGGAGGAAAACGGGTGGCGGGGCAATAAAAGAATCGGGGAGACATTTTAAAGCTAATTTTAAGTTACTTTCAGTTTAGACATTAAAATACAACTTTTGTATTATTTGGGGTACAAAATGGGTAGGGACATGAGCTGACAGGGGGTAACTGGGGGAGGGGATTTACAGTGGCGGATCCAGGATTAAAATTTACGGGGGGCTGACCAAGACTTTTTTTTAAATTGTACCAAGATATTATCGTAAAATGTCCCCAATTTTTTTGGCCGTGAGATCGTGTAATTCTGCTAAGTGGGGGTGGGGGTGGGGGTGGGGGGGGGGGGGGGCGACCGCGTTTAACATGGCGCACGCGATTCGGCGCACACGTAATGACGCAGACAAAGTGTGTACGCGTTTGTGGCGCAAACTGTACATTGTAAACGGGGCATGCAGTGAAAGCAGGCAGTCCGTACGGTTGCTCCGCGGTGCATACCGTACAGTACAATAAAATGTAACGAGAGCAAGACACAAACAAAACATTAATCATGAAGCCAAGACCTTTATTTTAATAAAGAAACTGGGAGTAAGGCGCAAACCGTATCCAGGATAACATATTTAAAGTGACTGAAGTGACTGAAGGAAAATACATTTGATGGAGTCACTCATGCAGTTGTAACCTCATGGCTGGTCATGAAGCTATGGGCTGGTGGATCATGGTCGACCCCCACCCCCACACACACCCATCCCCACACACACCCCTTTCATTTTCTTTGTGCGACTTATTATACAGTGATGCGGCTTACTGTATACGATGAGGTCTGAATCTTAATTTGAGGTGCTGCGGCTTATTCGCCGTGCGGCTTATATAGCACGTAAATTACGGGATTGTCACATCATACCCTAAGGTCTAAGCCCCCTTTCCCCGCACTTCCCTTACGGTAGGGCCTATTGCCCCATCATATACCCTAAAGCCACCTCCCCCTCCCCGCACTTCCCTTACTTGATAATCTGGATATAAGGGCACATGGGCATCTGGATAAACGGAACGTGTAGTTTATTATCATGATTATTATAGAGTGTCTGGATTAGTAAGGGCACCAGTGGTATCTGGATTACGGGCCTCGGTTCACTATAAAACGCAAATAGTCTCAAATTACCTGGATATTAGTTTAGTTTAGTTTAGTTTTTATTTGGCATCACAACAAATACAAATAACAAATCACACAAGTATAAAATTATAATCACAATTCAATAAATAACGCATATCACAATGCCATCCCAAACTGGAACGGCAAACACCACAACACCAAAAGTTGCAAGGCCAGGATAGCCCATAAAAGCCAGCTACATGTGCAGGCTTATTTCCAATGGGGTCCCAAAACAACACAACAAGAGGGCCATGGACGTGGAGAAACATAAACAAAATGACATGGACACATTGGACAATAAGCCTACACACGTACAAAATCAGCAGATTCCTGCTTCAGAGCGCAATCAGCCAGGTGTTTTTTCACAGCCTTTTTAAATTCCATCTTCCTGCGTATGGTCTGGATATGTGGTGGCAGGGCGTTCCAGTCTAAGATGGCATTGTAGTAAAATGACTTGGAAGCAATTCCTTTAACTCTAGGGACAATAAAATTGAAATTGCTTGACCTAGTTCGGTGGGAATGAGCACTCGTGGTTCTTATGAAATTGTGAGCAAGGTATGGAGCACCAATGCCATTAAAGATATTAAAAACGTGGTGAAGTCTTAACTGTTTTGCACGGTCCTGTGTATTTAGGAGTCTAAGTAAGTTACGGTTAAATTGATCAATGTGAGTCCTTGGAGACAATTTCAAAATGAAGCGAACTATTTTGTTTTGGGTGACTTGTAATTTGTGTCTGGCCCTGGTATTGATACCAGCAAACCATGCGGAACAGCAATAGTCAAGGTGACATTGGATGAGAGCTGCACTCAGATTTTTACGCAAGGTTTGGTTAAGGTAACTAGAATGTCTATAAAGAAATTTGATACGACCAACAACTTTCTTGACAAGATCGTCCACTAATTTGACTCCAGAGACTGTTTGATCAATTGTTACTCCAAGGTAGTTGATGCAATCTTGGGAGGGGATGACTTTCCCATTATAATTGATGTTAAAATCAGTTGCACGTTTTAAATTTGCATGAGAACCAAACAAGATGCATTCAGTCTTACCAACATGTAGAGACAGTTGATTGTCAATAAGCCAATGATTACAAGATTCCAAATCTTTACTGAGTTCTTGGGAAACAACACGGGGGTCTTTGTCCGAAACAAGGATGACACTGTCATCAGCATACAATAATAACTTATTGCGAACAGAGCACACCATATCGTTACTGTAACAGAGGTACAGCAGGGGACCCAGTAAACTACCTTGTGGAACTCCACAAGTAATTTTCTGAAAATCAGATGAAATGTCATCAGCCGAGACAAGTTGTTGTCTGTTAGACAGATATGATTTAAACCAACCAGGGTTGATTCCCATGAACTCAAGTTTGGTACACAAAATATCATGGTTAACGCTGTCAAAAGCCTTTTGTACATCTAGCAACAGCATGCCCACATAATTACCTTCAGAAAGTTGGGATCTTATGTAATCGGTCAGATGAATGAGACATGTTTCTGTAGAGAATCCAGGGCGAAAACCAGATTGGTAATTGTATAAAATTTGCTTTTCTCTAAGGTAACTATCAATCTGGGTGAAGATGCATTTTTCAAGAATTTTAGACATGCAACTTAGGATACTCACTGGTCTGTAATTGCCCACATCCAACCTACTTTTCTTTTTGAAGAGGGGGATAATTTTGGCACATTTCAAGTCGTCCGGCACAGTCATGGTGACAATGGATAGGTTAATGATATGGGTGATGACTGGGGCCAGTTGGGGGGCCCCATCCTTCAAAAATTTTGGTGCCAACCCATCAAGACCAGCACCTTTATGAGGATCAAGCTTTGATAATGCATTGAGTACAAAATCTTCATTTACAGCCTCAAGATCGAACTCATTGGGCATCACACCTTTATCCAAATAGAATTGTTTAAAAGTCACCGAGTCTGTGCAGAATTCTTTGAGTGATGTGGGTAGCTTGCTAACCAAGGTTGAGGCAATATTTGTAAAAAAGGTGTTTATGTGATTACAAACTGATAAGGTGTCATAACACAATGAGCCGTTGATATTCAAGACAATTTTCCCTTTACTTTTAGATTTGTTGTTATAACCAAGTTGTTTTAGATGTTCCCAGAGCTTCCTTGGATTACCCATGCTATCCTCGAGTTTAGATTTAAAGAATGATGCCTTAGCTTTCTTAATATCTCTCTGGACTTCATTGCGCAATGCAGTGAAGTCCTGATAAGTAAAATCGCTACTACCTTTGAGAATCTTCCTCCTGATTTTATCGCGATTCTTAATCTTCTCGAGAATAGCCGGGGTCATCCAGGGCTCTGTGCGTGTTTTGATACGCACATCCCGTTCAGGTGCAATTTGGTTTAAAACATTTGTCAAAATGGTTTTAAAATTCAACCAGGCAGCTGTTGACACACTCACTATTTAGAACAGTAGACCAGTCACACTTTGATAGCATGTTGTTAAATGATTCAACAGAGTATTTTTTCATTGATCTAATACGAATACGATTATGAGAATGCATAGGTATCCTGACAGACCTTCTTGTGCAGTATACTAGGAAGTGGTCGCTGAACCCTGTTGGCATAACCCCACACTGAAACACCTTGTCAATATTGTTACCTAAAATGTGATCAAGACAGCTTTCGGTATTATCAGTGACGCGGGTGGGTTCATTTATTATGTTTTCAAAACCAGCACCAGAAAGTCTACCAAGATACGATTTTGTCATACTGGAATTCAACGATTTTTCAAGAGTACATATATTAAAATCACCAAGAATGTAGGTTTCAAGTTCAGGGGGAATAATGTTGAAAATATTGTCCATTCTAGTCATGACGTCCGTATAAATTTGGGATCTATATATTACACCGAGTAAAATGGGCTTAGACTTGGGCAAAAGAAGGTCACACCAAACCGCTTCGTTGTCATCAGCGTTGAGATCATTACGTCGGTTGAATGCAAGGTCAGTTCTTATATACATGCAGGCTCCTCCGCCACTTCGGTTACGATCGCAACGTAGAACACTGTATCCATCAATATTGATTTCATTGTCAGTGACAGAAGAATCTATCCATGTTTCAGTTACACATAAAACAGCTGCATTGGTCTGCTGGGCAATAATTCTGAGTTCGTCAAGTTTAGGGAGAATGGATCTGGCGTTGACATGAAGAAAATTCAGACCCTTTCGGGGAAACTGACTGAAACTGTATGGGGTAGTATTTGGTAGGCTTGGACCGGGGTTTGTTTGAATGTCACCCGATCTTGCGAGGGCACTATCCAGCGGATGTAGAACACGATGTCGGTGTACATTTAAGGGCGACAGCAAAGCAATTGTCGATGACATGATAGTCCATTGCGTGGGAATGATGGGACCATTATCCAGCGGATGTAGAA
Organism: Ophiura sarsii; assembly: GCA_035610835.1. Classification (NCBI taxonomy): domain Eukaryota; kingdom Metazoa; phylum Echinodermata; class Ophiuroidea; order Amphilepidida; family Ophiuridae; genus Ophiura; species Ophiura sarsii. The sequence continues at coordinate 45,354,234 of CM069441.1, forward strand.
CACTATGCGCAGGCGTGCCACCTGTGATAACTGGATTTTAAGGATGTATTAGGTAGTATCTCGGAAGGCCTTATTTAGAACACAACAAACATGACAAAGGGACTACATACGTTTAGGCCCTACATGCCTATTGGGAGGAATAATGTATTTAAGTAAATAGGCCAAACAAAACCCGGATGGCACACATATCAACATTCTAAAGGAGGAAAACGGGTGGCGGGGCAATAAAAGAATCGGGGAGACATTTTAAAGCTAATTTTAAGTTACTTTCAGTTTAGACATTAAAATACAACTTTTGTATTATTTGGGGGTACAAAATGGGTAGGGACATGAGCCGACAGGGGGTAACTGGGGGAGGGGATTTACAGTGGCGGATCCAGGATTAAAATTTACGGGGGGCTGACCAAGACTTTTTTTTAAATTGTACCAAGATATTAATCGTAAAAGGTCCTCATTTTTTTGGCCGTGAGATCGTGTAATTCTGCTAAGTGGGGGTGGGGGTGGGGGTGGGGGGGGGGGGGGGGGGTCCCAAAACCGGCAAAAAAAATCGCATGGTAGAGCTCGCAAATGTATCGACGGAACCTACCATATGTGTCTAAAAAGGTACAGTTGTACACAAAAAAGGTATTTTGTCAAATTTTACGGGGGCGCCCGCCCCCTCCGCCCCTGTATCCGCCACTGGGATATTAAGGCAATCCAGATACTCTGAATACTCTAAGTATTCCTACATCTGAATAACCATTCGGTGTCCTTATTAATGCACGTAGGCCCTTATAATAGCCGCATACACAGTTATCACGGGTGCCCTTAATATTCGATTCAAGATAAACCACATACCGTAGTCCACGGAGTCCTATATTGGATTACTAATACACAATCTTGATTATTAAAGTACATGGGGTGGTACCTGAATAATCAAGGGCACCATGTGTTATACATGCATGGCATACATGGATTTATTAAGGGCACATGGTATATATGGATTATTAAGGGCACTGTGGTACCAACGTCAGTATTAAGGGTACCTAGGATACATGGAGTATCAACGACATACTCTTGCTGTTTTACAATACCCTCATCTTTATACGTTTTGATGTGACTAACCACCCGCTATTATAGCTTCGGCACCTATACCTGCGCTTTCCATTATAAACTGGATATAATACGGGTACATTGGTATGGATATAATGACGGCAAATGCGGTACCTGGGTTATTAAGGTCATCTGTGAGGGGTAGGGCCTAGGCCTATGGGCAACCGGTGTATTAAGAACACGTGGAGTACTTGGATTAGGAACATGGGTATCTGTATTATTTAAGAGCACATTGGGCCTAGGCGCATGGTGTATTAAGGGTACCATGTCACTTACATTATATCAAGGGCACTTTAGGTACCTGCCCTGGGAACCTGAATAAGGACACACTCTTGATATTTATTAAACATTTATAACGCTTTGATATTACTCACTTCTGCCTATTGTGGTATGACTATTACTGCCCGCTATCTTCGGCACCCGCGATTAATTCAGTTACTTGAATGATACAGTAGGGCACCTGGGTATCTCGATATAACGGCACACTGCAGTACCTGGATTATGTGGTATCCGGTGCCATTAAGGGCACCTGTGGTAACTGGATTAGGGGTAGGGCTTAGGCCTATGGGGTCCCTGGATATAATGGGACAACGGGTACCTGCATTTCAGGTCACATGGGAGGCCTCCATAGATATCTGGAAAGACAAAGGTAGGCCTACCTACTTTAAGGCACATGTATACCTGGATTATAAAAAGTACCTGCGATATTCGGATTATTTAGGGCCCATCTGATTATGTATACATGTAGTACATGTTCTTGATATTGTATCAAATTTGCTTATACGCTTTGTTTACTTATCTCCCCGTGAAATCTTCTAGCGGGTCCGCGCGAAGCGCGGATGCCCGCTAGTATAGATAAAGAAGTGCGCAAGAATAACAGGACTGTTGCATGAAACCATATCTGCAACATTTGCAGTAGCGTATCTGCCCTGACATGCCTGAAGGCTTTGACCGGGAAGGCCAGCTCAAACTACCGGGCTAAAAAATCGAAGTGATAGGAAGAAGAAGAGAAGAGGAGGAAGAGAAAAGAGGGAAGGGGAGGAAAGAAAGGAAGAAGAGGAAGGAAAAATAAGTGGAAAGAAGTAAACATCAGAAACATGGAGAAGAGAAGGGATTTAACAATCCAAACACTTGATGATTATGTGTGAAGAGCGTGCATTACGTAACTTCAGTGATTTTTACCAAGGTTATTATAGGACCGGGAAATTAAAAGGATCCCCAACCCCGGGGGGGGGTACTCGGATTTGGTTTGGTCGGGGGTGTGCCGCTGGAGATTCAAAACCCCTACCCATTTCTAAGGGTGATTTTTAGGGGTTTTGCTTCATTTTAGACCAAATTTTCGCGAAAATAGACCTAAATTTGGCACATTTTGCGAAAATAGAAAAACAGGACCCATGTCTAAGGATTTTTCAGTTGAAAAGCCTACCCATGGCTAAGGATGTCTCATGAAAAAACGACCCACTGGAGCGGCACGTCCCCGTATGCCGTACATACGTGAGTACCCCCCCCCCCCCCCCCCACCCCCCCCCCCTTCCCACCCACTTTGACTTTGGGCATATTGCGCCCTGGAATTCGGTGAATAGAAAGCCCAGCCGCGCGAATTTTTTCGTTACCTTCGGCCGAACTCACTGGTTCACCTTGAACAAAAACCCTTCCCCCCCCCTGACATGTGACCCCAGATACGCCACTGAACATTTTGGAGAACTGCTTTCAATTCCTACCGACTGGAAAGTGGGAGAAACAATCCTCATCTCGAAAGAAAGGACCGGGAATCCAAATGAACTAGTCTACTTTATACCTATAGGCCTAAAACTATAAAGAAAGGTGTGGGTCGGGACGTGTGTCCTCCAAGCCGCCGCGAAAAATCGAGCTCTCGATAATCGACGGTACCTTCTCATGTCATTTTTCCCTATTCCCATTTCGTCTTTCCTATTTCGTCCTAATCATGTTAATGCCATTTCGACCTCTGCCACTTTGTCCTCTCCCATTTCGTCCTTTTCTATTTCGTCCTTTGCCACTTCGTCCTCTCCCATTTCGTCATTTGCCATTCCGTCATTTGCCATTTCGTACTAATATAATGCTATTTCATCCTTTGCCATTTTGTGCTTAATACAATGCATGCAGACGTATGAAATAGATGCTTTCGGAATCTTGATTATCTGAACAATCGCAGGTTGTTTAATGGGTGATAGAGTTACACGGTCTGCTGTTTATTTATCTCTTGAATATTTAAAAGAAACATGACTGAAACCTTACTGAAGTTATTGTACATATGTACACTGTTAAAGCGTTGTTTACAATTTTAAAACCACAAGTTAACTAGTGAATGTTGCTCAAAATTTAATAAACTTGTGAGGGGATGAAATGGCAAAGGACGAAATAGCATAAGGACAAAGTGGCAAAGGACGAAATGGAGAGGACGAAATGGCAAAGGACCAAATAGGAAA
>CM069441.1:45357872-45409257 GCA_035610835.1 Ophiura sarsii
GTGCATGAACATTAACATCAAAGAGTCAATGCCCCTGCAGCCCCCCCCCCCCCCCCCCCCCCACACCACTATTCCCTGGTTACCAAGAGATACAAATGTGCGACCAAAGCTTCACAAAGTACATTTTTAGGAAGAAATCAACACATTTTCTATCACATTTTTATGCTGATTCAACATCATATTTCAACGTTGATTCAATGTTAAATTCTGGTTACGTAGTTGAAATTTGGTTGGTATATCAACCAAATTTGAACTACGTGACCAAAATTCAACATTGAATCAACGTTGAAATATGACGTTGAAATCTATGATTGGTCCAAACTTCCAAATACAATGTTAATTCAACGATTTTTCAACGTTGATACAACGTTGTTATGTTACAACGTCATTTTGCCCGCTGGGGGTACAATTCCCCCTCCCCTGACCCCCGGGAGATACGCTACTGAAAACAATGTGTTTATTCCCATTTTGTCGTGATAATTTCACGTTTCCGTGTTGTAATTTATTTTCAGGTTCACACCGTGCATCTTTATCTACATTTGCAACGTGGTACCTTGTGTGTGGCTTATAGAATTTAATTTGGTTGATCAGCGTCTTGAATTTATCAGTGAACAAAACCTATCAACATGTGTCCCACCACCGACTAATGAGTCTGCATGGCTGGAATTTTATGATGTATGTATAACCAAAATGGTTTAATACTTAATTATAGTTAATATGCACATTTATTGTCAACTTAATTCTTATAATTCGGAGTTACTTTGAATCCAACGTTAGACACAGGAGACGAAATGGCCGAAATCAGCTGAAAACAGTGTGAAATGTAGAACCAAATATTTGCTGACAATGAAAATGATTTGTTGGATAAATCCAAGACTGTGTGTGTATACTCATTTAGACGGTTTCGTCAACCAGGTCACTTGACTTCCTCAGTAATGGCTTGATCCACTTCTTTTTCCCGCGAGAGATGTTTTTCTCGTTCCCAGGATGCAAAGTTGTGATGGATCAAACGCGTGACTCAGAGAATATATGCCCTCGTCGCGGTTGATTATATTATTTTTTAATTCACGCCTCTTCCTGGTCTCCAAAACACATTATATTTGCAGCATTCATTTCTCCAAACTATATTTCAAGCCAAAATCACAAATGGGTGAAAAACCTATAGTCAAACCTCAAGTTCAGAGGCTATGTGATGGCTAAAGAAAATCAGGCCTACAAAAGCATTATGTCAATTCCGCGCTAGTAGAATATACCGCACACACCTCTATACCAAAATGAAAGTGTAATTTACCCATCCCAGCCGGGGGAGGGGGTGCTGACAATTTCGTCATGATATTGAAGAGAAGAGAAGTTGCATCAATCCATTGAAACTCTGGATTAACGCATAAAATACGTATATTTATTTATCAGGTTACAATCCCGGTGGCTCTTACAGATGAATCCTGGGCATTGGCACTTCAACAGATCCTTATCTTCATTCTCATCGTGGGTCGATGGATATTGCCACGAGGTGATTTGAGTCACGAAGGCCTTTCTAATCTGCTGCTCATAAACATAGGTATGTCTGGTGTCGTAACATTTAAAATGGTAACACTTTCCACGCGGCAGGCGTCTGTAATGCAGACGACACTCCAAAATTTCACAAAATGTTTCAAAAATGTCAAAACTATTGAATCTCATTACCATATTTGGAATCAACATGTTAAATACATTAACATAAATACAAACATGCCTATTATTAGTTCAGTAATTCTTGAGATAGACTTTCAATATTGGGAAAGGTTTTTGAAAGATATGTTTTGTATTATGGTAAAATTAATAGCGGATAGCCGCGGGGAAAGTGTTAACAGTTTGCTTTCAAACGGCATCCCAAAAGGCCCTCTGGTCAAACATCATAACTAGCTAGATACAAATCAATCCATTATTGTCACCACTATAAAAACTGATAAAGATGCAGATAATGATCTTTCTAGACTTTTTCCAATACAAAGAGGTAACTGTCAATAATCAAACATCTTCAACTTTGAACCAATGAATAGCATAAAGGGTGTAGCCCCGAAAGAAATTCCGAGATTCCAAAGTTTAAAATGTTTGGATTCTTCAGTTATTAACCAAACAAACATGAAAATCATCCGGATATAATATTAATAAGGTTATGGATTCTGAATCGGGTTGGGACACAAAGATTTGAACAAGCAAGACATTACCTTTCGTAATACATTTTTCCAATGTAGCGTGTTACAGATTTTATTTGGTTTACACTCAATGCTTGGAGCATTGATCAACGATTCACGCAACAAAAGTTGTTCAATTAATAAGAAGAAACATAAAAAGTAGCAAGACGTCTTCCCAATTCTCCAAATAAAGGTTAATTGGGACAACTCTAAAATACTAATTCAACAAAATTCAAACATAATCATTTTTCTTGGATGCTTTCCATTTATTAAAGGAATGGCCGCTGACTTGGTAGAGTTCCTCTCTGAGGGATTGCAGGCAGATGGGGTCAAATGCAACAGAGAGGTGATATTCGTTGTCTTAATCATATGGAGTGTCAGCATTCTCCAGTTTCCTTTCCAATGGGACTCAAAGGCACTCCGAAAACTCAGCGTGGTGTCGACATTAGCGCGAGGTACTAAAGGATCAGGCCGATTGAACTGGCTCACCAGATGTTTTTTATCCAACGAGGTGTGGGCGATATTGTCGATAGTTGTCATGCAAGATGGTCCATTCTTGGGAATGAGGATTTACCTGATATATCTGTACGGCGTATCGGATCAGTCACTTGTGTTTTTCTCAGCGAAGAATGCTCTTGTGCTCATGCTCCAGTTTTATCGTCTTTGGGCTCTGTTGTGCTTGGAGTGGGACGCAGAAGAAGGACGTTTAACGTTCAAGCTATCGCGTAAAATCAAGTCTTTCCGGCGCACCATTCGGCATCTTGGGGGTAGTAGTAGAGACCGTCAGCCTTCTGATGCGGTGGACATGCACTTGACCGATTATGAGAAAAGACGGCCAAGACTCTCCAGTGCAGCAGAGAGCGTCGAATATGGAGAGAACCAATTTAGAGTTGTGGATGATTCTGGAACGGCGGGCGCTGCGATGCATGGTAATACTAATAATATAGAGGTAATCAATGAAGAACCAACAGCGGGTGTGAACAACAATGACGCTGTGATCCATGGTAATGTTGACGCAATTAATCAGGAACCAATTTATAATGCCGGTGCCCAGCAAACACAGAACGTTTCCGCAACGTTGCACCTAGGTTGCAGTTAGGTTGCGTCATTTAAAACGTTTTAACAACGTTTTTATAACGTTACGGTTTGGTTGTGATTTGGTTGTTTTAAGTTGGTCCGTTGAAACGTGAGCAAAACGTTCTCTGAACGTTAAAGTTTAGTTATAGTTTGGTTGCACTTAGGTTGTGGTTTGGTTGTCATTATAAACGTTCTTACAACGTTATTATGACGTTGCGGTTTGTTTGTTTTAGGTTGGTTCTTGGAAACGTGATTAAAACGTTCTCTGAACGTTGCATGTTGATCATCGGAAACGTTTACATAATGTTTTAACAACGTTGTAACACTCAAATAGTTGGTTGTTTTAGTTTAATCCTTTAAACGTGAAAAGGATGTTCCCTGAACGTTGTAGTTTAAGTTTCTAAGGTTCTGGTTAGGTTGTCATTAAATTCGTTCTTACAGCGTTATTATAACGTTGCGGGTTGTTTGTTTTAAGTACCAAATCACACCCAAACCGCAACGTTATATATAACGTTGTAGAAACGTTTTAATGACAACCTAACCACAACCTAAGTGCAACCAAACTAGAACTTAACTGCAACGTTCAGAGAACGTTTTGCTCACGTTTCAACGGACCAACCTAAAACAACCAAATCACACCCAAACCGCAACGTTATAATAACGTTGTAGAAACGTTTTAATGACAACCTAACCACAACCTAAGTGCAACCAAACTAGAACTTAACTGCAACGTTCAGAGAACGATTTGCTCACGTTTCCATGGACCAACCTAAAACAACCAAATCACACCCAAACCGCAACGTTATAATAACGTTGTAGAAACGTTTTAATGACAACCTAACCACAACCTAAGCGCAACCAAACTAGAACTTAACTGCAACGTTCAGAGAACTTTTTGCTCACGTTTCCATTGACCAACCTAAAACAACCAAATCACACCCAAACCGCAACGTTATAATAACGTTGTAGAAACGTTTTAATGACAACCTAACCACAACCTAAGTGCAACCAAACTAGAACTTAACTGCAACGTTCAGAAAACATTTTGCTCACGTTTCCATGGACTAATTAAATAATGAATTACATTTTATTTAAAAAGGTTTATTACGAATCAAAATTTTAATACAAAACAATTTGGCATTACAAATTTGATGTACTAATCTAGGCGTATACAGGGTGACCCAAAAAATATTAACACTCTGGGCACATAAGATATCTTAAAAGGACAGGAACACACGGGTCTAATCTTGATGTATTATGAAAGCTGAGTAAATAAGCTTTCATTTGCATTTTATTGCGTTCCAATTGGTTATTTAGAACGGGAGATATGCTTCAGCAAACATGAGGAAGCAAAATAGGCTTGGTCCAATTTGCATTAATTACAACTATGATTACGAACTTGTAAGAAGCGCAATATGCTCTTTTCTAAGCGTGTAAATCCGTTAAAGTTTGAATCGAATTCGTTCCTCGTGGGTATTGCACATGGAAAAAGAGTATAGAACTTGAACTCATGACAAAATACCTGTATAATTTATGTGGAATATATTTATTTATGTCTTTTAAGCTTGAAAAGAATCTGGCTTCATCACGACGTTCATATAACGTTCATATAACGTTTACACAACCAAATTATGTTACCTGGGCTGTAATCGCTAATTTGCATATTTTACATGGCCTTACATGAGTCGAGTAAATTGTGGAAATAGCTCATTAGCATAATTTCAATGGTACAAAAATTAGCACCGGTGCTCGTTTGTAACCTTTAAATTATGGTAATGAGCTAATTTGCAACTTTTATTTATTTAAACATATTTTTTTTAAAATTTAAGTCGATACATACATTTAACAGCTTTTAACACCATAGAAAGCATTTTGATCTGTATACGTAAGTTCTCATATGTATAGCTAAAGGCAAGTCATTGTTCACTAATGCCATATACATTGAGCAAGAACATAGTACACATGAAAAGGTCAATGCCCGCCCCATCCCTCTATAATACCACTACCATTCCCTGGTTGCCATGGTGTAACTAACCGAATTTGATGAAAGTTTTTTACACGTTTGGGATAACGTTGTGAAAACGTTCAAGACTAACGTTCATACAACATAAAAATGTGTCGACAAATAAACGTTTTTTGAACGTTTAATCATAACGTTCCAAGAACGAAAGTGAAACGTTGTCACGACGTTCCAACAACGTAATAAATAGGTTATAAAAACGTCATTTGGACGTAATGGTATAACTAACACAAGTTTTTTAAACGTTTGGGACGTTGTTATAACGTTGTGAAAACGTTCATTACTAACGTTCAAACAACGTAAAAATGTGTCGACAAATAAACGTTCTTCTAACGTTGGATCGCAACGTTCCATGAACATTGTCACGACGTTCCGATAACGTAATAAAGACAGTATAAAAACGTCATTTGGACGTAATGGTATAACTAACAGAATTTAAAGAAAGTGTTTTAAACGTTTAGGACGTTGTGATAACGTTGTGAAAACGTTCATGACTAACGTTCATACAACGTAAAAATGTGTCGACAAATAAACGTTCTCCTAACGTTGGATCACGTTCACAACGTTCTTTGAACTTTTAATCATAACGTTCCAAGAACGAAAGTGAAACCTTGCCACGACGTTCTAACAACGTAATATGGTTAGCTGGGTGAATACTACTAGTGTAAGAAGGGTTCTGTATCATCAAAATTGTGTATTTTATAAAGTGCTTTCATCTTCCGGCTTAGGCAATAAGCTAAGGGGAAGAAGGGTTGAAAATGTTAAATATCGATTTATACATTGTATCAATTGTATTCATGATCAAGAAGTCAAAAAAGACTTTCAATAGGTGTAACTGAAATTTATACCGTAGATAATCATGATTATTTTTGATAATCCCGTCACCATACCTTGTTTAAGTCAATGTTATCATGTAAATAATTAATATTTGTAATACATATACGAGGGCCTGATGTTTCGATCTTAGCAGAATCTTTATCGAAGGCAATGGCACTGATAATATGTTGACGAACGCATCAGTTGAGAAGTCTGATACCAGTGTTTCAGAGGTGCACGGCCAAACAAATACATGCTAGTTGACACATGATCCAACTAAAAGTTGCCTTATTATGCCCTCACTTTAAATCTGGAGCTATTTTGTATTTGATATTGAACTGACTGGGACGATTGTGGATTGCTTGTTGACGACGAAAAGCAAAACCTTGTATACCATGTTTATGTATTTTATCCTATAAGTTGATATGCAATAGTTGGTGTATGAAAATTCTTATGAACTGATCTTATAAAGCTACGCTTACTGTGTACGTACGTACGAGTTATTTACTGTCATCACCAACGCTAAAGGGAGTTTTTCCCAGCGGCAGTTTTGGAGTTGCCAGTTCGTTTCTTGACTCCAGACAATAAAAGTTCGCCAAAACATGTGAAAGGTGATACTTCCCCTCGTCTCGATTCATGGTGATGCCCCTTTCTTTCTGATCTTCACTGCTTCTTTGGTATATCTCTTATATCGATCTTGTTCCGTGCATATGACCTTACAGTAGCCTCTTTCCACAGTGGCGTGTCCTTCTGGAGGAGCACAAGACGTAAGGCAAAGAAACTAAGCAAGATACATGCCACACCCGGGCTAGCCGTAGAGCTTCACTATCCAACATACAACCATGGACTTATTAGAATAAGTCCATGATACAACCAACCAATGGCAACTCCAAAACCGCCGCTGGGAAAACTCCCTCTAGATTCGGTGATGACAGTAAATAACTCACCACAACTAAACATGTGTTTGATAAAGGCAACTCCATTTGCCGAAATGTACACAGTGAGTATAGCTTTATTCGCTCAGTTCATAAGAACCGGCATACACCATTATTGCTACCGATCCTGATAAACAACAATAATGCAAATTTTGCTATTGGTATGACTTTTCCTGTAAAATATATTGCTCGGTTATTAAGTGGAGTCATTGGTTGTGGGTAATACTGTTTTTAAGTTGATGATGCATTACATAAATATTGCCAATTTGATTAATTCAAGAACAAAACCCATACAAATGATAAACGAAGCATAAAAGACATAAATACTGTATAAAACATTTTATTTTTATTATATAGTATAAAACTATACTCGTATTATGAAAATACTATATTTTTATAAGCTCTATGCTTAATTAAAGAACACTGAGTACGATGCTTCCACCAAGACAAGAAGAATACATTTTATATGTATGCCAAATGACTTCTTTAAGTGCCTAAAAATGAAGAACCAAAAGATTTCTCATGATAAGTAGAAAGCAAATAAACATTGCAACAACTGAACCTATTGCTCGTGTGGTATGCTTAATGAATGGTGTTAACTACAGTCATCAAAAACTAACTTGACCAGGTCAAATGATTGATATCGGTTAGTGCTAATCCACCAGTCGATGATGCGATGTGGATAGTCGGCAGCATTGTTCCGATGGATCAATATGGCACACACGCATTACCTGAGCTGTCATACACTACTCAGTGTTGAAAAGAAAAATGCAAAAATGAAAATCGTGCTTTACCTTACATTTGGGATTGTAACTTCCTTAATAATATCTCCAATTGAAGAGTAGAAATTTCTCAATGACTTTATAATTTGATATTTTTAACTAGGAGTTATACTTTTAGAGTTATAAGCACATTTATTACCTGGTCAATTACTTTTTTGATGACTGTACTTTACTCTCATTCAAACATAAAAAGACTACAATTAATGGCAAGATAATAACACTGGAATACTGTTTCTGACATTGTTATACAATGTTAATCATTCATCTGTATGTTTGTTGATTAAAAAAAGGTAATTAAGACATACAGTTAAACATGTTACAACCTTACTTTTAAGAAAAAATCAAACTACTGTGATAACTGTAAAATTCATAAGTGCTATTAAAGGTGGATGTTCCGATCACTTTAGCATTTTTTTTGTCCATCAACATATTTTGATATCAGAAGAAACCCCATGTTTTTCAAATTCGTTTTGCGCAAGATATGTTCCATTTAGATGATTCAGTCAAAATGCAGTGAATTACTGCCAAAGGCGGTTAATGTACTATTCAATCGGCAAATTTCATGTCACCTTGTGCTTCTAAAATAACTTAGAATCATTGGAGTTATGCAACTCAAACTTTGGAATACAACTATTTTAAGGATAACCCTTCATAAAGAGTAGAACACATCAAGTTGAAAACTGGGCCAGCAATCGGAACACTTAACAGGTAGGGTACATCCACAGATTTAAATATGTTGGTACATTCCACTTTGTTGATACTTGTAACAAGTAACAACCTGACTTTTATCTTAAGATTCGCAGGCAACAATTTAAGATTTGACACAGTTGGAGTTTTAACTCGCTTCATTGGTTACTCAGTGGCATTGTCAGATGAAAAGTCGTTTCGAAATAAAAAATCATGATTTCACCAACACACAGTTTATTTGGTTTTTTCTTTTTGTATACAATTTCTGTCTTTGTTGTTGTTGTATAATACATGATTGTGTAAGCATAAATACAGATGGTGGTTTGTTATATATTCAAAATAAATGTGTGAACTCAAACATACATTTACTAGTAACCAATAATGATGTCAAATGATAACGAAATACCCCCAATATATACAGTAATGAATTATTGCCAATGATGTTCATTACGTAAGGTATACGCTAATGGTTATTAGCCATTAGGTATTGCACAATCACACACTTAGAAATCATATTCATATTTGCAGAATCCGGGACCTGTCACAGGCTCTGCTCGAAGGCCACGTCTGTAATGAAAGTACAAAAAGTAATATATTACTACAATCTAAATTATGATATTGATCTCAAGTATACAATTTGGCTGAATGAATACCAACAATTTGGCTGAATAAATGCCAACAATTTGGCTGAATGAATACCAACAATTTGCCTGAATAAATACCAATTTGGTAAAAAAATGGCTGAACATTATGCTTAAGATATCAATAATTAGGCTGAATAATATACCAAAAATGTGGCTGAATAAATACTAATGTGGTATGGGTGGTTGATAGGGCAGGGATTTTTTCTTCTAAATATTCCAACGTTTTCAAAAACATTAACAAAATTGTAAAAAATCTTTCTTTTTTTACAAGAAACTATACAAAATATATCACTGTAAAATATGGTCAAATGGACTATCAATGGAAACAGCCATTGTTCTCTCTTACCTAATCATTCTACACCGTTGTTCAACTAGCCTGGGTGTCGCGGCTGTTATGTCCGTCACGGTAGATGCACTCCACAATCTCTCTGCTACTGTGCTTGCTCTTGGCCTGTAAATATATAGGGAACATTACTCAGCATTAATTGTGAACTATCTGGTATGCTCCAAAATAGGATTTGTCCTTCAATGTGACATTTAATCACCATCTATGCTATAGTGACCTGTTTTAACATATTCAACAAAAGCATTCCTATCGTTCAGTCAATCGTTCCGTCAATCATTCCATCGGATTAAATATGAAAGCAGAAATATTTGCACCTACCATGTGATAAAGTATTCAAATGATTTTAAATTAATTTTGAAATACAGTTTAAAATATTGTTTGAGTTTTTCATGTGTGTGATCTGGCATTGTCTATATTTTGTGACATAATGAATATTTTAGGTACATGAAATGCATTCAAACCCTATGTGAGATCAAAACCCTAAAGGTGACACATTTGGATAACTTTACTTAAGTTAAGCCTGAGCTTAGATATAATTAGTGATGCTATTATTAAATGTAAGAATAACAAGTCGTCAGGATTGGATGACATTTCTAATGAATTATTGACATGAATATCAATGTAATGTGACAATGACATTCAATAGAGCTAGTTCAGGTACGGTCAATAAAAGAGTTTCAAGATTTATACAATTCTAAATGACTTTGTAATCAATTAGTAGTTAATAAATTAAGACCTACTCACCATGTTCTCTGTATGATATTCGTGCCATCTACATATTCTCCCCACATGCATGCCTCACCTCCCATCACCAATTTCTTCTGTTCAGCAGTTCCTGAAAGTAACAGATATCAAGTCTGTTTTGATAATCAGTGTTTTAATGTGACAAGAATATACCAATACTAAGAGATATGTACATCCATGTTAGGGCATCAAAAATGTTTGTGTACATACCTTTAATAATATATTTGTGCCTTAATGTTAAGCATAGAAGGAAATGAAAAGGTAATAGAGAGTAATCAATCAAGCTGACATATCAACAAACCTTATACTTATTTACTTTTTGGTCTGTTATTTTAAACCTGGAAGATGTTTCTTTCGGATGCTATGAGTGAAAAAGTGGTGAATAACCTCCAAAGGAAGTATACCACCCCAGAAGTGTGTACACTGCGATGCGATGCGATGCCGTGTGATGCAATGCCATGCAATACCATGCCATGCAACGCAACGTAATGCAATGTAATGCAACGTAATGCAACGCATTGTAATGCAAAGCAATGCAACACAATACAACGCAACGTAATGAAACGCAATGCAGTGTAATACAATGCAACGACGCCATGCAATGCAATGCAATGCAATGCAATGCAATGCAATGCAATGCAATGCAATGCAATGCAATGCAATGCAATGCAATGCAATGCAATGCAATGCAATGCAATGCAATGCAATGCTCTAATGCAATGCTCTAATGCAATGTTATGCAATGCATGCAATGTAATGCAAAGCAAAGCCATTCAATGCAATGCAATGCATTGCATAGCATTATGTGCAAAGTCACCCCAACATGGATTTACTCTAGTAGTACTATACAGCGAATTTAAAAAACAATGTTAAGTTTTGCTCCCGAATTATGAAGTTGTGCAATTAAATAAGCAAATGGAGCACCACCACCATTGAACATTTGGTGAGCATGTATTCTGAAATAAAGCCATGAAATAAATGTGCTCACTACCACTAGTTCAAAAAGTGACATTCCTACTTCGACACCAAATGCATTGTATGATGCATGTGCTTACCATTAAAATGTAGTGGGTTTATCTTGTAGAATGCATGCCATGGTTTCTGATACGGGTTGCTGAGTCTATTCAGATACCATGGGGAGGATAACAATACACGATGGCCATTCTTAGTGGCTTTTGCAAATTCATCTTCCCATTTACCAAGCCAAACTTGGACCACGGTAGTGTCATCCACCTGTTTGACCAAGGAAGAGCAAGCCATGGTCATGATGGTATGGTATGGTGAACATTTTGTGTATTTTAAAAGCATAGGCTGGTTGAAATTCGTTTTGGTTACTTATTAGGGTCAACTTTATCCAAAATATACCCAAATTAAAACAACTGATATGAAACTATAGCAATTGATGTATGAAGGCAATGACTCTGGCTAAAAATAGAATTTGTAACTCTCAATTTCATTCACCAGTTCCAACATTGTGTTTTCCCAGTGGGAAATAAATCTCAATTATCTCCATGTTGGTGGATCAGTCTTTCGCCTGATTTTCACTGTACTACCACTGACAATGGAAAATGCAATGTTTGAATTGGACAATGTCTGTCCCAGTCAAACATCATTGACTATTTTAAAGGTTGAGTCAAAGCCTGTAGTGGTTGCGCGTTTCAAATGGGTAAAAGAGGCAGAAATGTACTTCAATGTGACAAACTACAAATGGTTCATACAATGTCAGTATGTTGATGTGATAATGAAATGAAGCAAGGTGTACAAGGTATAGAGAGTAGACATGACAACTAATATTTGAAACTATATAGCTATAGTGAAAGAAGTGCAGTGAGCTAGTGAACCGTGCATGTGGCTAGAAAATGCCTTAATCATACTCCAAGGAATCTTGCTGACACACAACTGGTTCATCTTCTAGATCTCTATGATCCCTATGGAAAATAAACCAGAGTAGGTGATATGTCACGCAACTGGTATTTACTCCCTTGATGTATGATAAGAAAAGAAGAAACAAATTTGTCACAGTTTCCCATGTGCACAAGTCTGCAGGGCTTGGAATGAGCAAGAGCAAGGAGCCAATTTGCTCTTATGAAACCTTATCACTTTCTACGCCTCATGCGTCTGCAGACGACATTCCAAAACTTCACAAATTGTTTCAATTTCAAAAATGTCAAAATTATTTAATTTCATTGCCATATTTGGAATCACCATGAAAAATGCATAGAAATAAGTACAAACATGCCTAGTATTAGTTCCGTAATCCCTGAGATAACCTTGAAAGTTGGGAAAGCTGAAAAATCTGTTTTGTATGCTAAAGCTAATAGCTGTGTGGAAAGTGTTAAAATGCCCCTGTTTATTATGTGAATTCTGTCACCAGGGGCAAATGTTATGTTGGAAGCTACTCCTGGTTAATCCATTGTACTCATGTTACATGTAAGGATAGCATATTTCTGCGGTTTCACACTTTAATAGACCATGGTTTGTGACAAATTTCTCCAGTTTCTGAACACTTTACCGTGGCTATTAGTTTTACCATACAAAACAGATTTTTCAGAAACCTTTCCCAACATTCAAAGTCTATCTCAAGAAATACTGAACCAATACTAGGCACGTTTGTACTTATCTTAAGGGGGATCTACCACCAATTTTACATGAAATTATGAATGTCCATACATTGTTAGTTTACTGCATGAAAGTATACGAAGTCATATATCAAATTAATCCTAAGAAATCAAGGTTTTTAAAAAATTATAATTTGGAGGCATACGGCCGCATACCGTCTTGCATATATGCAAATTAGCCAAGGTCAATGAACTTTTTGGGGGTACATGCTAAATATAAAATTCCCCGCCAAAAATTGACCCATAAGTATACATGAAAGTTTTATTTTTTAGGTTTGTTGTATAGACGAAGATCTGTGTTCCTATGGTAGGATTTTTTTCGGATGCTCCCCATTGCCATGGCAACCGAAAGAAGCAAAAGTTCACATTTTGCTGCTGGTAAGAACTTGTGAAGCCCGTCGTAATTCAAAAAATATCAAAGTTATCGAAAATGACTGCATAAAAACACAGTTCTTTATTTGTGCCAATTTTCATGATTATAAGACGTTTAGGGGGTACAAATCTGGCGGAGGATTTTCAAATATATGCGAAAAATCCGTTTTGAGATAATCACGTTCTAGAAATAAAGAAATACATAAAAATATATAAGAAATGAATGAGCGATATAATTCATAACTTTGCAAAGGAATGTCTGATTTTAATCAAATTTGAAGCAAATGAAAGATTAGATTTCATAAAACCTCATTTTCCTTTCAGAAAATGAAATTGGAGGTAGATCTCTCTTAATGCATTTGTCATGGTGATCCCAAATATATAGGTGAAATTTCAATAATGTTGACATTGTGAAACATTTTGTAATTTGAAATTTTGAAACTGTCGTCTGCAGACGCCTGCCACGTGGAAAGCGTTAAGGAAGATCTGTGAACCAGACATGGAGCAACTTTGTGTAGAAAGTAGCTCCTGGTTCCAAAATCCATGTTTCAACCCTTGCAAATCTGTAATGATGCACAACAAAACAAGTTAAACCCTGTTTCTAAATGTTGGTCAGTCCAATCAAAAGGACCCTTTTACTGAATTCTAGTTCCCTTCGGTATCCAAAAGAGAGCCCACAAGTTTCACCTAGTATTAACTTACCTGTTAGATTTAAAATTTGCCTGTACAATTGTAAATAACAAAACGATCCCATATCTTCAAGTTAAGCCGGTGTGAAAGGAGCTGTGCCCCCCCCCCCCCCCCTCCCCCTCTCCCCCCCCCCCCCCCCCCCCCACCCCCACTGGAGCCATAGTCCGGCCTCCATAGACATACACGGAATAAAGCGTGAGACTATTAGTGTTGCGTGTTGAGATGTTGGTAAACCATACTATACAGGGCGGACTATGGCTCCAGGTGACCATGGCTCGCTCCTACTACACCGGTCTGACTTATTTTTTATTAATACACACCATGGGGATTAGTTCCTTGATTAAACTTAAACCCAAAAGCAAGCAGATACACAGCCACCATGTAATGTTATTCTAATGTTATTCTAATATGCCAAGTATTTCTGATTCTACATTGCAAATGTCCAAATACCTGTGAATTTCAGTGGCTCCACTGCATAATAGGTTTTCCAATCTTGCGAGTAAGGACTTTGAGCATAATTCAGGTACCAAGGAGTCGAGAGCAGGGTTTTGAAACCCAACTTCGTGACTTTCCCCATTTCAACTTCCCAACCACCTTTCCAAACTTCTACCACAGTTGCTGCAGCAATCTATATTAAGAAAGATGGGGTATTTTAAAATGTAATAAGTCTTACTTTTGCAACCACAAGACAACTTTATCCTCACAAAAGTTAACCAAACCCAAAATGGTGCTATTCAGGACGCTGGGAATTGTTATGCTTCAAATAATTAGCTTTTTAATAATTATTTTGTCAGCCCAGAAATCACCACCGTTTATTCAAAATCTCTCACTATCCATGATAAGAAGAAGGAAATTGAACGGTATGCTGAATGTTAAATGTAGTGCAGATCCAAATGTTAAAAATAGTGTTAGTGGAACAATTATGAAAGATCGTCAACATGCATTGTTTTACCTGAAGCAACCTTAAATCTTTTTAACTTTCAATTGCCAATTGAACAGATGTGTTCAACAAATCATCAGACTTGATATTCTGTTAACAAGCTTGAGTTAATCTAAAAGTTATATTCACAGTAATTATAAGACAATAGAATAGATTGGATAAGGATGTGCATTGGGATTGGTTACTTATGTGAAGATATATGATGCGGTTAAATACCAGAAATAGAATAGCTTTAGTGCACAACTGTCAATTGTAAAACAAAAATCAAGTGTTACAAACAGTTGTTTAATAAAGCAGGTCTATAAATGGTGGCATGGTTACACTATTTACCTGGGAAATACAAAGGTTCAACTGAGTAGTAAATTTTCCAGTCTTGATTATAAGGGCTACTGGATGAGCTCAAATACCATGGCGCTGAGAGAATGGTGCGATAACCAAGTTTTGTCACTTTTTCCATATCTGATATGTATGGATTTTTCCAAACTTCAACAACTGTGTTGGTTGTATTCAGCTATTGGTAATGGTAATAGAAGGGTAAGGATAACCAGAGGTATTATAATCACAGGTAATGGAAAATAATTGCCTTCCTAATGGCAAGAACAACTTTCCAGAATAGATTTGCACAGTTATGTTAATATTAAAAAGGTATGTTAGTGTGTATCTGAATGTTTCTACTTTAATTTATGAGGTTTTATGATCAGGATTCGTTAGTATCATGTTTTGCAAATGATTGATTACATTTCTATTAAAATTGACGACAAGTATGAACCATTGCAGCTTTATCACTATAATTGAGAGAAATTAACAGAATTAAAACTTAGCAACTAATCAGGGAACCATAGGGTCTGGATTGCATTGTTTTCATTTCCTATAGCAAATGATATTCATATTCTATTAAATAAATAAAGTGACCTCTGAAGACATGACAGTGCTTACAATAGTCAGTATTCCACCTGAAGAAGAAAAAAAAGTCTTCTCAACCCTTTAATTCAGTCGTATACTACCTACAATTTAGGAAATCGGTGTTGGAACACTGAGCTCATTTCTCTGTATGGACCATTTTCAAGCACTGGTTTTGCAACAATCTTTTCTGTAGAGCTTGAACTATCTACTAACTTATATCCCTCCCCTGCTGCCACCAACCAATGTTGAGGGTCCCAACGATTGTGGTCTTAGTCAACAAGGTCTTCATCAAAGTGTACCAACAGTTATTTCTTAGATTGTAGGTCTCAAATGTCAACATGAAATAAATCACTTTATAAAGATGACTTGCAAGCAGGTATTCTTGTAATATGTCTCAAAAGTGAAAAGGCCAACTTTACTGCCTATTCCTGGTGGATATTTATTGGTTAACACTGGGTGGATCCCGAATGGCAGCCATTTACAAATGTATTTAATAAATATCTCCAAAGTATAACATAACATATCCTACCTTCACACCATTATCCACAACTTCTTGCCACACAATGGATTGAACCTTTAAGGGATCAAGAAGACTTAACAGCCGCTGCATATAGTACTCTTCCAATTTGGCATAGTCAGTACCGAAACCGTGCTGCTGCATGAAAGCATTCACATCAGGATTGCTCTTCCTACATTGAACATGTGAAATGTAATATCAGTAAAAGTATAGTAACACCATTTGGAACGGTAGTTGGTACTCTGAATTTTACGCTTGTGCGATCATCAGACAACTTATATATTTCGCTCTGCATCGCATTGAACACTCTGCAAGAAGATTGCTTTTTTACCAGTATCAGTAAATAGTAACTCAGATTAATATTAGATTCATGTTTGGGTGGCTGATTTAGAAGTGAGCAAGACAAAATGTAATTATTTCTGTGCTATCTGGTAGACAGATGGGAGGGAAATAGATACATTTTCCAATATTTCTCATTAAAAACAAAAATGAACACAACCGAAATACATTGACAAAAACTGAAAGATGTTTAAAAATCATGAAAAGATGGTGGATACTGATTAAAACAGTTCACAATTGGTTGCAAACAAAAAGAAACGATGACCAAAAAAACCCTAAAAATTCTCATGTCTGCTAAACTTGGCCATATACAAAGTAATGTGAAATGTTATGTTGGTCTGTTGATGTACACATATGCATTGAACAATGCTGTCCTGAGATTCATTCATGTCCTTCATTTTATTAATTACGTAATAAAGTATTATTTAACAAAAAGTAATAATTTGAATCTATACAAACCAGCAATTGAAGCTGACTTCATCGCCCCCAACATGGACATATTTGTCCGGAAAGACATCATGAATTTCCGCAAAGAATTTTGCAAGAAAATCGTATGTGGAATTATGGATTGGGTTCACAGGGCCTGTTGATCCATCAGGTTTGGTGCCACTGTAGCATGGAGTCAAAAAGTCTTTGATAGATCCCCATGATGTTGCATGCCCCGGTGTATCAAACTCTGGCATGACACGGATGGCACGGTCACGTGCGTATGCTATTACAGCGGCTACATCTTCCTGAGTGTATACATGGAGTGGGGAAAATGCTCCCTATGAATAGAAGACAAGACTAAATGTTAGTACATTTTACTTTAAATGATGTCAAACATGATTGGGCCTTTAACCAATTGAAGAAGCATTTTAAATATATAAATGCAGATATAGAGGCAAATGTGTTGATTTTTATAGACGGCAGCTTATGACTATACTCTATTTGTCTTCCTCTGGACAGTGACGTAACTTTACATGCGCAGCATTTATGCACGGATATGGTTTCGGCCATCTTTCTATGCGTATGTGATACGTCAACACCTCAAAGTAGGTGCCGGCGTTTACGTACTGCTATTTGTAAAAGACGCAGCTATGTCACTCTCTCGTGATAGATAAACAGACTATAGGTATTTCTCCTCCTGCCATCTTTTCCATCCATAGAAATACTCATAAATCAACCAGTGCCCCAAAACATCAGATTTCCTAGCTGATCAAAGGATTTCATAATTCCTTGATCTTTCAAAGACACATGCAGGTAAGTAACCATTGTATCTGCTTTCTAGCATACATGAATATTGCTATAGGTATGAACATGTTAGTTATTCAAAACATCCCTACGTAGTATCTCTTTCAAGTTTTTAATTATTTTGCTAGATTACAAAGTCCATACTACATGTGTATTGGAATTGAAAGCATACGATAGTCGAAATGGTCCATAGATAGATAAATAATGAATGATGATGAAATTAAAAATTATTCATACACTCTAACTGGTACGAACCAATCAGAAAGCAGGAAATCAAAATACGCGGAGTGCATTGATACGAACCAATCAGAAAGCAGGAAATCAAAATACGCGGAGTGCATTGAAAATCTCAATGCACTCCGCGTTTCGCGCCTTACAAGTGCGCATTGCGCGCTTTGTTTTGATTCGTTCTTGCAGGAAGCATGGGTTCGCCGATTTTTGCTGCGGGTATTAGTAAAGTTGTTTATACGAGCGTATGCTTTCTATTCGTTTGAAATTACTCAAAGGAAGTTAAAACTATAAAAATGTGATTAGTATCGTCGTGTATGAATTAGGTCAATACATGCGTATGTCTTGTTTCTCGAGAATTCAGAAAAATCAATGCACTTGCGCTGGGTGTTGATATGCTCACAATGCCACTCCCCCTTCGGGGTCGTGACATTATTCGCATCAACACCAGCGCGGCGTGCATTGATTTTTCTTATTTCTCTCGTAACAAGACATACGCATTAATTGACCTATAATCATTTACCTGTCCACTTAACATGGGAAACACCTTACTTTCATATGGGAAAGACTGGTCATCAACAATATGCCAATGAAGAACATTCATTTTATTGTAAGCAAGTGCGTCCTGTTAATGGTTAGTAAAGACAATAGTATACAATGTTAGTCATGTGTTACTGTTAGATATAATACATGTGAACCAAAATGAATGCAACCTATAAGAGTCATTAAATTTCAGAACTAAATCTTGCAAGTGTCATCATTAGGTTGAATCATTGAAGTATAAACTTCATAGATAATTACATCTGTTAATTAAAAGCTGTTGTCACAAGAGTTTCCTCTCACTTAAAGGTAGATGTTCCGATTTTCAACTTGAAGTTTTCTATTCTACATGAAAGGTCATCCTTAAAAAAGTTGTGTTCCAAAGTTTGAGTAACATAGCTCTAATGGTTCTTATTTTAGACGCACAAGATGCTGTGAACTGTACCCATTGAGTAGTACACAAACTATATCGGTGGTTACCACCATTCGCGGTAATTCGACGTTATTTCATCGATTTCTCCGTAATTATACCGATTTAGGCCGTCAAATTTCAGTATGATGGTGAGAAAAATACGAGCTTTCATATGATATGAAAATCTCCGTATGTTTGAAATAATTCTGTGTTACGAAAATGTGATCGGGTCATCTACCTTTAAGCTTGTATATGCAACCCTAATAAGTTCCAATTATAACCACAACCATTTTGAATATAGTTTCATCATTTGGATAAATCTAGAGTGAACACTGGTTATTAACAATGCATCCCTCGTCTACTCATAGACAGTAATACTGATATAACTCTGAATAAAACGAACTGTGTACAAACGAATAGTGTTGGCTATGGAACAACATAAACAATCAGATGTCTTGTTTGATTAGAGTTTCCACTTCACTTGATTTTGAAGGACATATTTCATATCATGTGATAATGACTCATTAGGTTGCATTCATTCACAGTTCATTGGTTAGTAATTGTGTACATCTCACCTGTTCACTCATGAATGGGAATGTTTTGCTTTCATAAGGGAATGCTTGGTAGTCTACAATATGCCAGTGTAGGACATTCATCTTGTTGTAAGCCAGACCATCCTGATGTACCAAAATAGATATCAATGGAATTCATTCTGCTCAAATATTACTGGAATCGGTTTAGACATCAAAAATCACCATAAAAACTAATTTTTGATATTAGCTGTTGATTTGCCATCAATCATTCAATTATGTTTGCATCTCAAATTGTGCCACTTCTTGATATCTTGCAGGGGACATATCAAATGATCTACATGTGTTTGTATGGAAACTTTAATGCAAGTAATGAAAATGGAGTAAGCTAAAACAGTACATATTGATTACCATACATTGATTTGTATCATTTCTGAGAACAAGATATTATTAACATATGTGTTACATTATCTCTTGTCGTTTCCTGCCCATTGTTCCCATTCCTATGTTGTGTATGTTGTATTCTGTCATTTTATCTTCGATAAAGATTCTGTTAGAATCGAAACGTCAGGTCTTCTTATATTTATTACATTTACTTACACAGGCTATTTATGTGGATAAGCAGTTTGCATTCAGCTTTTACATTATATATTTGATTGTAAATATAGCTAAAACAGTATTATGTGGACTTTACCCCTAAAATTCACTGTTACCTTATATAAATAGTTCTTAAAGTTTAAAATATATTAATATTACTTCCTTGAACTGCCACCCCAACATAGGTTGAATTTTACACGGAAGACATGGCTAAATATGTCAGGTTTAAAGGTACCCTGGTATTTAAAGTAAATCAGCAAGCCCACATCTGGAAATGACCACAAGAGATATTGCAGAAATCAAGGAAATACAGCCTATACTCACAATCATTTGAAAGATATACTTGACATGCATAAAGTGTCGTGATGTATCTATCAAGAAGCCACGATGAGGGAAACGTGGGAAGTCTGTGATTGATGTTGAATTCACAACAAGCTGAAACAAACAAGATTGATAACATATCTTAAATAATACATACAATATTGGGAAGTCATTTAGAAATTTATGTTAACATATTCAATTTTAAATAGGTTTAAAAAATTTAAATCTGTAAAGAATGCTGTATATGTATATTGGATTCAAATTTTCAATATACCAATTGTTTTTCAGATTTGAAATGTAAGATACACCTGTTTATCAAAAAAAGATTTCAGAAACTAATCAATGTCATCTGCTAGGCCGCTGGCTATATATCTTGGGACATTCTAATATTTCTGATATCCTGAACCTGTGTGCTCGTAGTGTGTAATGAACATTTCAACATTTACAATATTTTTATTGACATTTGCCAAATGTGTGTGTTTGTTAAAATTGTATGGGGGTGATTTTACTTAATTGCCTTTCATAATCTAAGCCGAGTTGTAAAAATCCCTTAGGCAACAAGTTTTCCAAAACTTTTGAAGAACTTTAGAAAAGAAATCACAAATATTCAAACATGTTTAAAAAATTGCCAATTTGACAATTCTGGAGTTATGAACACATTGACATGCAAAGTATCAATCAACACTGGGGAGACAATCGGCCTTAATTTTTAAAATGATTTTGAAAAAAACACCAATACACGAGTAATGTTCATAATGATGCAGGGATAGGGATTGACACCAACGATCATGTAACTTACACTTCCATCTTCTGATTCATAAACAAGCTGGCTGAATGTCTCCAAACCTGTATGTTAAAAATAAAATTCAGCCATTGAAACTATCAGTCATACATTTACATCTTATATTTACTAAAAAACAACCAGAGAAAGCTTTCTTTAAATAAAAAGAGAAAAACAACCAAACTTATTGAATTGGCAATTAGGCTAATAAATAAACCCTTTCAATAAATTGTAGATAACAATTGTTCACAGTGGTCTGTTGTTTTCAGAAAAATGATATCAAGGTTTAGAAATATATTTTAAAGATTACATGTCCCCTTCGGGCCATCCCACCTTCTCGTTTTGAACATCTTTGAAAACAATATGTACTCCATCTTTGGAACACCCTACATAATATACTTATGCGCTGATTGTACATGCAACTCAATACATACCACGTAAAACACCCCATGCGCTGACAGCTGTCAATGATGCTATGCCATTATTTACTGTTAGCGTATCTACAAAGAACAAAATGGATGTTATAACATGTATATTATCGGGCAATTCTAGTGGCATTTGTGAGCCAGTTTCAAGAGTTTTTTTGCTGTTTTTTGAACTAATTGTTAACCAATTTCACTGGAATCGGCTTTATATCACACATCCCGTTATTTCCTCTGTATTTCATGCAAAGTAGGCAACACTTTGATCCAAACTAACAGAGAAATAAGGATAACAAACACACACCCACCGTTTCCAGATTTATAGTAAGATTACATACACAAAAATTGAAAGCTACTGCAAACCTTTTGGTTTAAACATTTTTGACATTAGCATACTTACAAGTTTCATTGGATTCTAACGATGGATATTCTTCACTACAATCAGTCTGTGTTACAGTCAAACTTGGTAACAAAGAACCAAATTGAGCTCGCAACTTTGATGATTTCTTCTTTGCCCAAAAACTAGGCTTCTTCTGTGCCTGCTCCAGAGGTTGCCCATAGAAGATAATGTCATAGTAGCGAAGAAAAGCCTGGTCAAGGACAGGACAAGAAGTTGTCCCAGCATAATGGAACCTATCAGTATAAAAAGATAAAAAGTATGACTATGATTTTACCATATAATTATATTATGAAGAGTATAGCTGATACTTTGACCCGCTTTCTTCATTTTTCATAGCAATTTTAATTTATTGCAATAAGGGTTTGATATGGGTCATAAAAATGTCAGTGTTAGACAGTGGGTCACAAAAAGTTATTGAATGTGTTTTGGTTGAGGCCAGTGGCAGAGCCACAGGGGCATTGCCCCCCCCCCCCCCCCCCACCCCAAACAAAAATGGGGCTGCCCCCCACCACTTTGCCACCACACAGTTTCTTACCAAATTAGGTTAAACTAGACTAAATTAGACAATTTTAGCATGTAAAACAGCTAAATTTTGAGTGCACCCACACATTTTCATAACAAAATAGTTAGAACTAGACCAAATTTGAAAAATTTAACGTGAACTGACTTTTGTTCTTCATGCCGCCCTAAAAAAAATGCACCACTTTTGCCCCAAACAATTATGATGATGGTGCCGCCACTGGTTGAGGCCCAATTGGGGAAAATGACAGCTCTGGAGAATAGATGGTAGATAGGGTGCTGCTTCTGTAAACCTGGTTTATTAAGGAAGTCGACAATCTAAGTCACAACTTTGTTCCATACCCTGAAGAATTCTGGGAACAAGTCAACTTCTCATGGGCGTAGCCGGCCAGGATGCTTGTTACCCGGGGGGGTACGAAATTGGCATGGGGTCCGGGGTCCGCTTCTTGGAGCTCTAGGTATTCAGCCATTTTTAAGGCCCTGGGAGGGCTCTCCTGGCACATATTTCTTTGAATTACAACATTTTCTTCTCACTCATATCTGGGCGATTCCATGAAAATGTGACGGAGCAAAAAAACTGAAAATTGCTCCAAAAGATTTATTTTTACCTCTATGTTGTTCAAAGCTCATGCAAAAAGGTTCAGGAAAAAATTGTTACAACATTTGGCTAATGTTTACTATGAAAAAATTCTACTTTTCTTACCCCAAAAATGGTAACACGTGTTACCGGAGCAACACTTTTTTGAAAATATTTACTTTATTGATTTGGTTTTAATTTACGCCACTTATAATTTTAATTCTACTAGTTAGGCCCTATTTAAAAATAGTTAACAATTAGATAAATTCATAACCACCACTCAACAATAGGCCATCAAAATGTCGTAACGCGTGTTACCAAACTCATATTCAGGAAAACATGCTAAAACCTAAATTTTTCAAGTGTTATTTATCACTATTTATGGTTAATATATTAGTTCAATTGCCAAAGTCAAAATTAATTTTAATTTAGAAATATAATAAAGAATCTAAGGCTAGTAAATTATGGCTGGACAAAGTGTAACGCGTGTTACCGACTATTTTGCATTTTACAAAAAAGTGAGAACTCTAATTCTTGTTAAATTATTCTAGTTTTATAAACCTTGTAAAGGTACTTGCTTACAGTAGTGACCAATTGATTGTAGGTTGGGTATTTGAAATACACAAGCAAAACAAAGTTGGGATTTTTTTTAGTGCGTCTTTTTTCGTAACGCGTGTTACCGATATTCGGAGCGGTTTTACATTGACATGAGCTAATATTTCATATTGGTGTTAGCATGAGGATCTAGCCTTAAGTCTTGGGTATTACAATACAAAAGATGAAAACTTCATTCAAATTACTTTTACAGTTATAGAGTGGAGAATAAAGAATGGCGCTTAAATGTAACGTGTGTTACCGTGGAATCGCCCATCTTTGTTTTTCATTTTTATATCATATTTTAAGGAGAGTCATTCATAAGTCCAATCTCAACCCGACACAACCGATAATGACCCCCCCCCCCCCCCCCCCCCCTTTGGTTACGCCACTATAGTTCAATCAGTTCCAAATTGGCGAGAAATATTCGGTTTTAATCTATCCGCGCGCAAAAGTAATCCAAGTGTAAAAAGCGCAATTTTGGCATCATGCGTCACGCATACAATGTCACTGCGCCATATTGTGCCATGCGAGCATTTTGCATGTGAATTCATTCGCTGCAGGTTTCGTCAATTTGAAACTGACTAAACTAAAGGGCAATTCCATGCAAAGGTGGACATGACCACTAATTTTCAAGTTATTCATATCCTAACATATTTAGTATCAAATTAAAGCTAAAAGTCTATATTTTCCAGAAATGAACTTTATTTTCATTTTTTTTACATATTTTGTGTTTTTTCCCCGTTTTAATTAGCATAATCTACTAATTTGATTAATTTTGTTGTAAAATCTGTTATTTATAGTGCTATTTATTTATAAACTGAAAATAATCACTTTAAAATTATTTTATCAGTTGTGAGCTCTTACATACTTATATTATTCTTTAAATTAAAAAAATTAAAAAAAACACTCTGCGTTGCGACTCAACGATCAATTTTTATTAAAATTTCACCAAAATGTCACGCTGTTACCGAAAAAATGGCTGTTTTTAAGGGTTTTTTAAATTTTCATTAAATCTACATACAAATTAAATAATACTTGCAATGCAAATCACACTCCCATAGACCTATAACATACATGTACATGCTTCAAAGATGCAGTACTACCTTTTGTTAATTAATTATTTCAATTAGCAATATGTCACGCTGTTACTTTTTTGGTAACAGCGTGACCCCCATTGAATTATACAGTGAGTTCCAATACAACTTTTAAGTTAAATATGTTTTAATTGGATAATTTAATTAACTTAATATTGTATTTAACATTGTATTTTATCTATTTTAAACTAACAAAAAACACTATAATGTGATTTAATTTAATTAAAATCAACAATCACTATAATCAGTGTCAGTTTTGGAGATCATTGTATCGTCAATGTTTGATCTTTCTGCATTGCTCATATAGGGTCAGCCTTTCGTCACGCTGTTACCGTCACGCTGTTACCGTATGCAAATTTGTTTATTGTATCATAAATATTTAAAATCATAAGATATTTTCTTTTTTATACAGGGAAGTTATAGCTGACTTTCTTATAATTACAATCCACCTGATGAAACTTTAAAATAAAATAAAAGTTCACAGAGTTCTAACCATTCATAAATGAGAAAAATGCCCATGTCATTAATATCCATATTTCATAAATGTGAATGATTGTTTTCATTTTTTTTCATTCTATGTGTAGGTTGTACTAGTAGTAGTAGAAATACAATAAAAAAAATGTTCTGAGTAATTCAAGTGTGTATGTTATTGGCATATGAAGTGTGAAAATATCTTCCAAACCGTCACGCTGTTACCGTGGAATTGCCCTAAACTATAGGTTGTATTATTTTGGTTTAAATGGTCTTATAAAATGATATTCCTTGACTCCTTGACATGCCTGTAGCGCCCTTTTTCATACTATTTTTATACAAATTAGGTTTCGATTCCCCCGACTGATGCCTTGAAATTGGATATAATAATGTATATAAAAACCCTTTAATTCCAGGGGCGTATACAGACGGGGTGCGCCAGTTGCGCTCTCACCCCATCCCCTGCACCCTGTGCCTAACTGGCACTATTGTTTGAGAATGGGACCTTCAGTTTAGAATCTAGCTATCAGTTTTTAATAGCTAGTTTTTTCGCGCCGGTTTGGAGTTAACCACGTCACCCCCCCCCCCCCCCCCCCCTCCCCCAAGTGGGTGGCAGCTTGGAAAATTGACCTTCTGGTAAAGCACCCCATGGGTGCTGAATCCTGGATACCCCCAGAATTTCCCCGAATGAGTGTAATGTAAGCCCCCTGAATGAATTGACACCATTTTGCTGGGTTACCTGTTGAATGTGAAATTCCAATTGCTGAAGTTTTGTCCTCGTTGTAAATGATGAGGCCCTCATTATTTTTGGCTATTTCCTCATAATTTCCCTAGCCTGGAGAAATAGTGTGCAATGTGTTTATAAATAATACTGCAATGTACTGAAAAACACATGCATCTCTTTTCATGACAACAGAGCAATGTCTAGCTAGACGTCCCGTAATTCAAGTGGTCATGCTCAAACCAATTATAAATTATAAATACGTTGTAGTTATACACGGTTGATTCCGTACGGAACGTGATGCAAGATAGCCGACAACAGTATATGAATTAAAGTTCTGAAGCAAATATGAAAAATAACACAAATATTTTATATTTTTACAGATTTCTACTTGGCCTAATGTATCTGTTGAGAGTGAGAGTGAGACTAGTTTTCAGGCAAGTCTAAAAAAGAGGCCATTATTGGCATTGGCATTGTTGTATGATTGTTATTTAATATTTGTTGGAAAGTTGGTATTTTATTATTAAGACATTTAGCATAGCATTTCATTTACCCCTGGCCGAGTAATAGTAGTAAATACATAGGATATCAACCAAAGAATTATAAACTTACCGGAAAACATTGTCGCTGAGAATGTACACATCTGATCCTGTCTGTATTTGCTGCGGGAGTGGCCAAGGCGAGCCTTTTGTCGCGGATATCACAGCCGGCCATTCAACATCTTCACCGAAATGTCCTTGTTGATTCCCTGTACATAACAATGGCATACACAACAAGACCACAAGGGCAACAAGCCCGGGATGGTAAAGACTCATAATTTTCGGTGAAACGGCATGAAATTCGAACGAAATCGATGCGTGGTAGTCCTTTTGGCATGAACCGAACCGAAACCTTTATCACGGTAGACCTTGTAATGTCATGTGACTTTGCATTTATCATGTGACATATTATGACCTCTGATGACCTCAGTCTCGAACTTGCGTACGTCTTTCAATAAAACTTCGGAACCTGCATTACTGATATCAAAACGAGGTTGATTCACAAATCACAACAAACAAAATGGCGACCTCCAGCGACAACCATGCTCTTCGTCCGCGTGTTGGTGTTGGAGTTGTGGTAAAGAGTTCGGCATATCCTGGTTGCGTGATACTTGGTAAACGCAAAGGTTCCGCGGGAAGCGGACTATATGCTCTCCCTGGAGGTCATCTAGAATACGGGTAACGGCATTTCGTAAAGATAATAATATAAAATGAGCTTACTTTACTCAATCAATAATCATCTTCATCTTCATGCCAATCCAATCCTATCAGGTGGCCAAATTCGGCCCCTGATAAAGTGGGCAAACATGGCCACCAAGACAAAATGCGTAATAAATTCACTATTTTTCATGTTTGAAACCCAAAATAATTGTTCCAATGGAATAAAAATCTGCTGGGGAAAGGTTTAAGTTTGATTTCCTGTTTGAATTAAGCAAATTATGATGTTTGTTGAAGAGATGAAGGGCAGTTGGTGATTTTGGTGTTGGGAAGCTTGATATCTCCCAGCACTATATCTGGGGGAGCTCACTAGCCAAAATGATGTCATAGGTACTTGTAGCCAATTAAATACAAGGGGTGTGTGAGGGGTGTGTCCGAGACATCCACTCAGCATCAAGCAAAAGTTTTGTCTATTGTAAAAAAGTTTTAGTAGTGATGGGCACAACGGTACCATAATGATTTTTGTGATAGTAAGAGGTGGAGTGTATACTCTCATCCCTATTGAATTGTGTATGAATATTAATGTATATCAAGGGGAGTATGTGGCCAATGATATACTGGGTTTCATGACAACAGTTATGCATGGGTTAGGGACAACCAATCAGCTTTGAGAAAAAAAGTTTGTGGATATTCTAAAATAGTGATGGGCTAACTTTTATTTGTTCTCTCTCTCTTTTTCTTTCTTTTTCTTTCTTTTTCTTTCTTTTTGGGATTTTTGAAGAATTATTTAGATATATTTATTGTCATGAGTATGGATTAGTTTTTAGGGGTGTTTTTGTGTTGATATATTTTTGTTTTGGGTGTGATTATGTTGTTTTAATGGCTTTTTTAAAGGTATTTTATTGTTGTTTTCTTGTTCAGTTTGTGGTTTTTTTAGTTTTGTCTATATTAACTTTATTTATTTATTTATTAATTTATGTATTTAATGTTTGGTGACTTATTTTTTAAACATTTATTTACTTGTTTATTTATCAATGTTTTTCTTTTCTTTTATTGTTTTAAGTGTTATGGGGGTGGGGTCTTGTGAGTATTCTAGTAGATTTGGGGACAATCTTGTACTTCTTGGCTTGTTTGTTTCTTTTTGTTGTTTCTTTTTCTTTGTTTTTCTTTCGTTTTTCTTGGGGTGGTCTGTGGGGATTGTCTTTTTGTTCAGGTGTGGGTGGGCTGTTTGTTTTTATCGGGTAGGGGGTATTGTCTTTATCCGGGGGTGGGGGGGTCTTTTTCTGGATAATGGGTGCTGGGGAAAATCAAAAATCCTTATTTTATTCTAGGTTGTTGTTTTTTCTCAAGGGGGGGGGGGGGTATTATATTTGCTTTTTATTGATATCATTTTCTGGATATTAGGTGCAGGGAAACAGCTTCTAATATGATTAATTTCATAACTTGTGGAGGGGATGTTTGTTTGGTGGTGGCTGATGTACCGGTATGTAATTAGGATTATTGCTCTTTTTGTGTTCAAATTGGTCTTTATTAGCTACAAGAAAATGTCTTCCTTAGCTTTTTGTTATGAACCAACATTATGTCACCTACATGTACGCAGGGATAGCGCTACTGGGGGTTCTTGCGCGTTTAGCGCATATTTTTTCATTTTGGCGCAATAAATTAGCTGAAAATCCAAAATAACTTCTTATTTTTCAAACTTTTGTGGGGTTCAGGGTTCTAAAAAACCCTAATTTAAAAACCTAGTGCTACCCCTGACATGTAGTATACATACCCTTTGATGGTAGAGTAAAATGAGAGCGGAACAGAATCTGCACCCCACTTATTTCTCTGCTGGAATTCCTTGACCATGCCTACACCAATCATGTTTGAAGCCAAATTTGCCATACTGAGATGTAAATGCTTTATATTTGAATCTAGTAAAATAATGTGATGGTAGAAGATGTTGGATCAGTGTGTGCAGATTGGAGCATCGATGTGTAGTGTATGATGGCAGGTTATCAACTGACTGGCCATGTGGCATTTGTGTAACTATTGGGCAATCTTGCCTAATCCCATACACCTGGCATGGTTGCTTTTATTATGCAAATTATAATTCAATGCATGAGCTTTTATACCAGGTATCTTGTTTACTAGTTCAGTTCACCTGTATTTCAAAGTTGCTATTGTTCATATGAATGTCCATTGAATATACCTTTCTTGAATCAAAGGCGTGGTCATCTGTACATGTACTAGTATGTTTGTATGATGCAATATATAGCTAGTGGCCTTGATCAGCTGGGTCATAACAGGACTAGCCACACTATTTACTCAGCTGATAGTGTATTCAAACCATGGCAAAAACTAAGCGTGTAGCACCTAGGCATAACTTGAGTAGCAATGCAGGAAGGGGCAAGGTAGGCCAACCAGCCCAGCCTCATTCTAAACGACAATGTTCATGTAAAATTCATGAATACACTTTGAGGCTTTTATATTTTTCTCTGATATTACAAAATCCAAGTGAATCCAAGTATTTATGTTTAGAATTTGTTGCTGTTGTAACAGCATAATAACATGCTTTTTTGTACATGTATGTAATTAAGTCCCATTTCTATCAAATTAAAATAAACTTTCAATGAAATATCTTGATTTTTGGATGCCCAAAATGACTGACATTTAATTAATTTTCCAACAAAACATAAAATACTTTTTGGACGTTTCACAAAATGTTTAGGTATTGAGGATTTCCGTTTTGTTAATGTTAGAGCACTTTCAATGAAAGTTTGAAAATTATATTACAAACATTACAAATATTTTGGCCAAAAATGACTGAAATTGCATAATTTTTCTGGTAAAATGCAACCCAATTTTTTTCAAGCGACACTAAATATTTTGGTATAGAGTTCAGATATCGATATAGGAAGGATAGAAGATGCCATTTTGTGTGTGTGAGAGCGCTACTTTTGGATTAATTGTAAATACAGGAAAAATGTCTACTTGCCACAAAATGACTGAAATGTCATCATTTTTCTGGCAAAACGCAACCAAGAATTTTTTTGAAGCGACACGAAATATTTAGGTATTGAGTTAAACAATTGATATATGAAAGGTAGAACATGCCATTTTTTGTGTGGAAGCGCTAATTTTGGATTAACTGTAAATACTGGCAAATATGCCCACTTAGCGGGCATATTTGCCAGTACACTGGCAAATTTGCCAGGGCTGGGGAATTCGGCCACCTGCTAGGAATGAATCATGGACTTATCAGACGTCTGATAAGTCCATACTCCATGTTCAGTTCGGCTCGGGTCACAAGACGGGCAAGGCATAATACTCACTAGTTTGTAGTGGTTAATATAGAGCTCATAATATGTCAGATATGACATACTATGTATGTGTCAGAGCTAACTATATAACTTGAATGTAGGCTAGTACAGATCAGTGATACATAATCATCGCATAGGCCTACTGGGTAATATAATAACGAACCTACCTAGTCTCCTAGATAGCCTAGGCTAGAAACCTGAGGCTGATAATCATGGCCTAGCCCTAGTCTGAATGAGGCTCTGATGATGTTTTGTAGTGTCTGGGTGAGAACATTAATGTTTCTACTAGTAGTCGGACATTGAGTGACGCGATAGATGGGTTGGGGCAGTTCCAAGCAAAACAGGACATTACAAAATAATTGAAAAAGGCTGTAAATTTACAATTTAAAGTACTACCATCACATATTTAGTATCAAATGAAAGATATTTTCAAGCTCTTTCAAATGAGCTATTTGTCTTTTTAATTGATATTCATTAAGTATGATTTTTATTGAAAAAACCTGATTTTTGGTAAAAAAATTGTAATTTTTTCAGAAAAATGCCCATTTGTAGCACCCTTCTCTGACCCCTTCTTATGCTTTTATATAAGTTTTGTTGCTTAAAGTTGCTAACTAACCACTTAAATTTTCATAAATTTACACATTTATTATGATTTTATTTTTTCTTATGTATTTTATTATGAATTTTGCATTGTGGACAAAACATCATTCCGTAACGCTCTCATTTGACGGTCTTTACGTCATATTTCAAAAAATATTTAACCAATTTTGACCAGGAAGTTGTCATATTGTAGGTAAAGGTATACAGAATCACCCAAAAGTCAATAAAACGTGATACATTTCTAAATATCACAAAGTTCTATCAATGTCTAAATGACTAGAAAAATCATGTCCATTTTGTGTCATTCCGTAACGGCAATTATAAAAATCAATATTTCATTAATTACAAATCTGATGGTCAAAATTTGTACCATATCTGAAAGTGTTTAGTAGTTGCTATTAAAATATATTATTAGTTTGGTGAGAAGTAATACACTTTTCAAGATATTATGATTTCAAACATCAAAATGCTTTGTGAATGTCATTCCGTAACGCTTGGAACTGCCCGTTGTGTGATTTACCTCCCACATTGCGGAGTGACGATCGTAAGCTCTGCTTTTTTAATTGGACCATACTTGCCTTATAGGTATATTATGCAGGGCCGAATTTGCACCTATTTTTTGCAAGATCGAGGTACATTTTGGCTCTAAACAAGCTTGTAGCAAAGAATATTGCATTTTGTGAAGAAAAATGCGCGCATAGCGCGCGAATTTTTTTCATCTGTGTACACATTTTCCGGGGAAGATTTTCAAAGGGGGGGCGATCGCCACCATCGCCCCCCCCCCCCCTTCTTACGGGCCTGTTATGTGATCTTTTCCAGGGGACGCCCTCAATCCTCAAAAAAAAATTGAAAGCAGATTTTCTTGCAGATTTACTTTTCTGATCATAAATCATAAATGTATTCCAAGTTACAGAGCGACACGATTCCTAATAAGGCCTAAAAAAAAAAGGTTTGTTTGCCCAAACACGACCGACCCATAAAATCTCAAAACCCCATGCCTTTTTCTTTTTTTTTTTGAGAGAGAGAGAGATTTAATTTTTTTTAAATAATGTTTTATGTTGAAAAATATATATGTATTAAATGATATTTTCATCTTAATTTGCCAAACTAATCAACAACACTACCCTGTAATTGACTTATTAGACCATCCAGCATGGTCTGAAGGTTTGTACTACAGGCTGCAGGGCTAAAGGGGGTTCTTAAGAGAGAGGGTCCAGAAGCATTTAGCAAGGTTCAGACACAATTAAAAAATGAAGTTCACCAAATTTAATCGACACTTTGGCAGGATGTAGGTCTTGGGTCAAATAGTTTATCCTACCATGATGACCCCCCCTAGTGTCATGGTTGCCATGGCAACGCAATTCAAAATTTGATGATGAAAATTGAAGTATTTTACAATTTTCAAGGGTCTGGATAGGGTAGGTTTGTGCTACTGACAAAAAAAAATGCTACATAAAATAATATCAATTATGATTTTACTATAATGTATCATTGTTCAACTTTACATAAAAAATGTTGCCAGATTTGTCTGCACTTTTTTAAATCCCCAATACAACCTTTGAAAAATCACTCTTTTTAGCGATTTTCCATAACCTCATTTTACCTCAACTTTGAAACGCCACAGCAGCCGAGGTAGTGTTTTTTGAAATATTTTTTTTCATGGATTTAACTATTCATACCTTTGGTAAATCATACAGGAGATAAAATAACTGGGATATTTGGTCCTGTATGTTACACACATTCTACAAAAATGGCTATTTTCATAAAAAATGCTAAATCCAATTTTAAAGTTCGTTATATCTAAGGTAATGCAACATGTCCCAATATGTTAATACTGCATAGGAAATGAAATGTAAAGCTATTTGGGATCATTTTGTGTCCTAAAAATTATATTTTTGAAAGAGGTGATGTCAGGAATGACCTTTGTATCTCTAAGTAGGGCATGCATATTTATAATTTGACATACATTATAACAGCATTGAAATAATGGAATGCAGAGTTATTTTTAAAATCTGAAAACATGCAAATTCTTTGAAAATTAAAAGATCACTCACCCCAACTTACCCACCCCAACCAAACCCTACCACCCAAGCTAACCCTACCACCCCAACCTATCCAACCCACCCACCACATCACCCCTAAACCCGCACCCACCAATTAACCTACACCCTTCACATGCATGCATACATTATCTATCTCTGGAAATTGAGATTGAACAGTATATTATCACATAAAAATACTGATTAATGGGAGAATGATGTGAAAACATAGTTGGATGGTGCTTATTGAATTCAGCGTCGACTGCAAGAGCACTGACCAACAAATGTTTTAATCTTATCAATATATGGAGCCTTTCACCTGATATGTGTTGTTATATCACTTGTACTGATACCCAGGTTACAAATGTCAATAAGAGTCCGAATATTAGTACTAGACGAGAGATTCTGCTTTTTCACCAGCTCACAAATATTCAATAATCCGCAAATTATTGGATGAGTCAGTTGTAGTTCTCTCTCTACAATTCTTCTCGGGTTTTCCAATTGTTCCAATTCACATGCACTATCACAACCATTTTCATTTTCTTCATTGACTTCATCCAAATCTTTCCGGATTAGTCCTCCTCCAGTTGTCCGTTTCTTTGATGCAAGTCTTGAAAAAAACTTGATATCTGTTGGGATGTCAAATATTCACTTGTACTGAATCGCTTCTGACCATTTCTGTCCTTTGCTAGTCTCATTTGTTTTGCCACCTTTACTGGATCTAACCAAACTTGCCTACCCTAGAGAGAATCAAATCTATTTCATTTCCATCTCCACTGGTTTTCATAAGTTGTAGACTGCGCAAATGTGATGAAATGTCTTTATTGCAGTTGGTAAGAACAAAAAGATCCTCGGATCTCTCATCACACAAGAAGGAGGATGTCATACAGAAATCAGGCGTCGTTTGGCTATGGCTAGATCTGCAATGACACAGCTCTAAAAAATATGGGCTGACAGATGCATCACTATATCAACCAAGGTACATCTGGTCAAAGCACTCGTTTTCCTATTTCAACCTACGGCTGTGAATCCTGGACACTGACAACTGCAAGCTGCAATAAAATCAATGCATTTGAAATGTGGTGTTGGCGCCGGATGCTAAGGATCACCTGGGTCATGAAGAGAACCAACGCAAGTGTGCTACAGGAGGTTGGTGTGAAGACAAGGCTACTTGGGCTGATCAATTCCCAAACTCTCTCTTATTTCGATCATATTGCCCGGCGCCAGGGAAACTGCCTAGAGAAGGTGATCATGCAGGGCAAGATCGAGGGTGCACGCGGACCAGGCCGGCCCAGGTCAAGATGGTTTGACAGAATAAAAACTATGGTTGGGCATCCTACTTCAGTCATTTATCGATTGGCTGCTGACCGACGAAAGTGGCGTGTCATGTCATCACCAAAGTCACGAGCTGTCAGTCATGACAGAAAAACGTATATACCAGCCAACCAAGAACAAAGACAGTTTCCGGAGAAGGAACTCTTGGATTATGTCCACAAGGACTGGCCACATATGGATGAAACGAACACGACATTTGCTGCTTATAAACGGGTTTTGCTGTACACCACACTTCCTGTCAAAGTACAAAATAGGTAGACAACTATACAATCACATATAATTCCCTGGTATATGCTACCAACCAATTCACCTCAATTTATTAATGTTTATTGTGGAGATATATCTGTATAAAATAGTTTAAGCCCAAATAAGTTTACCCAAAAAGGAAGCGGGAGGGCATGCTAAACATGTTTTATTGCCTTATATAATATGTTTTGCTAAATGTTTTCAACGTGGCTTATCATAGAAATAATAGGCATATACGACGGGTATTAAACAAATTATAAATATTTTGGCTTATCATGCTTATAGCTAGCCATGATATAAATTATAGTCCACATTCCTAAGATAGTTACTATATGTTTGATTGTTTACCCAATTGGCCATGACATTGGTTTTGGACATTGATGCAAGCCTGCATATTATGAAATTGAAACACCAAATTATGTGTCACTTTGTTTACATGTATAGAGCCAATTCTGTAATGTATATTGTAAAAATAATATAAGGTATGAGTGTTCTACAAAATGTTTTACCTGAATTGTAGTGTTAGGCACAGGTGAAGTACTGCAGCATGTTAATTGATGGCGCAGAGTGGTGATGTTTGTACCGGGTGTCTGTCTAACTTCTACTTCTACCACACGAAGTACATCCCTCCAATGCGGATTATTGTCGTACTTGATGCAATGGTTCCGATCACGGGAACATTAATTTACGAAGGGTGCGTAAACAAAAACTCTCAGGTGCAAGTAAAAATGGAGCCCATGGCTGGCTAGCGTAGGGTGAGTGGCTTCAGGCGGCTCTGGAAGATCTCCAGAGACTGCATGGGCTGATACCACAGTGGACGGTGGTGCATTCCAAATGCAAATGACACTTGGAAAGAAACTGTGCTGGTATGAAAGGATCCTGCAGTGTTGCTGTTGGAAGTGAAGATGGTGACTTCTGGTTAGGTTTGAAGAAGAAGAAGAGTGCAAGTAGGGTGGAGCAGCAGGAATGGCGACAATGCCATGCATGATCCTATACATCATGAGGATTTTACTTTGAGCCCGGCGTTCATTGTTCATAGAGAGTCTGCCATCGAAGTTCATGTAGCATGTTGGTCACGCTGCTTTTTTGTTTGTAGTCAGACGTAACAAATCTAGCAGCACGTCACTGCACCATGTCAATCGAGGAGATCAGCTCTGAGGTGTGTGGGTCCCACACTGAAGACGAATACTCAAGGGTGGGACGAATATATGTTTTGTAGGCCTGTTCCTTGATCTTAAGAAGGACGTCTCCTCAGGTTGCGGTGGATGAAGCCAAGGGTGCTATTGCTTTTTGCAGATATTGTTGATGTGAGGTTTCCAGCTGAGATTTTTATGGATGGTGACACCAAGATATTTTGCCTCTTCTACGGTACAGAGTGCAGTCCCATGGATGGAATAAGGTGATACTCCAATGATGTTGTTTCTCTTGTTGGAGATTCTTAACACTTCGCATTTGTCTGCGTTGAAAGACATTAGCCACTTCTTCTGCCATAGCTGTAGATTAGCGAGGTCTTTCTCTAGGGTTGTGATGTCCTCTTGGGATTGGATAGGTCTATATAGAAGGGTATCGTCAGCAAAGAGGCGAATACTTGATGAAACACACTCAGACAGGTCGTTGATGAAAACCAGAAACAATAAGGGCCCAAGTACTGTGCCTTGGGGTACCCCCGATGAGACATTGGCAACACTGCTCTTCTTTCCCTCCAAAATGACTTGCTGGGTACGATCTGACAGGAAATCTTTTATCCAATAGAGTAACTGACCAAATTTCATGATTATTATATAGGAAAAAGCAAGTTGTTAGCTGTATAAATTCTGCGCATGCGCAAATATTTATTTATTTGGCTAAAATGAATTAAAACAAAACTAGTATGAGACATTTTAAACAATATAATTGACTTTATACTTGATATTTTACCTTTTCGAGTACCTGAAACATGAAAATGCTATTACATTCAATTTGAGCCTTTTTACAGAATGAGACAAATTTGATGGGCCAGTACCCTTTCAAAAAGTAATATCCCAGTTATTTTAAAGTGGATTTGAGTTGAGCAAGATTCATTGTTTCTATCCTGAATTAGACATATAAAACATTTCGCTACCTGGATTTATACACGGGTTCAAAGTTGACCTAAAATCAGACTTCTGAAATTGGTCAAATATGGGGATTTTTAAGCATCCATTTGGGGATTTCCCGAAACGCAATTTTTTTTTGTATTATTTATTTTTTGTAGAGCAACATGTGTAGCAACATAATATATAATCAGTTATAATTCTTATTCATTACACTTTTTGTGACAATTTTCAAAAAAACTCAAATTTTGAGATTTTCAAATAGCAATTTCTTGCTATATCGGATGTTCTTTTGTTTTC
The DNA here is from genome assembly GCA_035610835.1 of Ophiura sarsii. Lineage (NCBI taxonomy): Eukaryota > Metazoa > Echinodermata > Ophiuroidea > Amphilepidida > Ophiuridae > Ophiura > Ophiura sarsii. The sequence continues at coordinate 45,395,013 of CM069441.1, forward strand.
CCTGTTGCCATGGCAACAAAGCAAATCCGATTTTTTTAATATCATTTTTATTGCTACCTCACCAAACACTTTCACCACCACCATTTTCAGGAAATTTGATATTTTTGATTTTGTCTGAATTTTAAGAGTTTTGCTAAGTCCTTACAGATCTTCTCTCTTAAGCGTTTAGCGCATATTTTTTCATTTTGGCGCAATAAATTAGCTGAAAATCCAAAATAACCCCTTATTTTTCAAGCTTTCATGGGGCTCAGGGTTCTAAAAGCCCCTAATTTAAAGACCTAGCGCTATCCTTTTGCCACTAGCTGCACTATTAAAACAAAATACATATTAGCCCGAACCAGCCAAGCTACGTTTTACGGTGTGTAAACCGGGGGAGCGGGAAGTAGTGGGGGTTTTTTAACCAAATAATCGCCGCGAAACCCCTTGGATTTGACCTCCGATCACCGAGCCGCGTCCCTAATCACTTGGCTTACCTGACAACGCTCAACCAGGCAGCCATTTTTAAACACATATCAGCTTGGTTGATGACGTCATCGAATAAAATGCTGTAGCATGCGCGTGGACATAGTTTTTGCCATATTGAATCGTAGTGTAGGAAGGTTAGGGTTTTAAAGTGTATTAACATCAAATTGTATAGTCCTTTTCTTCTCAAAAAGTGTCTATAGCCAAAAAAAAGAAAAAGGTAATCGACCTACCGACCCAATTTTTTCAACTCTTGTTTGGGCAAACAAACTTCTTCTTTTTTAGGCCTAACCTCAAAATCATGGTTTTAGACTTTTAGAGTGAATTTAGAGTCAAATTTGAAAAATAGATCATGATTTTGAAGTAATTAGGAATCGTATCGATCTGTAACTTAGAAGATCTTTATGATTTTATGATCAAAAATACAAATCTGCTAGAAAATCTGTTTTCATGGTAAAAATCAATGATAGAGGGCGCTACTTGGAAAACATCACATAATATGCCTTTAATTCTTTGCGGAATTCTACAAAGAGGCCAGCCACTTTTTGCCATGTTTTTCCCCCCGAATCCCTCATCAACTTGGTCTGCCACTTTTAAGATGACAGCTATATAGAGGCCAGGGACATGGGGACCCATTCTAGGGGGGCTCTCAAGTACCGGTACCCAAATATGAAGTCGGATCAATGCACCCATATGATAGGAAATATTGACTTTGTTTTTGTCTTTTTCAGTGAAGAGTGGGCAGAGTGTGCAGCAAGAGAGACAGAGGAAGAGGCTGGACTGAAACTTAAGAATATTAAGCTGGGCACAGTGGTCAACACAGTGGTGAAGGAAGTCAAGTATCACTATGTCACAGTGTTTATGGAGGCAGAAATAGATGGAGAGTCAGAGAGGACGGAGCCTGAAAATATGGAACCACATAAATGTGAAAGTAAGTATTAAAATATAATCTCACTAATCAACATTGTCAATTTCTTCATGGGGAGTATTACAATTAAAGGGATTACGAATGTTGGGAACCAACTCCACATCTATTGTTAGATGGGATTGTTTTTAAGACATACAAATGGGAATATTGTTGTGCCTACAGGGGGAAATCATTTGCGTTAGTCGAAATGGGAATCAGTTGGATATGCACTTATTTGTATTATGGCATGTTGGCCCAAGTACTTCATGAATTATGACACTGCACATTTTGTTAAATTTGATTTGATGTCAACCCACTATACCTACCACCATGAAATAATTGCCATTCATAAGCATTCCATTACCATTTCATGAAAACCAATAGAACCAATCTCAACTAAGATGAAACAGATGTATTACAATATTATGACCCTCCTTTACCTCCACTTTATGCCATGTAAACTTTCATCAGCTAAATTTGTTGAGAAATTCTAGTGATAACTACCAGATATTTTTAGGAATAACTTTTTTCCTCTTGGGATCTAAAATAGCCTCACTAATGGACAATTCCATGTTATTGTTTTCTTATAGGTTGGGAATGGGTTGACTGGAAGCAGTTCCCAGATGAAGATGCATTGTTTTACGCCTTAAAGGATGCAAGAAAACAGGGATATTCACCAGATTTCACATACTCATAAAATAGCCTATACAGGGTGTATAAAAAAACACGCAACACTTTTTGTTGCGACCTCTTCGATAACGGCAAATCACAAATCACTCTGAAAATTATATATTCTGTTAGGTGTACTTATTGGCTATCACATAGTCAAATTACAGCGATATCGATTATTGATTCGCTGAGATATCAACGATACACGTAGACAAGTGCAAAACACGTTTTACATCGTTTATCCTGCATGCCTGATTTTCTTGTCAGGTGAATATTAGCAAGCCACTTTAATAACTCATTGTACTTAAATAATTGGAATCAAACTCAGCATTCTGAGAAGAAAATGACATGTTAAAGGTATCAAATGTCTGGCTATTACAGTATCATATCAATATTAATTAAATCTGGCAATAAATTAGTTGATAGTTAATGACACAATTTGAAAATCCAGATTACAAAGTCTGTTTGCAAATCCTCTCTCTTTTTCTCTCCTTAATGTCATAAATAAAACAGTATGGCACATTATTCAATAGATAAACAAATGGAATAGTCCAGTGAAGGTAGTAATTGTCTTGTATGAATCAGTCATTGTTAGTCTGTTGTGAATGGGAATGGGACATTATGGTGCTGCTCGACCCTCAAAATGCTGTCCTTGTTTTAAGATGCATCGATTATGAACTTTAATTTATGAAAGAACGTACCATAGACATTATGTGGCGATCATAGCAATTGGTGCTTCAGAACTTAAAAAGGGTGATTGACGTATTCAAATGCTCGAATGATTATCAGATTACACGATTCAATGATTTTATGTACCACCTTCCTCAAACAAAGGAAATTAAGATAAACCATTCCAGACATTAAAGTTACATAGTTATTAAACTGTTAACCCATAACAATAATCGGACAGGAAAATCCAAGTTTTTAGAACGAACGATGTAAAACGTGTTTTGCACTTCTCTACTTACATGTATACCTTTAATATCTCAGCGGATAAATAATCGATATCGTTGTAATTTGACTATGTGATAGCCAATAAGTAGACCTAACAGAATCTATAAGTTTTAGTGTGATTTGTCTTTTACTGTGACCGTACAGCTCTCGACAAAAAGTGTTGCGTTCTTTTTGATACACGCTGTAGTAGTTAGAATGTGTATACATGTTGCAAATAGTAATGCTGTAAAGAGAAAAATTATGTTATACCCTATATTGTACCCTTCATATGTTTTACAGAATAAAGTGCATTGTGATAGGGTGTAGAGGGTACAACCATTGTCAATGTAAAGTGTTATGGTTACACTGGTTTCGATATGTACATGTTGCAAATCATATTTACATTTTGTGGATGTAATTTCTACACATTGAGGGATGAGCGCCAGAAGGCCGTGACTCAAGAAATGGTATTTTGAGATAGTCGACTTTCAAATATTTTGGACTCATTACAATACACTGTAGCACCCAACGTATCACTCAAATTTTAGTCAAATTAAGAGTGTTTATGACTTATCTCTTTATGGTTCTGAAAATCTAGGTTATTTGAATTACTTTTGTACCAAAATATCAATATGCCCAAAAATTGAGTTACGGCCTTCTGGCGCTCAACCCTCGACATATAACTATGAAATATACAAAAGAAACAAAACATACCTTTAATATATATGTAGGCCTAGTATATGTTATGCCTTGAAGGATGCAAAAAAGCAGGGATATTCACCAGATTTCACATACTCATAGAATAGCCAATAGTAATTTAGAATGTTGCAAATAGTAATGCTGCAAAGGGAATGATTATGTAATACCCTATACATTGTACCCATCACACTTTATTTTTACGGAAAAAAGTGCATTATGATATAGGGTGTGGAGGGTACCTGGTTAAGTTTTGTGGTATACTGATTTCGATATGTAGGCCTACATACAGTTATTCATACCCTTTGGGGAAAAAAATTGTGTTTTTCCAGGGCCGTCAGAAGGGGGGTGCGTTGGGTGCGGACGCACCCCCCCCCCCCCCCCCCCCCCCCTTGAAAATCTCTTCTTTTTTTCCCTTTTTTTTTTTAGGGTAACATGTTGTTTTATGAATGGAAAATGGGGTCAACGATGGCAAGATACATGAAAATGGTGTCCTAAATTCGCTGTAATGCTCAGAGCTTCCGGGGGCTTCGCCCCCTGGACCCCCACCAGGGGCCCTAAGGCGGGCCCATGGACCTCACCCGTTATTGGCTTCGCGCCAGAGGCGCTCCCATCGTCAGCGTGCTGCAGCACTAACACTCTGACGTCATACTACTACTTCCGGTAAAAAATCGTGAAAACGCACCCCCCTTTCCGGTAAAAATCGTGAAAACGCACCCCCCTTTCCGGTAAAAAATCGTGAAAACGCACCCCCCTTGGGCAAAAGTTGCTGACGGCCCTGTTTTCTCATATCTATACCAGCTGGAGTGGTGGAACTTTCGCTTTACACTAAAGGCAATTAGTTTGCAAGTACAAGTCAATATATTTGGGCTCAATGTTTTTTGCATAACAATAGAATTGAACAAGAATTGTGTTTTTATGCCTGTCCAAAATTATTCATACCCCATACCAAGTTTCAGGATTGAGGCCATTTTTTGTGATATAATACACATTTTGTTTACATTCCAAACATTCTGTATATTGTGTGATAGGCTTTTATATTGTTATGCAATTATTCCATGATATGTGCATACAATGTGGATGCAATACAAATGTGTCTTTTTGAATGTACAGTGAAGGATGTTATAGGACAACAATCTAGCTTATCAAATAACTCACTGAGGACCAAATAAATTAGTGAGGACCTTTATTTGTGCATATTGTGAATGCTCACAAAGAGGGGAAAGGCTCAAAGCTATTTCGAAACAATTCCAAGTGCCAGAATCCACCATACAAAGCATAATTAGGAAGAACAAGAAGTTCAACTCAGTAAAAAAAATTCAAGGACGCAGTCGGAAGCCAATTGTGTCCCCTTGTTTGGCAAGAAAAGTATTGCGAAAGGCCAACAACAATCCACAGATCACCATCAATGCTCTCCTGAACAATTCTTGGAGTCTGTCCAAAATTTCCCCTTATCTGTTTTGTTAATTTTAGACTAATCTGGTCTTCTATGTGTCTTCAAAATACTCAAAACCCATGCATGTTCCATTTTATAATATTTCTTTAAGTCTTGCAAAGATAGTAGACTATAAAGTGCATTTATCTTGTTTTCCTGTTTATGACTTCCAACGTTTGCAGAGTGCAGACACTGTACTTAAATAGTATGCTGCATTCTTGTGTATATTTATACTCTTTTTATTGTATTTTGTTAAGCGCTTTGTGATCCTTTTGATGTGAGGCGCTTTATAAAGGCATGTTTATTATTTAATCTTACAGTTGAAATAATGTTTAGGTGTGTATTATATGTACACCTAATATATTTGGTTAACACCTACTTTAGTTCCTGCATGAGGGAATGCCAACGCCAAACCAATGATAAGAGACACCCTTTGTTTGGCCATGTTCCACCAACAAGCCGTCTCAAATCCAGAGAAAGTTTCACCCACAGTGTCACACCCTTGGAAGCGTCCGCTAACAGCGAGAGAGTCAGAATATGGAAACAAAGACTCCGCCAACACCCATTAACGATGGCAGTCCCTGTTACAGAGGTACTTCCACCTGGAGCTGACTCTGGATGGACTGAGTGGAAAACGCTCAACAGACTCAGAACTGGTGTCGGAAGATGCAAGGTGAATCTCTGCAAGTGGGGCTATCAGAAGGACGGAGACAACACATGCGATTGCGGCACAGTACCACAGACAATGGAACACCTTCTGTGCTGCCCTCTACTGGAGCAGAAGTGCACATCTGACGACCTGGCAGGCTACAACGAAAATGCCAAGAAATGTGTTCAACTCTGGTTGAATCACATCTGATCCTGCGTGCCGTGGACACGAGAAGAAGAGAAGAAGAAGTTCCTGCTAAATGGTTATCTGGTGTGATTGTCTCTTAAACATACACCTTTCTCTTCATCAGTACAAGCCAACACAAAGGCTGTCTGTCTAGTGTCTAGCCATTTGAAATTGTCCCAATAATTTCTTTTGTGAGATTTGATATGCAGGAGGAATCATAACAGATATGACCAAGAATAAGAAATCACCAATTCCTTTACAGGGTTATCCCTAAAACTTATGTTTTCAGAAGTATTAAGCCCTGTGTGTGTAAATAAAGTACCAAAGTATATTTTTGTAGGTTTTATGGTAGAGTAACTTTGTATTTACACTGTGCACTGAAATCTTCTAGTTTCCAGTCAATTAATGTGTTCTGCTTCTGATAGTACTTGAGCTATCACTACATGTCTCCATTTTAACATTCTTAAAAAAAGACTTGCTACAGAATAAACTATATCTAGTACCGTATTATCCCTATTAAGTGCCCATGCCCTTATAAGCGCGCCCATGCCCTTATAAGCGCCCACCCCTCTTTTTCCCAATGATTACCAAAAAGTAACACCTAATAAGCGCCCATCTTTTTAGCCACTGTAGCTCAAAATAAAGCATGAAAGTAGCGTCCGAAGGTCCCGGAACCAACAACATGTTGACAATCAACGCATCAGCGGGCTGTGCACATTTGTCAACAAAAATGTGCATCAAAATTCGGAACAATTTGACAGTTTCCATGATAAATTACTTTAAAAAGGTAACTTAATAAGCGCCCACCCAAAATGACTTTGCTAAGCGCCCTGGGCACTAAATAGGGATAATACGGTATATTAGTTTTACAAAATGGCATTCCAAATAATTTGAACCAAACTGAAAACTTAAAGTTGGGTTCATAATGTTATTTTATTTACATATTATGCCGCTATGCGTATTCACTGCTAATATGATAATATAGATTTTACCATAAATGTTAACAATAAAAGTCCAGGTATCAAGACACGGTTTTAATATTGTGGACAAGTTGGCCTCATCATGTTTATTCATATCATAATATGTATTGCAAATACATGTATATTCTCAGATGAATAAAGAATTGTATAGCGTGTGAACATCATGTGTCGAAAGCAATAGAAACTTATCTGCTCTTTACATAACCATACTGAATGCATCAGTGTATTGGATTCACAAGTCCATAAAAGAACTTTCTGTCTCTGTAACACAATTACTGAATTATACAGGCTCCTTAAAAGTAAGGTCACCCATGTTTATTGTTACAAACTTAGCATGGAAAGTGAATATCAAAATGCACTTACATGATGATTAAAAAAAATGACATGTGTGAAATTAAATTCAATACCAAACATGACTATAACAAATATCATACGTTGTTGACTGTTGTATGTTGTTGTACTGTTATACGTTGTTGACTGTTGAGTGCATTGTTTGCCGACTGCGATTTCTCCTCTTATGTCAGCCATTTAATACTGTGCTACCTCTTTGCTGTATTGAGTTCTTTGATCAAATTTCCCAGAGTAATTCATATGGTTCCACAACTAAAGATACAGTAAATGCTTGATCGATTGGTATGTATCCTACCAGAATTCAAGTTTCAAACTTGCCCAGATCACAACTGCAATGCATTCCTTTAGTAACAGGCTTCATAAATCACTGTTCTTTCAATTCGATTTTGGTAAAGTCTATTCTAGTGTCCAATATGTCTGATATTTCTTGAGTGAGTAAATCATGAAGAGCCACACCATCATGTCTGTATATCCATCTACCATTCAGATAATCATATCGTTTCGGGCCACTGAAAAGAGAGAAAAATTGAAAACCATTATTTGGATTATAATGGAGGACTCAAGGAAGTCACTTTTTGAATTTTGTGAGTGCTGTAATTATTGAACTATGACTCAAATGTATATAAAAGTATACATTTTTGGAAAGGAAATGGATAAGAGAATCCATATTTGGCATCAAACTTGACCCAAAATGTTGAATATTTGAGAAAATCACTTTTTTGACCCAACATTTTTGGGACAAGCTAACAAAAATAATTTTGAGTAAAAAATGCCAAAATCGCTTGATTATGATGTAGACTCTAACTTACAAACGAATTTCTCTTTTTTTCACCTAAACTTGTATTTTTTTAAGAAGTGCCAAAATAAGTAAAACAATTGAAAACAATCACATTTTTGTCACGTTTTGATCAAAATTTCAAAAGATATATTTTATAATATAAATTTGACGGTCAAATTTAGCAATTTCACTGGGTTTATTTCTCAAGGGTGTAAAACCAAAATGATGGCCAAAACGTGTGCTCGCAGTGTTTTGGGCAGTGAAACAATGAAATTTTCAACATTTTTCACTCTTGAGAAAAAAATTAGGGTGAAAGTCAAAAGTGAAGGGTATTTCACCGTTTGTACAGGGTCAGTGAAAACACTGTTCAGACTAATAGTTCAAAAATTACAGCACTCGATAAATTCAACAAATCAAGTCAAAAACTTCTGTGAGTCCCCCCTTAAATCAGGCATAAAAATGAGATTCATATTCTAATGGTTTCTACCAGTACAACATTTGTTCTCAAACTTGCAAATAACCTTGTGTATTGTATCAAAATCAGCAACATTTTACAGCAAACTTTAGCCCCCAAGTTAAGTTGATGCAGTTCAAAGTGGAAGCTGAATATTATCCATTCAACCCACAAACCTTTCCCAGTACAAGTATCATGACTACAAAACTATTGTAAAAGCAGTGAACCATAATGCCCAACTGTCCCAACATTAATGTTTGTCATTGGGTTTACATGATAAAAAAAACAAAAGACCATAAGTTGCTAGAGTCCAGTCTTACACTTTCTAAAAGCTGTACAATGTAGCAACTTATCTCACAAGTGTTGAACATGTTTTAAGATCAATAGAAAGACTAGCAGAAAATATCATATATTCATAAATAATACAAAATATTGCTTTTCATAATCAAGAAAAAGTGTGCTTTTATAATACCAAAATACAACTTAAATAAATAAATAACTACATGACATAATGCTACATGCTTTGTCTCATTTACCTTGTTGGTGAAGACAGCCATATTTGCTTGTTAGGAGTCTGCTTATTAATGACATATGTGCCATAATCCTGGCCAAATTTAACAGTCAACACGCCATCCTATTAGGATTAAAAGCAGGACAAAATATTGGTGTTTTAATTTGAAGTCTTAAAAGACTTCAAATTAATAGTTTACGTTGAAGTAACATGAGAAGCCAACCCATCAAAATCCATAAACAAAAAATGAAATGAAAAACCAATATTTCAGGGGAAAAAATGAAAAAAACAATGTACATTTTCTAAAATTGCAACAACAAAACGGAAGAAAATCCCCAAAATGTACATCAACATAAAGAAAACAATTTGAAAATCACTCATTTGGGGTACATGTGGTCTGCGACAGTAGAATAAGAGAGTGTCTCTACCTGAACTATTTGTGTGTGTTTATTTAGAGTCTTTAAGGAAACAAACAATGCACTGGAGTTTGAAACTTTGAGATTTGTTTCTTTTTTAATATTGGAAAATTTGGAATATTAGGGGGGGGGGGTGGGACATTTTTTTTTTAATGTTGGTTTTTATTTCATTTTGAACCAAAATTATGAACATTCTGAAAATTGATCGGAATTTTTACGAAATTTTTGGAGGAAACAATGCCCAACCAAACTATACCTAAAAGGTCCGAAAATCAATGTACAGGGTTTTTTTCTTCTTCTTAAGGGCAAGAATAAAATGTTCGATAAGATTGAGCAACTAAACTTACCCCATATGTAACATCATAATCTGGTGGACAATCTTCAGAATCTCCAAGTTCTTCAAATAAATCACATAGATTTTCTAAAGTCTCTTCAGCAAATTTGTTGAAAGTTAATTCATCAAACTCATTGCTGTATATCAGATGAAAAAAGTGAAAAAACACTGATCACATATCAGCACTATATGAATTGAATTTTCAATTTTATTTCAAATCAGTCTACAAAAGTGGTTTTCTTGCGACGTTATGATGATGTTATTATTTAAGTGACATTGTCGGATAAAAATGAGGATTGTGCTAAACTAAATGTAGAACAAAATGCAATTCATGAGTTTCACCAGCAGAAAATTTGCAACACTGCTGGTTCAGTAATGAAAACGCACCTTTTCTATTAGTCAAACATGGACTGCTCCTCCTGCATTGGATAAACGCGATAAAATTTGGGAGAAATAATTTGACAGCATAGTGACCCGGGCATGGTGATCAAATAATATCTCATTAAAAGTAAACCAAAAATCTGAACAGCTTGGGCCTATTCTACAAATTTGTTCCAAATTAGGTAAGTACTGTGCCAAACTCATCGGTTTGGGGATAAGATTCGCAGAGTTTAAAGGCAGGTTTTGTTAAACACGTTGTATAAACGCAGGTTTAATTTTAAGAGACACACGTTTAGTTCATCACCGTTTTAAGCTAAACCCGCATTTAATATGAGAATACGGCCCAGTATGTGTAAGAGAAATAATCTTACCTATTTGAAGTAGATGAATTGTGCCTATGTTGCAGACATCTTGATTGAGTGCATGATAAAAGTGACAAACTTAGTCTCTGTTAAACAAAAGACACACAAAAATACAATAAAAATATATAAATCTTAACCAACAATTGTTACAGAGCCAGTTAAAAAGGTAAACAATGTGAAATATTTTGCAGTAAAGAACTTGGATATTTACTTATTTTTTCCCGAAGGAAGGTGAAAAAACTGAATGCAGGTGAAGGATTGAGAAGGGAAGGTTCAAATTAATTTAAGATGAATATGAAATTTGATAGGTCAATAAATGCGTATTGTTTTGCAAGAAATTTTGCAAATACTACGCTCACAATACTGCTTCTCCCCCTGAGGGATCGTGCCATTATTCACACATCAACATCGCACATGCATTGAGTAGTCTAATTTTTTTGAGACACAAAACATGTACATGTATTGACCTATTTATACAACAAAAAATGAATAAAATATGTTAACAAGTTAAAGTTTGCTCATAACACCCGCAGTGAAAATCGGCGAACCCGCGATTCCTGAACAGCGAATCAAAACAAAGCATATTTTAGTCTACTAATTGGTTAGACACTACTATAGACTATAAGAGTGCATGAATGATATAAATCAAAATTAGAATTTACAGGTATTGTTTTTAGACCGTAGGCCTACTGTGTTATATTATCTGAAATAAATACAGGGTGTATCAAAAAAAACGCAACACTTTTTGTCGCGAGCTCTCCGATTACAGCAAATCACAAATCACTCTAAAATTTATATATTCTGTTAGGTGTACTTATTGGCTATCACATAGTCAAATTACAGCGATATCGATTATTGATTCGCTGAGATATCAACGATACACATAGACAAGTGCAAAAAAAGTTTTACATCGTTTATCCTGTATGCCTGATTTTCTTGTCAGGTGAATATTAGCAAGACACTTTAATAACTCATTGTACTTAAATAATTGGAATCAAACTCATCATTCTGAGAAGAAAATGTCATGTTAAAGGTATCAATTTTCTGGCTATTACAGTATCATATCAATATTAATTAAATCTGGCAATGAATTAGTTGATAGTTAATGACACAACTTGAAAATCCAGATTACAAAGTCTGTTTGCAAATCCTCTCTCTTTTTCTCTCGTTAATGTCATAAATAAAACATGGCACATTATCCAAAAGATAAACAAATGGAATAGACCAGTGAAGGTAGTAATTGTCTTGTATGAATCAGTCATTGTTAGTCTGTTGTGAATGGGAATGGGACAGGGACATTATGGTGCTCCTCGATCCTCAAAATGCTGTCCTTGTTTTAAGATGCATCGATTATGAACTTGAAAGAACGTACCATAGACATGTGGCGATCATAGCAATCGGTGGTTCAGAACTTAAAAAGGGTGATTGACGTATTCAAATGGTCGAATGATTATCAGATTACACGATTCAATGATTTTATGTACCACCTTACTGAAACAAAGGAATTTAAGATAAACCATTCCAGACATCAAGGTTACATAGTTATTAAACTGTTACTTAACCCACACTTATCGGACAGGAAAATCCAAGTTTTTAGAACGAACGATGTAAAACGTGTTTTGCACTTCTTTACTTAAATACCTTTAATATCTCAGCGAATAAATATTCGATATCGTTGTAATTTGACTATGTGATAGCCAATAAATAGACCTAACAGAATATATAAGTTTTAGAGTGATTTGTCTTTTACTGTGACCGTACAGTTCTCGACAAAAAGTGTTGCGTTCTTTTTGATACACGCTGTACAGACGGTAGTATTATTTTAAGTGGAAAAATGCCGCCACAGGCCGAGTTGTTTCACACACAAAATAATAATACCGAACGCATTTTATATGTCAGACCAAGGATTTGGTCAGACAATATAACACGGGTACGGTCTAAAAACAATACATTTATTCTCATTCTAAAACAGTCATACTTTAGACATTTATTTATTCAAAATTGTACCTTAAATTGTCCACATTTGTCAACTTTACCCCTGTTACTGTTAGTATCGAATAATCCCAAAATATTCCATCCAATCCAATGCGGTGAGTACACCATGCATCGGTGTAATGCGCCGCTTAAGTACGCAGGAAAATTGCAGTAGACGCACGGCAGAATGGCGCGTTATGGGTGAAAACTTTAGTTACCACACAATGCAATGCGCGAGGGTGGTCACGCTCTTTAATGTACGACGTTGTACGCCGTGTTAAGTTGTCTGATATAAATGTCGCCGATTTCTCTGAGAACTAATGAGAATTGCCTAAACGGAAATTCGCCAAAACTAGGTTAAACTCTTTTACTCTTTACTAAACTACATGTATTGTACTTACCGAATCAGAATGCGACTGAGTTTGCAATGAACATGCTGAAGGCCTTCGGTTTAAATGTCTGGTGGCAGCAGGTGTACAGCCTAACACCACTCTGTCAAGCTGGTAGTGTCTTCTAAACCCTGACGATATTACTTGTTTAGAGCATTGGAATGTGGAGAATTTGACAACACTGCCAATGTAGCAGTTGTACAGGCGATGTTGTTGTTGTGAAACTTGTTGTTTCGGTCTCTGGTATTGCAAAACATTCTGAGGTCCATTCCTTACGGCTGGGTGGATACATTTTGAGGTCGACAATCTCAAACACATATCTGTTACATGCGACGATTGTAAAGGTCTACAGAAATTCATTGTTAATAGTCTAAAATTGAAACCACTAAATGTGAAGACCTAATAAAAATGTGTCATGGGCGCTGACATATTGTTTTTGCAATGATTCATGGGTATTAATATCCAGCCAAGTCGACCTGCGTAAACGCGCCCATAATGGTTATGACTCGACTAGGTTTACCAACTCGACCACATTGAATCTCCATTTTTAAAATGGCTTCTATAGTAATATAATTGCGGTTTCAATCCTCATTTCAGATAATTGCCATGATCTTTTATATAAATGTTTGAGTAGTGGAAGCACATTATTATGCCAAAATATTGCAATTTTATTTCAAAAACCAATAGTTTCTATGAAATTAAAATGTCACGTTTTAGTGGGGGGTCCCAACCTGGGGGTCATAGAGTAAATGGTCTATAATTGAAACTACTAAATTTGTGAGACCTAATAAAAATGTGCCATGGGCGCTGACACATTGTTTTTACAATGATTCATGGGTATTGGACAGTGGCGTAACCAGCGGGGGGCAGGGGGGCTGAAGCCCCCCCCCCCCCCCCCCCCCCCCCCCACTTGGAACCCTTGTCTTCCCAATATGCAATATTCTATGGTAGAGCTTGTTTAGAGCCGAAATGTAGCTCAATCGTGCAAAAAGTAGGTGTACAGTCGAAAATTTTCGCGCGCTACGCGCACATTTATTGACACTGGAATGGAACCCACCCATTAGGAGCCCTCCATTTCAAGTCACTGCCTCTTCTTGCCCCCCCCCCCCCCCCCCCCAATGAAAAGTCTAGTTACGCCACTGGTATTGGATATCCAGCCAAGTCGCCCGCGTAAACGCGCCCATAATGGTTATGACTCGACTAGGTTTACCAACTCGACCAAATCGAATCTCCATTTTTAGAAAAGCTTCTATTAGTAATTGCGGTTTCAATCATCATTTCAGATAATTGCCATGATCTTTTATATAAATGTTTGAGTAGTGGAAGCACATTATTATTCCAAAACATTGCAATTTTATTTCAAAATCCAATAGTTTCT
>CM069441.1:45409357-45597777 GCA_035610835.1 Ophiura sarsii
AGTCATTATGCGACTTGGTTAGAAGTCCCAGAATGGGAGGGGATCATAACGTTGATCACATGATCAGTCACTGTTTAATAGCAGAAGTGACTATAATAAGGGTCTATACACTCACTTTCGTTTTGGCATACGAACAAAACGGGGGATAATAATATCATTTGTATTTTTGAGATTTTGTTGTTGTAAATTACGTATTTTTTAATCAAATGTCAAGTAGCCTATCAGGGACATTAAGTGGTGTTGAACATTTTAAATGTTTAAAAATTTACTTCAGAATTCAAGATGAACATTAAAAATTGCCATTATTGTTGTTTCTACTAACAAAAACACAGCAAAACTTGATTAAAACAATATCATCGCTATTTATTAAGACTCATTGTTTAGTATATTGTCAACTATTGTGCAGTTCCTGTATGTCTCTCATAAATACTCATATTTTGTTTTTGTTTGAATTTTATGTTATTGTATACTTTTATCTTTGTATTTAAGCGCTTTGAGAACTTGTTGTAAGGCGCTATATAAGTATTTTGTATTATTATTTGTACTAGCGGCGTACCCTCGCTACGCTCGGGTCCCCGCTAGATGATTATGCCACCACCTACCTCTGAAACCACATAAACCCCTACAACACCCACCAAACCAGGTTGATTTATAACCATATCCCTTCTAAAGGCATTATAAACCCCCTACAACACCCCCAACCCCCAATCAGGTTGATTTATAACCATATCCCTCCTAAACCATTTACCATGGCTACTGTATTAACCCCTACTTCTCAAACCGCATCAAGTTAACCCTCCGACGGTATTTTTAAAACCACATAAACCCCCTACAATCGCCCCCACCCCCCACACACACACTGCAACTACACCAACCAGGTGGATTTATAATCATAACCCTCCCTAACCATACCCGCGGCTACTTCATTAACTCTTAATCCTATCCAAAAACATTTCCCGTGGTTTAACCCCCCCTACCCCCCCCCCCCCCCCCCCCCCCCCATGCACACACCCAAACCAATTTGATTTCTATATAATCACAACCCTCCCTAAACCATTTCCCGTGGCTACTTTATTAACCCTCGGTCCCTTAGATTGTTTGGCATGCCAACTTAAGTAAAGAAATCAGGTGGTTTCATTAACCCCCGCAAAACGCTATCCATTATTATAGGCCTATCCTAAATCATTTCCCGTGGTTTTACACCACCCGCCCTCCCTCTCCCTCCCCTCCCCCTCCCTCCCCTCCCCCTCCCCTCCCCCTCCCCTCCCCCTCCCCCCTCCCTCCCCAACATGACACCAAATACCCTACCAACACACTGTACAGATTCACGCCATGTGTAGGAGTGCGTGTGCCGCGCGCGGCAGTGAGCCCTTGCGCAAACATGCACGCGACGTGTTACCACGGTAGTACGCGCAACGCACAATGTTGTTCAATTCTAGTGGCATTTATGAGCCAAATCTGAGCGGTTTTTTGCTGTTTTTGGAGCCAATTGTTAACCAATTTCACTGAAATAAACTTTAACACCCTTCCCGTTATTTCCTCTATCTTTCATGCAAATTAGACGCCACTTTGACCACAACTAACGGATAAATAAGGATAACAAACAAACAAACAAACACACAAACATACACCGTTTCCAGATTTATAGTAAGATTATTATTATTATTGAAAAACGCCCTCTATGCAAATATGGTTCGCGTTATGTATCACGCGTACTGCAGGGGGATACTGTCGGACGTAAAATGCTCGTCCCGGCTGTACGAGCATTTTTGAATCGACGTTTTCTTGTACAAAGAGGGCTGATTTTTCTTAATCCTTATAGGTGTAAGTTCATACATGTAATACAATTATAAAAATATACTAATCCCAGTTTTTATCATAATTGAGGGCGCAGCCTCCGACACATCTCTTAGTGCCCCTTTAATGCATTTCTGTAAGGGAACTGTTGTAATGTGCTGTAACTAAGAGATTAAATGAATCAAGTCTCTTGCTTGGAGAAAGAAACTCTATCAACCTAAAACAAATATACTTGGATAACTAGAATGCTAACTTTAATTCCCTTTCTTTTTGAAGTATAAATAAGGCAAGAACTACATTATTTAAGGGAGCGTTCATAAATACTTTGGATAATTATAGGGGGGCCAAACAGTTTTGATACTCTGCAAAGGGGGGTCAAAAAAGTTTTTGAAAACCCCAAGAGAGGGGATCAAAAAAGTTTAAAACCCTTATTAGTTTCCAACCCCTGCTTTACCTGTATGCACATTATTTACGGATAGTCCATAAATCAATGTAAAAATAGCCAATTTTTTAGCGCGCAGATGTCTATGGGCCTATTTTTATGTACTAGCCCAGCTAAAAAAGAATGAAGGGCAAATTCATGTCAATAGCAAAAACATATTTAAAGCCAGGATATATAATTGGAGGGAGCATCCTAATTGGTTTCAAAAACAGAGATCCGTTATTCAGGGGATTAAAGACCATGGCACTAAACCAAAGATGCCTGCATTTGATGTGGGAGTTCTGATTCACTCTAGATTCTACAACCTGCCCTTCTAGATGTGATGCGTCCATCAAAAATAGAATATGATACATGGTCAAAAGAGAATCCCATAAAATATATCATATCTGTGTTCTCTGAACTTAATAACAATGAACGGGGACAAGAAAGTTGCAGGTGCAGGCAGGGTCAAAAAAGTGTGTGGCATGGCGAGAGGGGGGGGGGGTCAAAAAAGTGTGTGGCATGGCGAGAGGGGGGGTCAAAAAAGTTTTGATATACCAAAAATAAAATTATCTAGCCCCCCCCCCCCCCCCCACCAAAGTATTTATGAACGGTATAGTTCATCAAGGACATGCCTGTATGTTTTAAGAAATGTTTAATGAATTTGGAGAGTTATTTTCTGTTTCAATAATCAATTAACGATTTTAAAAATTTAACGTTTTCGCGTAACACTTTAATTTTAAGAATTTTACGCTGTGATAACTTCAATTCAGTATTGAGCCCAATTGACAATTGACTCTTACTGACGATTCCGTCGGTCATTGAATGAAGCTCTTTTCCACAATGGGGTATGCAATTGTATTCAGATAGAATTTGATAATTGCCATTGTTTCAAATGCAGGCGCAAATGATATAACATTTTATAAAGCAATATTTGATCAACAATAGCTAATGAAGACAATCAACATTAAAGTTGTAAACGATGTAACTGTTAAGTCACGTCAATACAAAGCCAACTTAATAAAGAAACAATAATAAATTATAAAACATGAGTGATTATGAATAATTTTAAAAAACTACAGAGACATTATAAACTACAATGTAGGCCTACAATCAATATAACTAATATAAAACAAAACCTGATAATCAATACAAACATATAAATCAGTAAAATGCATTATAAAGACGATTAAAAACGATCTAAAACACGATCAGTAAAAGAATATAATAGAATACCGTATAACGACCGTATAACGCATTATTGACATAATTATTATACTATTAAGTTGTATTTAGTTAAATTATTGTAGATTAAGTTGTACTTTAAAATATATGTTGTAATGTAAGTTATTTTTTGTATCGCGCCTCGAGCACCATTTTGGTGGATTAGTGCGCATTATAAATCCACATTATTATTATTATTATTATTATTATTATTATTATTATTATTACCAGCACATCACGGAGCAAACTCGGTAAAAACACTTTTTAAAGCCGGTAATATTAGGGGTCGTCCAAAATTATCGCCATTTTCACTTACGTACAGAGCGTACGTAACTTTTTACCCCCCTCCCCCCCCCCCCCCCCCCCCCCTCGAGTTACGTACGCAATAAATGGCGACATTTTATTTTATTTTGTACTTTAAAAAAAAAATCCCGCCTCTCAAGATCGCCATTTAAGTTACGTACGGTTGGGGTATATTTCGACCCCCTCCCCCCCCCCCCCTCTTACGTACGCTTTGTACGTAACTGAAAATGGCGAAAATTATGGACGACCCCTTAGGCACAAAAAAAAGAAGAAGATTTGTCTCAAAGGCTTCAAAATCGGGTGACGCGCGCGTTTTTTTGGCTTCCATTTTTTTTAAACTTTTTTTTTGTGTGTGTCAATTTTTACTCTTACTATTTGCAACCGTTGACACTTTCTGATATTGTTTTTTTTTCTATTTGAAATGAATATTGTGATGTAGTTGTGTAAAGAACAATTGTGCAGCGTTTTTCGAAGAAATTAGTCATGTTAAAGTTTGAGAAAAGAAAAATCTGCCGATATTTTTAATAAAAACTCAACAACAACAAATTGTAGGGAAAAACAAATTGATTTTACAATTTACTGCATTTCAGACGCGGTATTTTTGGCATTTCAAAACCAATGCACGCGCAGCCTTTGATAAAAACCTATTTTTTTGTTTGGCCTTACCAGATTTAAATATAAGTTTAAGAATCATGCTCAGAAAATAATTGTCTAAGTTCTGACCAAGGCTCATACATTTTGACTGAGGTTTGATATGACTAATTAATTATCTTATTGGTCAAAAATGATCTTAAGATATTTATTTTTTATATTTAATTATATAACAGTGATGTATAAGTCATGTTCGAATAAAAAAGAATACAAACAAATATTGAAAGGCAAATTATTTGGCAATTGACGATTAATTATTCCTTTAATTAATTAATTAAGCATTTTGCCTTAAAACATATCAAACCTCACTGTCAAAATGTATGAGCCTTGGTCAGAACTTAGACAATTATTTTCTAAGCATGATTTTTCAAAACCGTGATTTCCTAAATTAAAATGAAGACTCCAGAGGCAAACATTTTTTGACTTGATTAAATTAAGTAACCGCTTAGGGGTCGTCCAAAATTATCGCCATTTTCACTTACGTACAGAGCGTACGTAACTTTTTACCCCCCTCCCCCCCCCCCCCCCCCTCGAGTTACGTACGCAATAAATGGCGAAATTTTATTTTATTTTGTACTTTAAAAAAAAAATCCCGCCTCTCAAGATCGCCATTTAAGTTACGTACGGTTGGGGTATATTTCGACCCCCTCCCCCCCCCCCCCCCCCCCCTCTTACGTACGCTTTGTACGTAACTGAAAATGGCGAAAATTATGGACGACCCCTTAACTGAACATGCAAAAGTAGTTTTTCAATCCACAAAAATAACCAATTGCAAAAAGAGCAATTTGGCCTGATTAAGCAATATGTTTCCAGATTCGGAAACATATTACAGATTGCCAGATTTTGACATTTGCCCTGACTGATAATTAGTAGAGTCATTATCATGGATTCCGTGACCATTTCTTGATACCTTAGTTTCTTAGTGAATTTGTCATCTAGAACCATTTTAAAAGAAAATGAGCTCCCATGCACCTCTCAAAAGTGACGGGAACGTTCTTTTATAGCGCAAATTCCAAAATGGCCGCCATACAGGGCCCCAAAAATTCAAATTGCTTTAATTAAGCTAAAAAGCACACCAAATTGTTCGGCTGAGCACAAGGATTCCGAAAAAGTATAGTTGACCTTTGCATATGGGGTCAAAATTTAAACTTGCTCCGATTTTGAAAAACAATATCTCAAATTGTTCGTCTGATTGCAAGGATTCCAGAATTGATAGTTTTTTACCACCTAGAGTGTCTGCTGTACCTTATAAAGGGGTCAAAAGGTCAAGGTACACTGGCCTAAATAGAATCTGACCTTTTATAATATCTGAGACCATAATTATTATGGTCTCAGATAATATATAGCATCCTTTGATTCGGTTTTCAATCTTCCTGGTGATGGTCCATGTTTCAGAGCCGTACAACAAAATGCTTTCTACGCATGCTTTGAAGAATCTGATTTTTGTGGTTCTTTTTCGAGATCAGACTTCCAGATCTTCTGCAGTTTATTGCAGGCAACCCACAACTAACCGTTGCATTGTATAGTAACATTATTGCACACACTAATAGTACAAGGTTTTTTTACTCACATATTACTCACATAGAAATAGAAATCTCATAATATGCCTCCTGTGACACTTCGCGTTGGCAGTATGACCATCTCTCCTTCTGATAGTGTGCGCAATCTTGGCATCATGTTTGATACTTCCATGACTATCAGCGTGTTTTTACTGAAGAAAAAAAGCAGGCATATGACTGCTAACGGATTAAAATATGTTGTCTTTTAATCCGTTAGCAGTCATATGCCTGCTTTTTTTCTTCAGTAAAAACACGCTGTATGACTGCTCATATATCATCTCTTTGCAAAAGTCTCAGTTTCCAGATGCGCAGTATCTCACGTATTAGGAGATTTCTTGATAAAGACACATGTCATCTTATAGTACGTGCCCTCATCCTTTCCAGACTTGACTACGGGAACTCTTTGTTATTTGGATCCAATTCTACTGATGTCCAAAGATTGCAAAGATTTCAAAACTGGGCCGCCAAACTGATTTGCCTTGCCGTAAAGAGAGATCATGCTACGCCTTATCTTAAAGAGCTGCATTGGCTGCCAGTTAGGGAGAGAATAACTTTCAAGATTCTTGTGTTTGTGTACAAATGTTTGAATGGCACCGCACCTGGTTATTTAACATCATGCCTCTCTCCCTACCAACCTGGACGTGCAAGTCTTCGCTCGGCATCTGACATTACTCGTCTATTTGAGTCCAACTCCAACAAATTGCTTCAGTCTGCCTCTAGTCGCACTTTTTCCATTTCTGCTCCTCACATCTGGAACACTCTCAATGTCACCATCAGGGAATCGAACTCTTTAGGTATTTTCAAGAAGGCTTTAAAGAATCATTTATATCCAATCTAATTTGTCATTCTGCCATTGGTTTTCAGGTTTTTGTGTTACTGCTTTCACTGTATTTTACATTGTTTGCTTTTTCTGTTTGTTTTTTTTCCACACGCGCTGCGTTCTTGATGTAGTGGCGCTATACAAATGCATTTATGTTATGTTATGTTATAATAGAAATAGAAATGTCATAGTATTTGTAGCCATGTAATATCAGTGTCAGTAACATTTTCTAGGTCTCTTTAGCGACTCGGCGCCACATTTCCCGATTTTTTGGGGCGGGGAAAACAAACATAAAATGGCACAATAATCAACCAAAATGTATGATGAAAATTTAGTTTCAATAACGGGATGTATGTATTAGACCACTAGGAACTCATATCCAGTATTTTTGCTTTGTTAACTTACTTAAAATCCAAAATGGCTGCCAAAATTGTCAAATTCCATAAACTGGGGTAAATATCAACCAAAATGTACGCGGATGAAAGTATATAGTTTTAACAATGGGATTGATGTATTAGACCACTAGTAACTCATATCCAGTATTTCTGCTTAGTAACATACTTTAAATCCCATGATGGCCGCCAAAAGGGACGTTGTAAATATAAAAATAGTCTCATAAGAGTGTATGGGCGCATCACATTCACCAAATAGAACGTTCTAAACGGATAAGCTTGCTTTTAGATATAAGACCCACCTCTATGACTATTTTGATTCTGTATCACTTTCCAAAATGGCTGCCAGATGGTTAAGTTGATGGTAAATGCCCTAAAACAATTGCTATGTATTCTGCATTAATACAGACTAGACCGTTTTGTCTCTACACATGCACTTTGATTTATGAGAGTTGCGCCAAACACCTTAATAAATTGGATATGTCTCCTGCTGAAAAGGACGCGACTTTCGAGCTTTTGACCTTTAATCTCCTCGAATCCTTTCCATTTTGTCTACGTTGATACCTCCACATTCACCTTGTCCGACGCACTTCCGATCATTGATTACTTTAACAATCGTTTAGATCATTACGCCAACAAACCTTTTGTTTCTGCTTCCACTACATGTCTTTTTTATTTCGTCTTTTTCCCAACCTAGTGTTATACTAGTAGTATTGTGTTAGTGTTGTAGTGTTATAAACAATATAACTAATATTGACAATGTCACTGTGCCATAAGTCAAGTCAATCAAAATTCCCCAAGTTTGATTACAGTTCCCTAATAAACAAACAATAAAGATTAATTACAATGACTTAAGTTTTAACAATGGACTTTGGAAACACACAATCTTATGTTTTAAAGCAATAACAATTAAGTTATACAAATTGTTACATTTCGGTTTTAAGGACTTGCTGGAACCGGGTGTAGTTATTTTTCTCTTATGTGAGAACATAATCAAAATAAACATGGCTACTGACAGAAAAGAAGTGTCACCATGTTCTTCCTTGTCATCAGACAGTGGATTTCATTCTTTGGAAAATGGTTCAAAACCAAGTAAAAAAATTAGTTCAGGTGACCTTTATTTAAAGTCACTTTTCGTTCACCAACAACCAAGCGATGTCATAAAACTACCTTTAGAATTAGAAGAAGCTCTCAATCACCTTCGAAATCTGAAAATGGACCCGCAAGGCAGGAATGAAGCTGGGAAAATGTGGATAGGTTCGGACTTTGTTGCCGCTTTACTGTCGCAGGATCTTGGCGGTATTCTCTCCATTCCAAACAGCGGCGTTTCTCTGTTTATTCCCCCTGGAGCGCTTCCTCAAAAAGGATTGCACGTAATGTACATCTACGCCACGTCTTCCCAAGCAACCAGACCAGCACTACCAAAAAGTGAAACATGGCTTACTCCAATCATCGAATGTGGCCCAACCGGTACTAAATTTCAGAAAGAGGTTCTTTTGACAGTACCTCACTGTGCTGTAGTGGATACAACTCCAACCATTAGTCAATCAAGTGCATGGACATTTGATGTTCACCAACGAACTGAATCTCCCGGGGATAAATCCAGTAACCATGGTAACTGGAAAAAGGAGAAAGATGCTTCAATCAAGAGCATTAAGAAGAATACCATTACATTTGCCGTCAATCATTTCACATTGCTCGGCATATCAGGGAGGGAGTCGCCCCAGACGGATGATGACGAATCCGTTTCATCGGGGGAAAGACATGTTACGAAGTGGATGAAAGTTGGCGCTTTTTTAGAAAAGGCGAATGACAGCGACAGCAACGACAATGAATGGCTTATTCGAGTGAGAATGTTTAACATCGAAGAGTATCCACATGTAAGTGTTTTTTAAATATTTTCCTGTTAGGGAGCGATCGTTATTTATGGCAGGGGGAATGGGCATTTTTCACATTTTTTCACATTTTTTTTCAGATCCCCCCTCCATTTGCTGTTATTTATTTCGGGTTCCCCCCTAACAACTGACAAAATATTTCAGGTTCCCCCCTGGCAATTTTTAAGAAACTATTTTTCACAGTAAACTTTGACATGTATATTTTTAGTCAGTGAATATATATAGGTACACTCAATAGGCTGTACATTGCAAACGACAATATTTCATGAGTGAAAATTGCATATATGTGAAACTTTAAGTATTTAAACAAACACACAATATCATAGGATTTTTACACTCTATATATCACATTGTGACATTTAAGAGTTGTGTCATTTATGAAATATAGGTGCTGTGTATTCAATCCATATGATTTGTAGGCTACTTCAGAAATAAATTGCTAGATTTTAAACTGTGTGAATGTGCAGTGGTACCCAACTTTAAAGAATGCGACCAAATGCATTTTTCCAGCTTCCAGCTCTTCTACCACCCCTGGTTACAACAATCTGTACTTCTTCATTTTCTGAATCGGTCTCTGACCCAAACATGCCAACAATTTCATCTTGATCTTCACCATTGCTATCATTAGATTCACTTTCACTATTCTCCCTGCTCGTGATATCTTCATCCATGTCTTCATTTTCAATGTCATCTCTTTCAGAATCTTCACTCTCCATGCCCTCATCTGGAACTTCTCCTCCTGTAGTGTCATTTCCAAACAGCTCTTCTTGTAATACATGTCTTCTGATTGCTGACACTTTATCACTTTTCCTACTGTGTTTTATGTTTTCCATATGGTGTTTATCTAGGTATTTGTTAAGCTCTGAAACCTGTAAAGAGCCACGTTTATTTTCTTCAACAAGATCCTTCCACTTATAGTCTTCATATACTAGTTGATTTCTGTGGTCTCTTTGTATTGTCCGCTGATTCTTTCTCATGCTGTCCTTCCATTTAAGTCCTTGCAGGTGGCTCAAATACTGTTGTACAAATGCTGGTTTGACTGCAAACTCCTTTGCAAAGTCACTTATGGCTACACTGCAACAGTTCTTCTTCCTTGTCATCGTTGTCACGAGATTGAAGTGATGACAACATCGTGTCTAGCCTTGCAAGACATTCTGTGGCAAGTGGAAGCACTTCATCCTGAAAGAGAGATTTATGTCTCATATCAATGGTTGGGTTTGAACTGAATTGTTGTACGCCCTGTTCAATAAGCTTCTGGGCATGCTTAACCCGACATATCTCATACTCTGAACAGTCTGACAATGTTACCGCATTTCTAATGTCAAGGTTTTCTGTCATGTCGACATACTGAAACATGGCATCATGCATTTCAGCACAAACTCTGCGAAACCCTGATATAATACTACATTATTGTATGTACAGTATTATTAAATTTACATGTTGGTCAAATATAAAGAAAAACATGATTTCTGTGCATTTTATCCATGTGCTTCAACACGTTATCCATGTGCTTCAACAATTTAACAGGCTTTTTTTTCACTATTTTTTTTCTTCTTTTTTCTTCTTTTTTCTTCTTTTTTTTCCTTTTCTCTTTCCTTTTTTCCTCTTTTTTCTTCTTTTTTCTGAGAGTTGAAAAAAAAAATTCGCGTTCCCCCCTCATTCCTTAAAAAAAAAAATCGCATCCCCCCCTCTTTCCGGAAAAATAATTTCGCGTTCCCCCCTAAATTTTACCATTCCTCCCCACCCCCCTGCCATAAATAACGATCGCTCCCTTAGTTCCGTTTTTGTTTTAAAACTTTTTGATATAAATTATCATACAAATTATACATGTATAAGGTTCAAGCTTTGATGAACGATTGTATCTTTGCGTAACACACACATACGCACAATCGGCTTGTAATTAGAGCAGTGTTCTCAGAAGTACTTGTATGTTAATTGTTATACTTATGTACTACTTACACTTTATTTTCAATAGAGGCCTTCTTTCTTTGTTTCCTCAATAGCGCAATACATGTCTGTATTGACCGGGGTATTGACTAAAGTATTCATAAGGGATTACCTAGCCCAAGATCACTTTTTGAGTCTGTAACCATGGTAACTGCTTTTCCGTTTCCCAAATGCGGGTTTTGTAAATAATGGACAAAACGCAATGAAAAAACATATTTATCAATATAATTTATTAATTCAATGGTAGTCGAATATTACCAAATAAACAGTGCCAAAGCATACCTGTTTTTAAAATAGCATCCTTGAAAACGATTACAGTGGTGGTTTGTTGTGGGGGTTCTTATTTTGTATTGGAGGTTCAGGTATTTTCGGTGTGTTTTGGCGATATTCTACCATCACCTGTTGCTGAGGACCTGCCCATCCGAAAACAAAAGAAGTTGAGAAAAAATAAAAATAAAGAAAATAAAAAGAATTTTCAACTTTGTGAGTTGCATAAAACCTGTGTTCCATGTTCGATTTGGACAAATTAGGTGTCATTTTAAAGTTAGCAAATAGTGATTTAACATGAATTTTAAAATCTTATCTGGAGATAAACCGGTCTCTTTCGATGTGATGGGTCACATATTTGCAAAATATCAAATCTACTTACAGTTATAATTGAATTATACTATGCTCTCGTCTATGCGACTATGAACCAGTGATGTTATTTATATCTGAATGTATTTACATTAGACTTTATACTGATATAGTAATCTAATTATATCAAAATTATGCTAAGAATAGAACGGAATTCCCCACGAATGATTATATAAGGTGACTCTATCCGATAATAAACGTGATAAACATGTAAGTAATTAACCCCTAAATTTCGAATGGCAAGGTTTGGAACATCAGCCCATCTTAATACAAATAAAGGTAGATTATTAGGACCTATATGTCGCAATGGAAAACCCCCGGGAAAAACCGGGAGCTCGTATAAAATGATATATAAACCCGTGAAAATACTGAAAATCCCATGGAGTTCCGCGAAGTTGCGTTAAATCCCGTGAAAATGGACAATTCCATGAAAACCCGCAAGGTTGATTTAAAATCCACAAAAAACCCGGAAAATTCAATGAAAACCATATAAAGTTGCATTAAAAATAGGTGTTCCGATTGCTGGCCCGATTTTCAACTTGAAGTTTTCTATTCTACATGAAGAGTCATCATTACAATACTAGTCGTATTCCAAAGTTTGAGTTGCATGACTCCATTGGTTCTTATTTTAGAAGCACAAAGTGACATGAAATTTGCCCATTGAGTAGTATATACAAACTGACCAGGTGATTAACCATCTTTGGCAGTAATTCACTGCATTTTAGCATGTAACCATGGTAACGTCAAAATGTAACATATCTTGAGTCAAACACTTCAATGAAATAATGGTGAAAATAATTATATTGATGTGCAAAAATAAGCTAAAGCGATCGGAACATCCACCTTTAAATCCCGAGAAAATACGGTACATTCCATGAAAACCTGTGCAATTGAATTAAATCCCTTCAAATCTGACCAGGGGTTGGGACATTTTATGCGAACTCCCGGGTTTCCCTATGACACGAGGCCTGTACTAAGTATCATTGAACTGAAAAGCGATAGCTACCATAAGTAAATTAAGTCATTTAAACACCACACATCATAAATTAGAGTGATAGCCTGTGATCCATACGATTAGGTTTGTATACACTCTCAGAACAAAGGTTAAAATCTTTAACCATGTTGGTTAAAATTTTAACCAACGGGAGGTTACCAGGTGAACCACACAATTGGTTGGTTAAAACCGTAACCAACAGCTGTTGGTTAAACTTTAACCTGTGGTTGGTTACAATTTTTAATCATTTGTTGGTTAATATGTTTTAACCAACAGTGGTTGGTTAAACTTTAACCTGTGGTTGGTTACAATTTTTAATCATTTATTGGTTAATATGTTTTAACCAACAGTAGTTGGTTAAAAAATGTTGGTTAAACTTTTATTATTTTCGCTAAATTTTCACTCAGACAACATTACAATATTGATGTTTCATTGGCTTCCAATATTGCGCCAACCCATGGCCAGGACCAACTTTGGCAAAGGACAAGGCACAAGATCCTAGCTAAAAGGCCGGGAAGCGATGACTTGTAAAAGCGGCCGCAATTTTTACACCACGTCAGAATTTGTATATGAAATCAATCGTGTTATTTTTCGCCCAGTGGTCCGCGGCTGTCTGTGTGTAGAGTAGATCTATCAGTCGGCTGCCTGTGTGTAGAGCTATATCAGTCGCCGGACCGTGAAAATTGCCCACCGGTCGCGGTGGTTGTTGTTGGTAAGGTTACTGGAATGGGTGTGGTGGGATGGGGGAGGGGAGGGGTGGGGTGGGGTGGTGGGATGGTGGGATGGGGGAGGAAAGGGTGGGGTAGGGAGGTGGGGGAGGATAGAGCCGTCTTGAACCAAGGCTATACCAGGGGCGGAAAATAACACGATTGATTTCATATACAAATTCTGACGTGGTCTTAATAATATGCGGAAAAAATGTCCACGCCCTTGAAATTCTTTGGCGGGAATCTTGTTATGACCTACTGTTGGTTAAAATTTTGATGCCTTAACCAACGTTGAATAAACTAAAAAATGAATTATATTTTTACTCTTTAACCAACGTAGTATTAAAAGTAATTTTTAACCAACGCTTCATTTTTAACCAATGTAGTATACTTTTTAACCAACATTCTTTTAACCCGTGGTTTTTTAATACCTGTTCTGAGAGTGTAGATGAGGTGACCTATGATGTCATGTATTTACAAATGGGACACCCTCTGTTGTTTTCCTCCAGGCAGAATATACAGTAAAGTTAATGAAGACAACATGAAATTTCTTTCTAATGAATTGTAAAACTCATTTAGTTTTAGTTTTTTGTGTGAAATGCGATAGCTTATAGCATTCCTAAGCAAGTTTAAAGACAGTTTTGATAACAATTTGCTGTGACACCACAATCTAGTTAGAAAACCTGATCTGGCCTATGTAAACTATAGGAACTCTTGCCCGGTGTGTTTTGTCTCAAACCAACAGAGGGCGTCCTAAATGTCAACAAATGTCACCTCATCTATATATTTAGTAGCTTTTAGTAGTTAGTTAAAAATCTATCCTACTAAAATTCTTTTACATACAATGGATTAATATAACATAGAGCGAGTGCATGAAATGTAAGTGAGCAATGCAATATGAATGATTTTAAGTTGAAAATGTCTTCTCTTTAGCATTTTAGATAGCATATATCTCTCAATAGTGTAAATAAAAACATATTAAAACAGTTAAGTTTAAGTTCAGATGATGGACAATGTGTAAACAATCGGGTTTGGGTCATATTTGCAGATGTTGGGTACCATTATGATAGCGCGAATCGAAACAGACGACGCTGGTCACGCGTCTCGGACGACACAATATGGCAACGGGAGTGCACCATTTTGAATAACAGTCATCGCCCGGTTAACGATGAAAATAATTTTTAAAATAGCCTATACAATGGAGTTGGTTATCAAACGGTTTTGGATTGGAATTTTTTTTCAAAATGATAAGATTAACATTCGCGATTACGTGTTATTCAAATACGAATTCAAATACGAATTTAGGTTTCGCGTGGCCAACGTCGTCTGAATCGAAACGATACAATTTTGGGTTTGCTTGTATAATTATGTGATTGTAGCAATTTGTAGGCCTATAATAATTTACTCTTTCATTATGTATTATACCATGGTGTGTTGTAAATGCAGTACGACAACAAATCTGACGAATCTGACGATACAACAATTCCCGTTAACAATTCTGGATCCGACTTGAATGTCATGCTGCTGAGCTTACCAGATAATTGGACAATAAATGATGAACACACAACAAAGGTATGTATCATTGTCCAGGGGAACTTAAAACCGCTTTATAATAAGGATAATTGATAAGGCTTGCGTCCATATGAGTGCAGCAGGGCCATCGAGCGCCGCAGGCTCATTTGCATGGGTGGGCGCACGGGCGCGAATCGTAATCAAGCTATGTTAATGCACTACGAGCGAAACAATTATCTAGCATACACTTAAAGAAATGTATTTAAACATACATGTATTATAAATTATTACGTATACAATATCAAGGTTAATACAATATTGTCCACTATGTCGAACTCGTATTTTAACAACTCTGCTGCCCGTGTTTGTAAAATTGTGTACAAGGCCCGCTATTAGTGTTAGTACATATACATTCGTACATGAACCGGAGATACCAACAAAAGCGTGACATGTTATGTAGCAGGAATATGAAAATAGAAGGAGTATTTCTAGCAGAAGAAACTTCTACCATAGCATATAGCCTGCCTTTAATTATACAACATTGACAATTTTACGTACTGGGAATGTAACAGACTCGCTGTGGCCATGGTGGAGGTGGTGCAGCGAGCCCCACACAGCAATATTATAAAAAGGAGTGAGTCTGGCCCTATCGCTTTGTAAAAGAGAGATGGGCACTCCGCTATTGGGATTGCAAGATCGACCACCTTTACCTTACGTTACTTCAGTGTGCATAGGAAATCGCAGAATCAGTATTTAGGCTAACCTTAGGGACGCACCATTTGATTTTCAGGGGTCGGGGTAGGAAGTTGGGTTCGGGGGAGATTTTTTTTTTTGGCCGCTGCAAGGGGTGAATTTTTTTTTTAATGTATCCATTCATATTGAGTTGGGTGGGGGTAAATTTTTTATTTATTTTTTTTACTCATCAGGGGGCGAATTTTTTTTGGTTGGCCTGCATAGAGGGGGAATTCTTTTTCTTCCGAAAACTTCCTACCCCCCCCCCCTGAAAATTTAATGGTGCGTCCCTTATTATTCACAATTCTTTGTTATACCCTTTCCCACTTATAATTGATAGATGATTCAATTCGATAGTGTTTGGTCAGGAGCATCGCAACATAACGGATCATCAGTTACATTTAAAGTACTTTTGTCTGGATCAAGTGGAAAATGTACCCCAGCAGATGACAGCATCTTACGAATTGAGATCCATCAGCTTAACAAGTCACACAA
Source organism: Ophiura sarsii (assembly GCA_035610835.1). Classification (NCBI taxonomy): domain Eukaryota; kingdom Metazoa; phylum Echinodermata; class Ophiuroidea; order Amphilepidida; family Ophiuridae; genus Ophiura; species Ophiura sarsii. Next base: position 45,425,443 of record CM069441.1, read on the forward strand.
GTTTGAGATTCCAATAGCAAGATCGAGGATCACAGAAACCCCACTACAAAGCGTAAGTTGCCTGTACCGCCTTGGGTTAAATATCGATATTATACAATGCAAACATGAACAAACTATCGAACAATTTAATTCCATCTTGACACTCTCCGCGCGACAGGCGCCTGCAGACAACATTCCAAAATTTCAAAAATGTTTCTGAAAAATCTGTTTTGTATTATGGTAAAACCAATAGCCGCGTGGGGACTTGGAAAGTATACAAACTGAAAACAGAGCTACTAAAATACTGGGCAATCACTTCTTTGAAACACAAAATATATAAAAAGCACAATTCAATAATCCATTTGCATCACTCACAAAGGGGAATGTATTCAACAGGATGCTGAATCGAATGTCATCGCAAGGAAAACAAAAGGAACACAAAATGACACAACTACAGAAACATTTCCAGTTTCTTTTAAGCATGGTACAATAAAACGACGAAGCAGCGAGACACTGCAACGTACGCTGAATTTAAGCATTAGTATTTTTAAGGGTACACTGTAGCTAAATCGGTTGTTTAAGAAAATTACACAACACTGTTTAATATATGAACCTAGCAACTATTGTTTAAAAAAATAACTCAATTGTGTAAATGTTCACACAACTTCTTGTAAACTTTCACAAGGTTGTGCACAATTTTAAACAAGTTGTGAATTTTATTTTTAAACAACCGGTCGATAGGTTCATATATATTAAACAGTGCTATTTTTTACACAACCGGATTAACAGTGTAGTTAATGATTAATATGTTTATTTTGTTTCCACATTTTTCAGGAGAATAAAGAGCTAACCGATAGATTCTTAGCAAGTCAACCCTACTACGATTTGCCTGATTCAGATCAGCCATTTTGTAATAGTCGACGGTTTAGACGACTATGCTCCATTTTGGATGGATTTGATAGCGTAGATCTTGGTTGGAGAGCAGTTGCTTGTGACTTGAAGTACGAGTATCACGCAGTAGACGCAATTCAAAGCGTGGCACGTGGTACAGTCAAAAGCCCTAGCATTGTACTGTTAAACGATTTCTTCACTGGGCACATTTCACATAGCAATGAAGTATATCTCGACCTAAAACCACTGAAAGGGTTGAAGATCCTCAGTAATTCGTTACTCAGAATTCAGAATTACGACGCGAAAGATCTGATTGAAGAAGAAATTACAGAGAGGCAGTTGAGAGCCGACGAAGTTAGGAATGGTTGTGAACAACATGACATGATGGACCTAAGCGACGTAGAAAAGTCGGAGGAGGACAAGGTCAGCTTTGATCAAGTTCGGTTCGACGCAGGAGCTTTCAACAGGGATACAATATCCCATGAACCTGATCAAGTCGATCGAGAAGCAGATTCTCCTAATCGATTGTGGAGGCGTCTTGTATCATGCGTGCCTTGTATGAACTGTAGCTGTATATATCCCGAGGAAAAGTCACATTTACCTCTGCTAGAAAATAAGCATGATAAGAAGATACGACCAAATCGAGCGGACAGTGGATATCAGACTGGATACGGAACGCAAGTAGACGAAGATGACAACATATAAACTGTAGTGTAAAGCATGCAGCAGCGGTAAACAAAACTGAAAGTGGACAAGTCTAATGTACCAACTTAGCTCGGCACGAGTCTTTACGTTACTTATTGACGGATTTATTTGTGGTCCTAAATAATGTCTACCCCCTCTAATGAACATTTCGTTAGATCGACCCAGTGGCGCCTCTATTTTACCCTCTGATTGGGAAAGATAACGCTATGACATGGAAAATCTATCCCTAACTGAGACTTCTGACCCCTTTTCCTTCTCAACAAGTGATCCCTAGTATTTTAAGCTCCCTTGCTTATTTTAAACATAGCAGTAGCAGTGTGTCAGGCCCTCATGGAATCATGTTTAGGTAAATTTAAAGTGTTTCTTAAAAAAACATAAAAAACAGTGATGACTAAGACGAGATGCCTTTGTAGTTATGAATAATGAGTTGTACGTATTTTATATTTTTGCTCCAAAGTAGTGAGCCTGAGAATATTGTCCATAAGATTACCATTGAAAAGTGTGAGTCCTGGGTTCAATACTCGGCTGATTTGTTTAGAAAACAAAGGATACTTCTAAAGCTTACAGTTCTATTTTTCTGACTTATTCAGAAATGATACGAACTTTAAATTCTAGAATTTAGCATTCTTATTGAAAGGATGAAATGAAAAGTACTGTTTGGTTATTGCTACTTTCATAGATAGTTTTGCAAGTGAAGAGAATATACTATTGCCATCCACCATGATTAGGCTCACCATTGTGCAGTGTGATTTCCGGTTTCACTACTTCTGATTCAGATGAAGAATGAAGGTGAACACTTTAAGAATTACCCAGTTCTGGGGGGGGGGGGGGGGGGGGTTCAACCGGGGATGTACAAGACGTAACTATAAATTACGAACTACAGGGGTGTCAAAAAGTGTCCCATGTGAAATCTGATTTTTTTAAAATTTTTAAATTGACCATGACAAATATGCAATTCGGATGTAAAGTAGGCCTACCATTCTTATTCAAAAATAGCCAAAGTGGAATTCGGACTCTTGTTACTGAATTGATCATATCTCGGGATTTAGGGCTGACATTTAATGGGATGAAGGGTATTTGATAGAAGACTAATCATGCTAATAGGGCTGCCCAATGATGTGTATTTTTGATTATTTGTGTTCCTCACGGGACCCTCTTTTGACATGTATTAACTGGTTTAAACTATATTTCAGTATATTTCGGTTCGTAAATGTGTATATATATCTTACTGTAAATTGTAAAATAACCAGTTATGTATGTAGGTTTATTTCTAATTCCGAGCTGTTTTGTACTGCAATGCAATGTATAATAACGCTATGTTTGTACAGCCTGGTATACGAATTTAAGAGCATGTTTTAAACAACGTTGAGTAATTTCTAAACAAGTTGTTTAAAACTTGTTCTTTTAAACAACTGTTAGTTAACCGGTGAATCGCTCAACAGTTGTTTAACATATTTTTGCACAACGTTGGTTAAATTTTAAACAATTATTGGTTACATTTATGAAAATCAAAGTATATTTTACCAATGTTGTTTAAATTTAAAACAATGATGGGTAAATTGTTTTAAACAACAACATTTTAAACAGTGCTTTAACAGTGTAATAGATAGATAGAGTTTGTTAGGAAGCCATGGGACAATAGGTCACCTCCCAAACATGAGGTCTGGTACTGCTACTAGTGCTCTCGTACTGTGGGATCTCATTTTATTTACACATTAATTGGATTAAATGGGATTATCGACTAAGAAAGCAAATAGACCAAGTCCATGCAAACTATACTCTATTTGGCTTCCCCTCTGGACAGTGACGTAACCTAACAGGAGCAGTCTTTACACACGCGTATATATTTTCCGTCCTTCAATGCTCGTGTGTATACGCCAGCGCCTCGAGTAGGCGTGCGAGTTATGAGCTGCAATTAGTTAAAAACGCAGTTACGTCACTGTCTCGTAATGGCCAAATAGACTATAGAATATACTGGGCGGAACCAGTGGTGTTTTACCCAGCGTTATGAAGACTCGTGTCAATGACTCGACTTGGACTTGAGTCACCATTTTCGATGAATTGACTCGAATCACTGATAGCAAAGACTTGACCTGTGACTCGGTTTAAAAACTTTTCAAAAGACTTGACTCGAGTCACTTTTCCAAAAGTCTGGTGGTAATTAACTGTCTTAAGTGACATATGTCTATAAACAAACTTTGACTGTCAAATTGAATATTATTATGCCTTATCCACTCATAATATAAAGAAGAAACCAAAATGCTGAGTTGGTCGGTAATATCACTCGGACTTGACTTGACGAAAATTGCGAAAGAGTTAACTTGATTCGAGTCACATCGGGCTTGTGACTTGAGGTTGAGTGACTTGGTCACAACGCTATTGTTTTACCACACCATAGGGTGCAAGACCATTTTAAGTGTTATAATGTCATGAGGAGGCTTCAAGCCCAGAAGGTGGCATATCCGTTCAGCTTTAAATTCCAAGAATGAATTCCTGATCATGCAGTTTACGAAGAAGATGCTTCAGCACTTGCTTTTTCTATAAATAAAACAAATAATATGATTTGATTTGATTTTGTTACTGCAGTATAAAACGTCACATACATAATAATAATAACACACACTTATAGAGCGCTTTACCTTAGTGAGATCTAAACTCAAAGCGCTGTACAACATATAAATACAAGATTAAAGCAAAAATACAACAATGATCATAAAACTACAGAGATAAACATACACAGAGTCAAATGCATATATAAACAAGAGATATGAATGTGTATGACATTAAAAATGCATTATGAAATGAAAGATCATGAACAAATACACATCAATTAGATTTCCAAGTTAAATAAGTAGGTAAGTCGCGACTTGAACTCCTGAACTGAACCTGCCTGGCGTATGTCCATTGGGAGAGTGTTCCATAATTTAGGGCCCGCGATGGAGAAAGCTCTATCACCGAAAGACTTCATTTTGCTTTTTGGAACAACAAGAAACTCACGGGCCGGGAGCCAGAGCGAAGGTTAGCCGTGGGAATATATATTTTCAATACGTAGCGGGGCTCTTCATTTGCATAAGAATGCACCGGAGTTGCAGTGAAAGCCGTTCAACGTGTGTGTGTTCACTGACTGTGTTCGACAGCATTCAGTACGGTTGGTTTGAAATCGCGCGCGCCATTCACTACAGTTTGTATTTAAAATGTCTGATTCGGAATAAGGTGAACATGGCTCCGCTTCGGGAAGTGTTTATCAAATTCCGGCTACTCTTTCTACAGAGATCGCTGCGGTAGTAGGGGCAGCAGTTAAAGCGGTTTTCCCTCCTTTTAAAAGCATCGTTGATTATTCAAGGTAACAAAGCCCATTTTTATTTCAAGTTCGGCGTTTTTGGTAAACTAGAAAAGGTGTAGGTAGTTATAGAGGACGTATAACGTAGAGTGGAGAAAAGGGATAGCTGACGCAATATCTGACATCCGAAAGAGGAACAAACATTTCCGTTTGGCAGACAATTCTCAGGTTAGTTTTTATATTTCCAACATGAATTTACAGTGATTCAGTATTATAACAGTATTGTTATTGCAAGTTGGTAACCCTAGTTTTGCGCTGAGCCGATTATAATCGTCTCTTGTGTGTGTATGATTCACACCATCAGTTTTGTACAGATTTGTTTTGTGTTCTCGATTGATTGTTAATCAATATATGACAGACCCTTGTTAATCGACTGGTTTTTTGCGTGATGATATTTCTGATTAATACATATTTGCTGAACATGAAATGGGTTTGGTTCGTTGTAGATGTATATTTGAGCAAGAAAGGTGAAAAGAGATTTGAGCGATGATTTGGGTAGTGATCAGGAGGATTAAACGTATCCGGGATGCTCAATCCCGAGCTAAGAAAGAAAGTAGAGACGACCCATCACGGCCTTGTGAAGGTTTGTTATTCCTGACTGTGAACGTGTTTATTTTATTTCTACTGATATAATCGTAGTATGTGATCTGATATTGACCAATTGGCTGGATGACGTGTTGTCAATACATTATGGAATATGGTTTTGTTTTTGTTAATTGTATGATGTGATTCTAATCAATTATTTTTGTACGTGCATTTCCACGTAATGTTAATGTTTACATTATTGCAGATGGCATTGAATTTAACTCTTATAAAGCGTTAACAGCTGGTTGATATGACAACGATTACTATAGAGTACGATACAGACGGTTAGTCTCGCAATCTACATGAATATGAAGAGGGTCTTTCAGAGCCAATAGTTTTAGGCAAAGTCCCGGCTAAGTACGATCTAATGTACACTTTTGGGAGCAGATTGGTGCTCCACCTTGATGTAATTTGTTATACACGGGTTCATTTCTCCCCCTTGATTTAGCGCTACCCGTTCGAGTATCTATAACATGATCTTAGTTCTTCTGTTTCAGATGCAGGCTTTATTATAAAGACTTACTGCAATGTATTCAGATTTATACCTTATATGATCAATCCCTGTGTCAATTCAGTCTTTGGGCAAGTAGAGACTATTCTTTATCTAGACTTTAAACCATTACCTCTGGTAAGAGTAGACTATATTTGATGATTGGATAATTTGCCGTCAATCATTGTATGAAAGGAGATTTCCTTTTTTCGTTTGACCTCAATTCAGGTTACCACAACATGATATATGCTTCAGAGTGATAGCAAGTTTATAGAAGAATTATTCTTCTAGTAACGAGTACCGATTAACCGCATTAATCGTCTATTATTTGACTATTCTATCCCACAGGTTATTGTATACACAGATGCAAGTGGAATTGGTTGTGGGACGTGGGGAAGTTGTATACTTCTGAGACGCAAAGAAACTGGACCGAAGGTGTAAGTAAGTACTCAAAGCTCCGCATGGAGAGAACTTAAGGCTGTAGACTGTAGAGCTAACAGTGCAATCATTTGCTCCTTAGCTCTAGTGTAAGTGTAATTATGGTAGCAGTATTGCAAACCATGAGTATACGATTTTTGTTATGTGCAATAAATATACAAATTATCATTTCTCACTTCAAGTACAGTGGATACCTAGGGAGGAATATGCTCGAGCAGATTCTCTGAGTCTGGAAATAGATTTTGACGATTGGGTTGTGTCAATTGATTGTTTACATTTATTGACAAATGATGGTGATCGAATTGCTGATAGTTGTATTCTAACCTTCTCGGTTTAGTTCCTAGTTCTGTGTTCCTGTACTGATCAGGTAGACGCTTTTTCATGTTGTTGGGAGGATATAATTACAATTGGCTATAGTTCCATCGTAGCTTTTATGGTGATGTTCTCCGTCTCATCTAACATCTTTGTACAAGGTCGCTACAAAATTTCTATTTTGGTTTATCATTTTTAGATACAATATTCTTTGCTATCTAGTTGATTCGCTTCGTGCTTAGTTGAGAATAGAAACGATATTGCTCAACTTCCGGTATTTCCAGGCTATTCTATAGCCAAATAGTTGCAGTGTTACACGATACGTATATTTGTAGTACACGATGTACGATTCACCTCATCTGGATACCATTAAGAAGTATCATTATAGTGTCATGACTGTGTCGTATGAAATTTGCATTTCTATACAATTGAATGACTGTTCATAAAGAATTTCTTATACTTCAGCTATACATAGCAGAGTGCATGATATGTTATTTGCCCTAGTCGTACTATAGCCGCGTGGCCGGGCATTGTTGCAGTATTGCACGGTATGAATATTTTGTGTACACGACGATGTACAGTTCACTTCAGCTGGATAGCACAATAAGTGGTATATTTTGTATATACTTTATAGTGTGTCACATGAATTTGGCATTTCAAGCTATTGAATGATTGTTCAAATAGAATCTCATATAGTTCAGTTACATAGCATTAGAAGTGATTTTTCCTAGTACTATAGCCGCGTGGCATTAGATAGTACAGAGTTGCAGTATTGCACGGTATGAATTTTTGTGTACACGACGATGTACAGTTCACTTCAGCTGGATAGCATAAGAAGTGGTATATTTTGTATAGACCTATGTGTCGCATGGCCCGGGCGCATGGCATTGGCATTACAAACAATTGAATGATTGTTCAGATAGAATCTTATACTTCAGCTGCATAGCATTAGAAGTGATATATTATAGACATTAACTAGACATATATATATGTTATTTAGTACAGAGTTGCAGATGCACGGTATGAATATCTGTGTACACGACGATGTACAGTTCACTTTAGCTGGATAGCATAAAAAGTGGTATATTTTGAATATACATTATAGTGTGTCACATGAAATTGGCATTACAAACTATTGAATGATTGTTCATATAGAATCTCATTCAGCTGTATAGCATTAGAAGTGATATGTTAATTTCCCCTAGTACCTGAGCGTGGCTTTAATTAGATAGTACAGAGTTGCAGTATTGCATGGTATGAATATTTTGTGTACACGACGATGTACAATTCACTTTAGCTGGATAGCATAAGAAGTGGTATATTTTGTATATACATTATAGTGTGTCACATGAATTTGGCATTGCAAGCTATTGAATGATTGTTCATAGAATCTCATATAGTTCAGTTACATAGCATTAGAAGTGATTTCCCTAGTACTATAGCCGCGTGGCATTAGATAGTACAGAGTTGCAGGATTGCACGGTATGAATATTTGTGTACACGACGAGTGTACAGTTCACTTCAGCTGGATAGCATAAGAAGTGGTATATTTTGTATAGACCTATACTATAATGTGTCGCATGGCATTGGCATTACAAACAATTGACTGATCGTTCAGATAGAATCTTATATACTTCAGCTGCATAGCATTAGAAGTGATATGTTATAGAAATTATCGATATTTTTCATTGAGATTTTCTTTACCTTAACTGAACATCCTAATGGTGATTCATTCAGCTGCATAGCATTAGAAGTGACATGTTTCTGATGATGATGATCATTATATTAAAGATGATAATATTGCGAACGCAAGTATGTTTTTTCTAACACAGATCAGATATATGAGGTCAATGTTGTATTGGCAGATGTCCAAATCTAGATTACTATTGATTAAGTATAGCGAGTGATCGAAAAATGGAGATTTAGTGCCTGTCACATAAGGTAACTCCATTTGTTATGATTGCTGAAGATGAATAGTCATTACTTGATTCATACAACAATTAATGTTCCATACTCCAGAATGGAAGCAGCGGCTTGTTTTGGCATTTTGATTGTGTTCCTGGAGGCATTAATCCATGCGAATGTAAATGTCTTCATTATGTTCTTCTAGGCTTGGAAAGGATTCATGCTTTATTATTAAAGCACTTGTTATTACAATTGGACATTCCAATTGGTTATTACTGATTAACATCCGCAGGTGTGACCTAGAGTTATATGCTACACATGTTAGTGCTTTTATTATGAAGAGCTAAACTGACATAGACAGGGTACAGTGGTTTTTATTGGTGCTACCCATTTCGCGACATGCCCTGTTGGTATGTTTTAAAGGTACTTGGCTGAAGCAGAGTTACATAATGATGCCGATGAGGATTTTCTATTTAGACCAGTTAATTTCTGTATGTCTCTCAATAGATCTAGACAACTTTCCTACACTAGATGCCTAGAGTTGCTTAAACATGTTAAACAGCAGGTGGATCCAAAGAAGTTTGGAATGCACAGTTTACGCAGTGGTGGTGCATCGACTACGGATTTATGTGTGCCTGATAGGCTTTTCAAAGACGGGTATATTCAAGACAGCATGAAAGACAGATTGTCTGTTTCTCCTAATTTTAGGACTGGACTGTACACGTTTTATTTATGGCATAGGCCTATTCATCATCATATAATAATAATAAAATGTCATTGTACGTGTTGTGAGCGAAATGGAGCTAATGTTATAGAATACATCTTCATTAATGTTTTAATAATATCTGGAATATTAACGACTTGTTCTCCTCCTTTTCCCCGTTTTTTAATGCCTGAACAAGGTTAGGACATTGGTGTATTCTGTCCTGCCATCGAAGCTCGGGTGCTTCCCAATATATTGTGTGTTATTTATGTTTCTTTTGTAGATGGGGAGTTTCGCGGTATTGAAAATGCTTTATACTCGGTTGAGACTCGTCGAATTAGAGTGTAAATAAGGTTTCAGCAATTCAGACACATAACTTGGACCAGCATTGTTGAGTGATTTATACACAATGAGCAGGAGCTTGAACACGGTTCTTTTCTTAATAGGAAGCCAGTGGAGATTTCTGATGACATACTAAGCAAACAAAAGTCTTAGGACACCTTGCATGCTACAAATTGATGAAAAATTCTTATAAGGTTGTTTAAAAAAAATTAAAATGTTTTGAGACATCATTAGTTTATAGGGAAAATATTTATAACAATATTCAGGGAATTAAAATGTTCTCTTTGATATTTTTAGTTCATTTAGAGTAAAATTAGCATTGAAAATAATACTAAGTAATGATGAAATGAATATAACTTTGTAGTATGCCCATTCCCTGTGCGGACAATAAGAAAGTAAAGGGAATTCGGGTGGTTTCCACTGGTAATATGAAAGACATGGTGTTAAAATAAAACGTTTAAAATTCCCCCAAATATTCTAATTATAAAGATAAATAAAGAAATCGATTCTCAATATCTGAGAGAGATTAAAGACTAGGGACAGTTTGTTCTCTTGTTGGCTTGTCATATACTATATACTATTCTATTCAAAATTGCTTATTGAACATTAATATTTACTCGTACGTGTCATCCAAGGATGGCAAAATTATTTTACTTGAATTAGCATGTATAAAAACAAAATTATCAACATTCGAGCATATTACAATCTTTATTTAACATAGTAAATTCTTCACGGATAATGATTCCAGAGGGAACAGTAAACTTTGTTCAATCTGTTCATAGCAATGTCAATCTAATCAATATTATTGCTGATCAACTATTAAACTATAGCCTGCTACTTTGGGGTCATTTACCAGATTGAATTGAATGGGAAGATATGGGGCTCGAATGGTGTTGCAAACTTATTTGTGATACCCAAGATGGCCGCTAATCTCAAGCAAACTCTTTTGTGATACCCCAAGATGGCCGCTAATCCCAAACACGGAAAGTCTCTATATACAAACATGTTTACGTACTTCTTCTAAATCCTGCTTGAGAAGTTCAATATGGTTGGTTCCTTCATCGGTTGATTTAAAATCTGAGGTCATGAAGCTTATGCTGACAGCATTATCATCATGTTTGAACAATTGCATAATCTGTAAAAATAAATGTCGTTACACCGTAAAATTTAGAACCTTTTTTTAATTTTCTGACTATAGAACCTTCGCACTATAGAACATTAATTATTTTCGGACTATAGAACCTTCGCACTATATAATCTTATTTTTTAGGACTATTGAACCGTCGGACTATAGAACCGTCGGACTATAGAACCGTCGGACTATCGATATGTCGCTTTAAGTATGTACATATGTTACATGGTGATGCTGGTATTGAAAGTGCACGTTCAAAGTGACGTTTCTATGGGTAATACACGGCGAGTCTGAAATTGATGTTTTGTGAGACAAACACATATTATGTTAGTGGTACACATCCCTGGAAAAAAGAACGTTCGAAAAATCAAATAACCAATCCCATCCATAAAACGTTAATAAGTGTACTTAAATTCAAATACTAGACTCTGGCTATCTTATGGTCCTTTTTCAAATGATGCTGCACATTGGTTTCAACGCTGTAAACAGACTATTATACGCTAATAATGTGTGTTACGTGGAGTTGCAGGTATGGAAAGTGCACATTAAAAGTAACGTTGCTATGGCAAATACAGGGGACCGCTCTATAGTTGGACGAGTCTATAATACGACGCCTCTATAGTACAAAGGTTCTATAGTACGACGCATGTAAATTCACTATTCGATAGTCCGTATCAGATAAAAGGGTCTTTAATCGGAATAAAGGGTTCTTTAAATCGAAGGTTCTCTATTCCAAAAAAGAAGTTCTAAAGTCCGACGGTTCTATAGTCCGAAAATGAAATAGGTTCTATAATCCGACTTTTTTAAACGGTAAAAAAGCTTCTCTAGTCAGAAAATAGAAAAGGTACCAATAATAATAAAGTTCTTTAATCCGAATATTCTGAAAGGTTCTATAGTCCGATAACTGGAAAAGGGTTCTCTAATCCAATAGTTAAAAAGGTTCTCTAGTCCGAATTTAACAAAAAAGGTTCTATAGTTCGAATTTTCAAAAGGGTCACTGTTTTCATATCGAATAATGCTCTTTTACGAATTTATCTAATGAAATGTTTTACAACAATTGTTTAGTCTTTTATCGACTTTTATATGACCTCAGGTTATAATTTTGCATCACAAATCGTATGAATGAAAATTTAACGAGACTGAGTTGATTTTCGTCTTGATCGAAAACATCCATTGTCACAAATGTCCCGGCATCTTTTATACACAATTGGTTGTGCAAAATATTACATCCTAAAATTCTTGTGTATCAGACACTTTTACACTGGGGCCCAGCGTACTGATTTGGCAAATCCATCTAAAAGACAGTGTATCAGGACTTAACACTTTCAACGCGGCAGTCGTCTGCAGACGACAGTTCCAAAATTTCACAAGATGTTTGAAAATGTCAAAACTGTTTAATTTCATCACCATATTTGGAGAAATGAGACATGTATTAAAATCAGTACAAACATGCATATAAGTATTGGTTCGGTAATCCTTGAGATATACTTTTATATAGTTGTGGAAGGTTTCTGACAAATCTGTTTTGTATATATATACATGCAGTAGTGGAAATACCCACATGACTTTTCCAAGTCCACAAAGTGTGTAGTTCCTAGTCAACCCCGGGTGGAAAGTCATGTGGGTATTTCCATCGCTGCATATGGTAAAACTAATAGTCGCGTGGAAAGTATTAATATATAACGGTAAGCAGGCCTACGCCGCTAATCAATGCGACTTAATTTGGCCATAGTGCCTCTACTGCGGGCTTAAAGCCCCAACCAAAAAATCCAGATGTTAAACACATCACAATTGTGGTCTCAGATACAACTGAAAAGCTCAGAGGGTCTAACTACATCAACTGTGTCCCTAAACATGGTCAAGGTTTGCATGAAATATTTATGTGTATGAAAAATTTCGCGACTGGCTAGAATTAGTGAAATTGTCATTCTTACAAGCTATTAGTTTTCTTATTAGACAATATTAGAAATGTGTACATTAGTAAACATTTCATGATGTAAAAATGTGGGTTCTTCTGCATCATGAACATTTGATGCCGCGAAAAATTAGTGCCTGCTTTATAATATACCTATGTGTCCTTGTTGGGTAGCACTGCATTACATAATTATATGGTGAATTGTCACTGCAAATTACTCTGTACACATCATGTTCTGGTGGACCATGGATATGTCACTCCATTTCCATGGGAAACGAGGATTTTTTTTGTTGGGGCTTTAAGCATAAGCTATGTTTACTTACCTTGTGTACAAATATCAAGTAAAGAGCAACTGTGTTGGTAAAGAGAACGGATATGGATAACACAAGAAATGATAAATTGGTGTTGTCGCCTGTTACACTCAACGCAGGTACGCACAAAATGCTCGTCAACGCTACAATGTAGATGGAACCGGCAAGGTATTTACCTATAACACAGGTGAAACGAACAAATCATTGCAATAAATAATTGAGGTATGCTTGACAAATCAAACAAACAATGTATTCACAGAAACGTTAAACTTAAGATTTTATGGCTTTGGTCGATGGCTTGATCACATGTAATTTACCCCACTTATTTGTTGGTTGATGATTTAGTTTCGTTTCTCGGGGCTGAAACTGATTTTCAGCAAAGAATCTCATCCAAAATGCTGTCAGCTTAATACCTTGTCTCTCTAGTTTCTGGTGTAGATAGATTTACGATTTTTTCAAGAAAATAGTGTCAACTTATTCGAGGAATTTGGCATCCTCCAGATGATGCGGTTTATTGGGCTCGCATTACATCTCTAGATCTTATATACGAATACGATCCACTACCGACACCATCTTCAGCTCTGACAATCCAAAATGCACCAATATCCAAGTTTCATGGGAACAATTAAACAAATCACGTGTGATCAAGCCATTAGCATACGTTTGTGTGAGTCCGCATATTTTGGATTTGTCAAGCTCTTTTTAATATGCTTTTGACTCTACAATCCTAAAAATGCCTCTTTTCCATTGTATATGTAAATTATCAAATGTTACTAAAGCTCACTAATCCCGGTTACTAATACTATATATATATAGTTTTTAAGATCTTTCTGTGCAGCGCCTTGAGGCTGTTTACATCGTAAGGCGCTTTATAAGTCCCATGTATTATTATTATTATTATTGTTATTATCAAATAAACACTAAATCATACCATCGGAACATCGTAACGCTTACGTTTTACGTAACGCTTACGTTTCTATTAAAGGTATAGGCCTATTATTATGTGATCTTTTAACGCCCTCAATCTTTGAAAATATTTATATTTCTGATCATAAATCGTACATACATTCCAAGCTACAGGGCGATACGATTCTGAATTACTTCAAAATCATGGTTTTAGAGTGAAAATAAACTGTCGAAGTCTGCGCCGACAACTTATTTTTACTCTAAATTCACTCTAAAACCGTGATTTTGAGGTAATTAGGAATCGTATCGCTCTGTAACTTGGAATATATTTATAATTCATTATCAGAAATGTAAATCTGCAATAAAATCTGCTTCCAAATTTTGTTCGAGGATTGAGGGCGTCCCCTGGAAAAGATCACATAATATACCTTTAATGATTTCATTAATTTCCCTTTCCATCTGTGGTATGATGGAAAAGAAAATTTTCGTCACTATCGCCAAAACTTACTATCATTTAACTGTGCAACGGTTATACGTCGAGTCTCCCAAGCTAGAAATACACCAAAAACAATGAGTAACGCTTTCGTCGCAAACAGTACCGATAAAAAGTAGAATTGATTTTTCGATTCGCAGGATCTCGTCAACATAACGTGAAAAATCTCCTTCTCCGGTTGAATCTGGTTTAACTGTTAAAGGTAAAAAGACAATATAAGAAAAGAAACAATTATCTCAATAAGGTAGTTTGATATCGGCTTATACTATATGGGGATCTCAGGTTCGAACGCCATACCGTAAATAGAGCTTATCTTTATTTCTAAGAGGCTACAATGAGTCTGAGAGAAGGACTGTACTCTCGAAATTCAAGAGTAGAATGATTAATTTTGACATTTTATAAAGTATAGTTACAACCGAAGTTAATACTTCGGAATGAAATAACGTCGAGCTCGGGATTTTGTTTCAAATTTATTTAATTTGCTTATCAATTCTAGAAGGTTTAATATGCTTATCAATTCTAGAAGGTTTAATTTGCCTATCAATTCTAGCAGGTTTAATTTGCCTATAAATTCCAGCAGGTTTAATTTGCTTATCAATTCTAGAAGGTGGTCGCCTTTCATAATCGTCTAAAT
Source organism: Ophiura sarsii (assembly GCA_035610835.1). Lineage (NCBI taxonomy): Eukaryota > Metazoa > Echinodermata > Ophiuroidea > Amphilepidida > Ophiuridae > Ophiura > Ophiura sarsii. The sequence continues at coordinate 45,440,524 of CM069441.1, forward strand.
TTTCAAATTCTTATCGAACTTTATAAAACAAGATCTGTACCAACTTACCGATCGATACAATTCAGTTTCGACTACGTACGTTGTATCTATTAGCATCCACACCGTAAGAACGGAGACATCGATGCATACAAGAAAAGCTACACAACCTATTAGCCTGGAATCTGGAAGTCCTGTCTGAATATTAGAAAATGAGTACACACAATGACATTAAATGTTTGATTTATATTTGGAAGTATTCCTAGGTTTCACATTACATGCCCAATTTACCCTTACCACTAGGCTAAGATCTTGATTCAAAATTAATCATAACCCCTTTTGAAACAATGTGTTCTTTGTGCGTGATTGTTTAAAGAGTTTTTACTCTTAAAAATACATTATTATATGAAAATATTAAAAAATATATTCGTATAATAATGTCTTTTTCGTACTTTTTAATATTCACTCTTACTCCCAACACAGTGACTTTCTTGAACATTCCAGTAAATACAAGATCCCACCTGTGTTTAAGGGAAGATTCAAACCTATAATAGCCTTTGTATGTTGAGCGAAGCTCGCCATGCACACAAAGTTTGCTAAACACTTACAACTCGCTTTAGTTTGGTGATTGCTCTTGAGAATATCATGTGTATTCGATAAGTCTTCATCAATAACGCTCCTAATGCCATCGATGTCCCTATCGCTGTGGAAGCAATCCTTGCCTAGAGTGATACAGGAAGGAACAGACTAGTATATATTTCAAATAATAGTAACGCTTTACTCTAATGTACATGCACGGTGACGCGTACTCACGAGGTATTCTATATTAAGTTATGGATTTAATTGGTAAAATATGTTCTGCTAAATCGAATTTTATCATCAGTGTCAAAAGTACACCAGAGCAGTTATTGGGTAAACTCCTAAATTTGGTAAATTATGTTCTCTTGTAAATATCAAATTCTGTGGTGACTTCTCCAAGTTCTGTTTACACCTGTTAGTAGCTGATGTTTAATTATGCTAATGACCTTTGATCTGTTAAACCGAAGTTTTCCGGAAGCATTAGATAACAATTAAACTTGATGTTTCGAAATAGTTATCGGTTGTTTGTTTGTTTGTAAGTTGATTTTGTCGCTGTTGTTGTTTATCATTGGAAGTGTTTCATTTCAAACTTACGTGACACAATAATATCATAGGTAACATGCTCAACTCCGCTACGTTTATACCATAGAAGAAGACAGATAGAAAATGCACCAGACTGCCCATAATAATGATATTATTTAACGGGGGACATGTTATCCGTATCACCCTGTACAGAGAAAAGAAATTGTATTGTAATAAACAAATGCCATACAACAAATCGGAATCTTAAACTTTTATTTACAAGTGCTGTATTTACTATTGCTTAATTCTGCAGAGCCCATGTCGCAAAATAGACAATGGTTGCGCTCCCATCATCAGCTACTAGTCAGTATAGGGACGACAACATACCGCATTTTCATGTTTTTTTGCTTCATATATCATGTAAAATTATGATTTTATTATACAGCTTCAATAATAAAAACATAGGAAACTTACTTTCTGTTCTTGTATCTGTTATTGATAAACAACAAACTCAGCGCAAATCCGATGCATAATGATGTCAATGCAAACATGATGTACTTTGATAAAGAAGCAATTTGGTCGTACATTTCAATTTCAGAAACTCCGTCAACTGGTTGAAATTGACCTGAATAATTTAAATAATGTCTAGTGTTTTGGTTAGATGTATTGCCAAACAAACCTCAACAATTGTTATTAACAGTTATACGTCACCGTCCTAACTAATTATGTAGGCCTACTGCAAACCCTAAACATTGGTCAATTTGCAGTTCCTATTCTTTATTATCGTTGGGGAATGACCAGACAATTGTTATGATACGAAAGATTATAAACTGGATCACGCTCCTGGTTCGAATCGATCACGCGTAAAATCACTTGAATCAATAAGGGCAAGGTGTTGCATTGTTACATTTTTCACAAATCTAGCATTTTAATGTCTTTGGTTCAACAAATTATTGTAAGGGTTAAAAACAACAACAAAATAATATCAACGTAAAATGTGTAACATTACGATTGTTTTGAAGATTAAAATGATCCCAACAAATCTGAATATCAAAAGACTACAAGCTTTCTGACGTGAATGAAGAAAAAACCACGCTGACGTGACGCAGGAGCGCCTGCAACGAAAAAAAAGAACAAATAATTTGACTTATATTATTGAAGCTCACCTTTCCATTTAAATGTAGCATTCCCGGCTCGCACCAATAGCGTATTGCCATTCGGTTCAATTGAAGTCAACAATATTTTCATTGATTCGTCACCTGCAATGTGAAATGACAACTGAGTGCTGATCGATTATATATTTCACAAATAGTGAAATGACAACTGAGTGCTGATCGATTATATATTTCACAAACAGTGAAATGACAACTGAGTGCTGATCGATTATATATTTCACAAACAGTGAAATGACAACTGAGTGCTGATCGATTATATATTTCACAAACAGTGAAATGGCCATAAGCATGATATAAAGTACCCTAAACTTAAGCAATTGCGGAACAATAACTTGCGTATGAATGTTGGCGCTAAGAATATGTAAATCAAAAGGAATGTCTAATTATTGTATATAGAATGTTTTTGAAATCATATTTAGACGAATCTGACTAACTTAACACAGAGAAAAGTGAACCTCTTCTTATGTAGGCCTACATTACGGTACGAAACTATAACACTCATGTAAACTCATGTAAACTAATACTTATTAATATTTTGTTGGCTTGGGTAGTCGGATACCCGACTTTGAATTGCGGCGATACTTGTAACACGATTTATATCATCCCAGCTACTGTATAGTTGTCACGCCAAGTGGAGACCACCTACCCATATATCTATAGATATTCACTGGCTTGATGTTTAGTTGGTAGGTTGAAATTCACATATGTAAGGAAGGAATGTGTCAAGCCAAACTAATTTGAACTTTCTTTAAATTGTTGTGACATACTTGTCAGCAAGGACACCCCCCCCCCCCCCAATGGTAGTTCTAGTTATTTTCTGCAGTGACAGTTAGATCACACAACACATAATACATGACATAATTATAGACAAGCATGAATTCAGAACATTGTCTGAGCATGGTCTGAGCAGGTCTAGCATAATGCATACATTAACTGTCATAATGTAAACGTTGACTGTCTTTGTTTTGGGTGAAACATGTGGCTTGTCTCAGAGTATATCTAGAGTCCCTTTGCCCATATACTCAATACTGTCAATGAAAATACCTTGGGTTGGGGAGAAATAAATTACATATTCAAAACGCTGGCTTCGCCCTTGTTTAATATGTGTAATCTATGACTTGGGTGATAAGAACAAAAGCAAGTCTATTCGTATCAGGCATTGTCAGGTGTCATTAAGTAATTTCCATTATCAGTCGTTTTTGTTTTTCTATCGTATAGCTTATAAGTATGTATCATTTAGCGATTTCTGAACGAGGGACAGATATTTTATTAATATTACCTGTCATTCAGATATTATTTACTTAAGATGGCATTTCAGACTTCATTGTGCGTATATTCATGAGATGATGAGTGGATAAGGCATATATATTATTTTGAACTTTACTGGGGAAAAAACAGAATTTGGAAATCGTCACATTCATAAAGTATTCAAAAAGTTAAATGTTTAGATTCTGAGCATTTAAACACATAATCATATAAACATTAACGTGTTGAAATTGTAAATGTTTATCTTTCTAATCACTAATCTGGCATCGATTTCTAGACACTTCATTTGCAGTGTAGTTAACACACGGTTTATATGACAGGTACAACTGATGACTATCTGTCTGTCTGTCTGTCTGTCTGTCTGTCTGTCTGTCTGTCTGTCTGTCTGTCTGTCTGTCTGTCTGTCTGTCTGTCTGTCTGTCTGGTTCGCCTCCGTCATGTCTGACAGTTCGTGACTTTCAAGATGGCTCTCCACTGTTGTCGGTCAGCAGCTAGTTTGTATACCCCTGTTAGAGGTTGTCCACTAAGATTTTTGATTCTGTCCATCCATCTTGCTCTAGGTCGCCCGCGTCTTCTTGAGCCCTCAATTTTCCCCTGCATAAGGACCTTTTCAAGGCAGTTGTTCTGACGTCTGGCTATGTGTCCGAAGTAGCTGAGAGTCTGGCGATTGACTGAGTCAAGTAGTCTATTCAGCACACCAATATCATGTAGTACGCTAATATTTGTACGTTTAGCAACCCAGGGGATTTTGAGCATTTTCCGCCAGCACCAGAGTTCAAATGCATTTATCCTATCACGGTCTGCCTTGGTGAGTGACCATGTTTCACAGGAATAGGTGGCTATAGGGAAAACAATTGCTCGAACAAGGCGCACTTTTGTTGCTTGGGTGACTCCTCTATTTACCCAAATTGTGGAGATATTTGCCATAGCAGATCTTGCCATTGTCAGGCGTCTTCTAATTTCTTGCTTACAGCTGCCATCCGTGGTGATAAGTGCTCCAAGAAAGTTGAACTGTGTTATTTGCTCAACTTCCTTCTCATCTTCCATCAAAGGGTCCGTTGGCTGGACTCCACCAATGATCATGATTTTGGTTTTAGCAACATTAAGACGCAGACCCATAGCCTCACTCTCGTGTTTCACTTTTTCAAGAACACACTGGAGATCCTCAAGGGTAGTGGTGAGAAGGGTAGTATCATCTGCATACCGCAAATTGCTTGGCTGCCATCCTCCAATTGACAGTCCGCCATTCCAGTTGTTAAGGGCATTTCTCATGATGTATTCGATATACATGTTGAAAAGTGTAGGCGAGAGAATGCAACCTTGACGCATCCCCTTACCAAGCGAGAACCAGTCACTGTTTCCTATCTCTGTATGTACACAGGCAAGTTGGCTATCATATAGGTTCTTGATTATATGCACAAGATGGGATGGAACTCCAAGTGCCAGCAGGGCTTTCCACAAAGCACCGTATCTTACACAGTAAAACGCCTTAGTATAATCAATGAAGCACAGAAATGTGGTCCTTTGAAATTCATTACATTTCCCTATGATCTGACGAATGTTGGCAATGTGGTCTCTGGTACCCCTTCCTCTTCCTCTCTCAAGGTGTTGTCTGAGTCTCTCATTCCGGATGTGCAGCAGGAATTTACATGCATGAGGTATTAGTGCTATAGTTCGATTATTTTTACATTCACTGATGTCGCCTTTCTTTGGAAGTGTCAAGAAAACAGCTTTTTCCAGTCCTCTGTCCAGACTTTTGTGCACCAGATCTTGTTACAAAGCTGCAACATAATTCTGATTCCATTGTCACCAGTGCTCTTCAGCAGCTCACCAGGAATGTCATCAATACCAGGAGATGTATTGTTCTTTAATTTCTGCATGGCATTCCTAACCTCTGATAGCAAAATATCAGGTTCCTCTTCATCCAAGTCTAAATGTACGTTTATGTTGTTTTTGTTTTTGTTTTTTGTTTTTTTTTACGTTTCCACAGTGCATGGAGCACTCGTGCTTTTATTTTCTTAATCATAACATATTTATAACATAGTATTAAGAATATTCATTTTTGTAATTGTTGATAAGTTACAAAGAAAAAATTCATGCCTCAATCAGAGAGTCACCTATACCATCAAATATCGTATAACCTTAGCTTAGTGGTTCACGATTTTCAAAGATACATGACGCTCTCAGTCGAGTCGACAAACAAATACAATATATTTTGATAGAGATATATAACGAAAACAAAACAAAGTAAATCAACTAATTTATATGTTTAGACACATTTTTAATTCGTTCCATTGTTCTGTATTTGTGATTGGAATCCTCTGGTGTTTTTTTGAATTAGCTAGTAGATCATTAAGTTTTTTAACTTCTAAATAAAACAAATGGAATATTGGAATCTCTTTTTGGGTTTCATTATATATCATGCGAAACTTGTATATTGCATAACATGCAAGGATAATTATAACATTGGCTATATCAAATTCAGAGTTATTTATTTTCCAGCCACAAATTACGTATTCAAGGGATATTCTGAAAGAATTATATTTAAGAGTTCTCAAACATGTTGCTATTTGTTTCCAAAAGGACTTATTCTTGATACATGAGACAAAAAAATGTGTATAATCATCAAGTTGATTACAGAAAATACATTTGTCTGATTCTACTAATTTCCATTTATATAGATTTTTTTTGCATGGAAGTAGGTTATAAATCAGGTTAAATTGAAAGTGACCAATCTTGTTTAGAATTCTATTCTTAATCTTGAACAAGAATATGTTGTGCCAGTCATTTCTTGGTGTCAACTTTTGTTCCCAATAGTTAATACATTTTGCTTGTTGTTTATCTTGATTTAACATCATATAAATGTTTTTCGAACTTAACATAGAAACATGTACATTTTGGTCATTTATTTCAAAAAAAGTATTTTGTTTAATTTGTTCACACCATCTTAAATCTCCTTTTTTGATCCTCTCTTTCCAACGTTTAGGTAATGATGTTAACAGCTTGTGTAAATTAAACATGTTAAAAGGACATTTTATAATACTCTCGAGTTCTCTCAAGTTAACAAATCTATTATCAACAATAATATCACTCAAATAATATATATGAGCGTGTATCCATTTACGAAAAAACAAAACTTTACCACCATTTCTTACATTATCATTTCCCCATAACATAGCATTGTTTGAATTATCCTTATTACGTTTATTTTGTAAATAAAACCATGATTCTAATAAATCTTGATAAAAAGATGGTAATTTACCTTTAGTTATATCATATACATCTTCACTTTTACAATTGAGATCAAGTAGAAAAGATAAGCCACCAAGTGGATCAAACCATTGTTTCACAACTCGTTTCCACGTGGCATCTTCATTCTGGTCAAGTAATCTTGAAATCCATTTGATTTTTAGAGCTATTATGTGATATTCTACATTAGGCATATTTAAGCCACCATATTCCATATATCCAGTGATTGTATCTCTTTTGACCTTTTCACAGTTAGAACCCCAAAGATACCTGAATAGTTTAGTATTGATTGCTTTTATGACATATTTTGGAACATTTAAAGAAGTTGCATTATACAAAATTTGTGATATTCCCAATGTTTTTATTATAGCTACCTTCCCGTAGTATGTAAGTTTTCTTGCTTTCCAGCCATTTAAAATTTTATCTATTTTATCGTTTTTGGGTTTCCAGTTAAGGTCTTCTGCTACTTGTTTGTCTTTGCTGAAATAAACTCCCAAACATTTCACCGGTTTGTTTGTCCATTTGATGTCTTTGTTTAAATTAACAGGTATTGTTTTACCTAACCACATGCCTTCACTTTTGCTTAGATTCATTGTTACACCCGAGGCATTACTGAATTTTGTTATTGTATCTATAACAGTCGTAACAGAATGAATATCATTTACAAATATTGTAGTATCATCGGCTAATTGTGTTATTTTAACTTCTAGATTTTTGTCATTATCGAATTTTACACCATTTATGTGATCAGCATTTCTTATATTGGTAGACATGAATTCAGCCGCTATAATAAAAAGCAGTGCAGAGAGCGGACAGCCTTGTCGAATTCCTCTACCAAGACTAAATGATTTAGATACCCAACCATTTACAGAAATACAGCTATTTATATTCTTATACAAAGTGTTTACCCATGATATGAATTGTGGGCCAAAGCCCATTTTGTTTAGACATGATATTAAAAAATTAATTTCCAGCGAGTCAAAAGCTTTTTGAAAATCCACAAAGAGTATTGCACCATCCTTATCATTCTCTGTGTAGTAATTTATAACGTCATCAATTAGTCGTATGTTTTGTCCAATAAACCTCCCTTTAATATACCCTGTTTGATCTTCACTAACTATATTCCCAACAATATTTTGCAATCTCGTAGTTAAAGCTAACGTACATATCTTATAATCATAGTTTAAAAGAGATATTGGTCGATAATTGTTTAGATCATTTCTTTCTCCGTTTATGTTAGTTTCCTGGGAGGCGAAGAGACCCATACAGTATTTCCTCCATGACTGATGACTACACTTGTGTTTAATGTAAAGATAAACTTTTATTTATATATTTACATATCAATTTAGTTATCCTACCCTGTATTTGATTAATGAAATACTTTTGGGCAAAACGCCTTCGTCCATCACTTCCGAAGTTAATATCCCCCTGTAAAGTGTAAGTACAGAGAACAGTATTAAATTCATAATATAGTCCTTTTTGTGATTGTTATATATTTTAGGATAACCTTAAGCATAGTGGTATTGTCATCTTTATGTAGTTTCATAGAACTATATAGATTCGCACAAATTGACCACAATTGTTTTATCTAATAACATCGCACAGCAATGTAACTAATGAACATTGGGCAAAATAAAGTGGTTTCATTTTTAGTTGATACGCAGTTGTAAGGTTGGTAAAGACAAAAATATCTCCCATTATTTAATAGGAATTAGGAAATTAGATTAGGCCTACACAATTGATCCAGGAATTAAAATGGAAATAATATTTATAAGCGGGCATCGAATCGAACCCTTGTCTACCAATACCTTACGCTTCCATTCATTTGCTATTAACCAAACGAATACATCAACTGTACCTCTGTATTATACTTATACATACCGTTGCCCCAAAGAAGGATACTTTCGACTTGCTGTTGAAAAACGCTTGAGCCATGTCACTGTCTTCATATGTGAAGTCTTCCAACTTCTTTGCTGGTGACATGTTACCAAGTTCAGATATAGACTTGTTTAGTAGCAAAGCTGCATACAATATTATGTCGTATGTGTATAAATCTATGGCTCGTTGGGTCCTACTTGGGAGAGCAAGCCTCGTCTGCATGTAGTCTGCCTGTTCCTGTGTAGGTAGCTGAAATGGAGTAGTAGTAAATCGTAATTATAGAATTTAATCACAAAACTCAAGTCGAATTCATTATCTACCTGGGACTCCTGGCAATCCTATTTCCAAAGAGGATATCAAGAAAAAACCCACATTAAACAACAAAAAAGCGGTCAAAAGAGTTTCATATGATCTTTGTCGTTTGCAGATATCAATTTTAAACAACCTTTCTACAGTGGTTATGACTTCAACGGTTCGCCAATTGCAAGACTTGTTTGCGATGTAACTGTCCGACCTCGCATCATCAAAATCTGCTCATAGGCTTTCATGTGTAAAATCATTAAAATTTGTCGACACGGCATATTATGTGATCTTTTCCAGGGGACGCCCTCAATTCTCGAGAAGAAAAAAATAGAAGCAGATTTTCTTGCAGATTTACATTTCTGATCATAAATCATGAATATATTCTGAGTTAAAGAGCGATATTATTCCTAATTACTTCAAAATCATGTTTTTAGAGTGGAAATAGACTAGTGAAAATAAACTGTTCGCTACCGAACAATCTATTTTCAACCCCTAAAAACCATGATTTTGAAGTAATTAGGAATCGTATCACTCTGTAAGTCAGGATATATTTATGATTTATGTTCAGAAATGTAAATCTGCAAGGAAATCTACTTTCTAAAAAAATCATGGATAGAGGGCGCCCCCTGGAAAAGATCACATAATATGCCTTTAATGAACATCATATTTTGACGAGGAAGACAGTGTAGACTCAAGATTCAAGACGGAAACATTTATATTACATTCATACTTACGATTCACAACAAGCCTTTCCATAAATTGTGCACAAATCTTCGTTTTAATTACAATTAAATCTGAACTTGTAGTGATAAACTCAATATTTAAAGTCAACATCCACGATATGATCTAACGCACCTTTCCATTCATATTGAAGGTTTCAACATTTTTCTCAATATCTGGAACGTCGAATCCAATGGAATTCTCCACGACTGTGAGTATATCTTCGTCAGTACAAGTTAAGTCAGAGTAGTATTTGAGTCTCCACCAAGGACCGTAGTAATACTTAGGAGTAATCCAAACATACTTAGCACCATAAAGACCCAGTCTGAACACCTGCAATGTAGGCATAAATGCACACATTAGTGGCTAGACCTTAAAGGTATAATATTATGTGATATTTTCCAAGGGGACGCCCTCAATCCTCGAAAAAAAATTGGAAGCAGATTTTCTTGTATACGTGAAGTCCTAAAATAATAGCGTTAGATATCTTTAGTTTATTTTATGTTTATGTATATATAAGGCTAATGTAACATACAACCACAATATTAAAAGATGGTCGCTATCCAAAATGGCCGCTGCAATGAATAACACTAATGCTTTGATAAAATGTGTTTTGAAATACAGTGTGAAACTTTCTATTCTCAACCTATAAATATGATGATTAATATGATTCGTTACCTGCTAGCTCAAAGTTATTACTGGACGAGCTGCTCCATGGGAATAATTTGGAGTAACAGCTCCTAACGGAATCACAGACATGCCTTTAATACGGTTTTCTAATTTTCCACCAAGACTAAGTTTAGTAATATGAGGCCACTGCTTGGAACATCCACACAGGAAACCAGTGACATATAGCTCAATCTACCAGACTACGGTATGCGAATGTAAAATTGCTCTTAAAGTTCCGTCTGTTGCGGTACCAGAATACCAAATGACAGAATCATACCCGAACAATTCGGCAGATGCTTTGATTGAAGAACGACAGTGAACTAACATCGTATGCCTCGTGGACTGCACACAGAGATGGCACTTGTGGCGAACAATGAGAGATCCGTTAGATTCATCTGGGTGAACAGACGGTCTCTCTTTTTTACTATCCCATTGATAGTCAATACTACGCCACTACGGTGAATAATGTTTAACCAGACTTAGCGTTACTGAAAAAACTGCGCGCAAGGTTTAAAATGACGCAAACAACATCTTGCTTAAAACAGCATTTTAAGTCTAAAAACACTAAATATGCAAATTGGCGGTTAAATATGTAAATGTTATCACAAAACTTGGTTAAACTATTTACAAAAATCAATTATTTAATAAAAAAATAAAAATTCTGGTATTCAACAGGTTAATAATCAATTTAAATACAATTTTATTTTCATTTGCCTCATAAAAACAATAAAATACATAAGAAATTGTACGCATGTATTAATATAGGAAAATATACGAGTTGTGTCAATTTTGCATACTTCAAAACACCAAGGACAGGCCCTATGACAATAGTACTTTAATGTAATGGACCTATTCGAACAATATGCATTACAAAATATGATGCAAAATTAAGCGAGGAAGGCTTTGCAACACCAAGTAAGACTGGCAAATAAATATTGCCATATTCTTGTAATGCAATAGTGTTTCATTTGTTGTAGGAGATTTATGATAGATCTATTGAGTTATCTTATTGTTGGAAATATGCAACTTATTCGATTTACAGAATTGAAGCGGCAACGGCGTATTAATCGTAATATCTACCTAATGCAGTGAGCTATTGTGCAATTTTTTTGAAGTGGAATGATAAGGTCTACTGAAGTTAAATTTTATTTTTAAAATTCTGCAACTTATTAGATTACAGAATAAGCTTTAAAAACTCCATACATCATAACATTTCTAATATCTACCTAATGCAGTGAGCTATTGTGTGATTTTTGTATTGAAGTAAAATCTTATTTTGTAAATCTAACGCTTACACTAGATTACAAAATTGAAGCGGTAGAAACATGCACCTAATGACATCTCCAATATCAACATAATACGGTGAGCCATTGTGCAATTTTCTGAAGAGGAATGATGAGTTCTATAGTTAAGTAAAATCTTATTTTTTAAATTCTGAAACTTAATAGATTACAAAATTGAAACGGTAGATGCATCATAACATCTCTAATATCTACCAAATGCATAGTGTGATTTTGTTTGAAGGGTAATGATACGGTCTGTTGAAGTAAAATCTTATTTGTAAAGTCTCTAACTTATTAGATTACACAATTGAAGCTTACTAGACACTCAAGTACTAACTTGGATGGCTAGTAGACAACACTTATATTGTCTTGTTATAGTAGTTCCTTGTCTAGTTCACTATCTTCTTTATAGTTTTTTAACAACTTTGTTTTTATATTTTGCCTATACCACTTCATTAGTCACTAAACACATGTCAAATAGATATGAAACATGGGGTCACTCATGTGTCTCACAATTATTTTACTTTATAATGAAAAAAATACTGATTTGCATTTATTCAAAATGGTGAAACCACCATGTCTTATGCACAAGAGTGTATCTTCAGTTTGATGAACTCCAATGTTACAATGTATTCATGATGAGCTACACTATTAACACTAATCAAATATTGTTCAATGCATTTAAACATTTAATGTGCAATATATGGACGCCATTTTACATTTTAACCGCCACCTTAGGTTGCAACCATCTGCCAAATGAGCACCCCTTCCAAAATCAATTGTTTTGACCTTATGAAGATTTGTACAAACTTTGGTGCTTGTATCCGGTCTGTAAACGTAATTTCGTTAAGCGATTCCACTATTAAGATCCTGAGTTGTTCATCGAAAATGCTGTATGTGTTGAGAGTGAAAGTGATCGCCTGGAGAGATCGAGTCATATCGGGATATAGAGAGAGAGTTTATCAAACAGTTTGGAGTGCACCATATCACCTGTCCATAATCAGCTGGTATTAATCTATTCTAATATTGACAGGACTGAGTTAGTGGAGTCGAAAACTTTTTCACTTACCTGGCAGAAAAACATTGCCGCTTGATCGAGTGACATGCGCATAAAAATTATTCGAGCATCATGCTTCTGTAACAACAACAAAAACAAGGATTCATTTCATGAATATAGTTTTATGTTATACAGCTAAATCTACTTTTCTCATCATTATCTTTTTCGTTCACAGTGTTTGGCATAACACATTAAGAGACTTTCAAGTCAATTTGAAGCCAATCCATTGATGGCCCATGCCCAATTGGCAATTCAGTTCGGTTATGCAGTCGGACTTTGTTTTTTACAAAATCACACAAATCTGAGATACTTGTGCCATTTTTGAACAAAAAGAAATCCCCAAAATTCCGAAGATTGCATCTGTATTCGTTCCTTCCACCAATTTTTTTCATAATTTGAGTCGGTCGGCCCGTAGATAAAGAGAGTTGTTCGTCATCATGTGTTCAAGTATTACAGGTGGAAATTCTAAGTTTTGACCTACCTTCAGATGTTGAATCTTACGGGAAACATACTTAATATCTTGGACGGCTTCAACGGTTAAAACTGTAATACCACCCTCGGTCAGAACTCTGTACATGTTTTCAACTTCCTAAATATATAGAGTAATTGTCACGTGTTAGGTTCGTATTGCTTCGAATATGTTGTTCTAATTGCTTTAAGAGTATTTGAGCTCTTTAGTTTATATTTGTTTCAGATATCAACGCGCGCTCAACTGCTAGACTACGACGAAACTATGATACAATATCGGACCCATTTTTGGCCAAATTCTAATAATTTATTCAAATAGGGAGTTTCAACCCCCTGGAATTCACGCGTGTGTATTTTGATTATGAGTGTCTTGTTAATTGTTAGATGAGCTGAGGTGCCTTATTAAAAATTGGTATTTTGATATAAATCTTGTAAAAATCAATTTGATTAGTTATGGGATCAAAAGTAAATGATTGGGCATTCTAATACAAATGAATAGAATGAAGTGTATCAGGGGCCGGTGTGGAAGGAGCCATGGTCCCCCTGGCCTGTAGCCATAGTCCGGCCTTCATAGATATACACGGAATGAAGCGTGAAACTAGTGTTGCGTGTAGAGATGAATGCCCTATGCCATGTTACTGTACAGGGCGGACTATGGCTCCAGGAGACCATGTCTTCTACTACACCGGCCGTCTCAGATACGGGGTTGCAATTGATAAGTAATGAGGGTACACATTATTATAGTTTTAAGGTCTATTTTGACACAGAGAAGTTAGAAACAATGGACAAACCTGTTTCACTAATATAAACTCACCGTTCTTATTGATTGCACATCGAAAAAGATAATAGCCACACGTTTCCATCCCATGTGATTCAAAAAATCGAGTCGGACGTTGTCTGCAGATCTTTCATCTCCCGAAAATTGGATAGTTAGAGGATATCGAGAATCGCCAACTTCAAAAAACGGATTTCCAGTGTAGCACTTTAAAATAACCAGAAATAATAGCACTTAGCATCACAGGAGGGGCACTTTTCTCTCTTTAGTCATGTTTATCACAGTTACACAATTTGTGGCAACACCAACAATAACTGATATCAAAAATCTAAAATACTCATCGTGAGCAAATCTGTTCCCCATAATTTGACACCTACATTCATAAATCAAGGCTGGGAGATCAACTAAATGAGGTCAAAGGTCACATAGGGGTCATGTGTGTGCGTGTCATGTGGCTTAGACGGGTTGCCAGTTCAGTTCAGTTCAGTGTTGAATGCATGGAACGTTTATTACTATAATAAGGATATTACATCCCTCCTTTCTTTTAAACTTTTTTTTTAATGATTATTATTCTATTCAATGTTATTAAGAGTTCAGATGCTGCGACATATTGGATAATTTAAATCTAATAGATGTTACCTTCCTTCTTTCCTTAGAATCGAAAGAAACCGTCTTGGGTATAAGCATTCAATGGTATTGGTAAGATGATGATTAGATGATGAATGTTCGTTGATTGTTCGATATACGGCGACAGACTACAGTTGACGCTAACTAGACTTTAACTACTTGCATGATGTGTAATCATGGATGATATAGATGCGATGACACGAACACACGTGCGATGCTATTATTATTGGAGCGAGGTAGGACTGAAGACGTATCTCAGAGCATGTGAAATGAAGTGAATAAAGTGAAATAAATCGAACACTAATCCATTTGTGAAGTCGTATTCATCAGAATATTAAATTGGCGACGAGGATGGGATTAGTGTTTGATTTATTTCACTTTATTCACTTCATTTCACATGCTCTGAGATACGTCTTCAATCCTACCTCGCTCCAATAATAATAGCATCGCACGTGTGTGCGTGTCATGTGGCTTAGACGGGTTGCCAGTTCAGTTCAGTGTTGAATGCATGGAACGTTTATTACTATAATAAGGATATTACACCTTCTTTAATACCGAACTGCGTACATTATAAAGTAATCGCATCGAATATGTTATTTATCAAGGAAATTGATATTGTGCTGAATGTACTTGAAATGTACTGGAATAGTTACCTTGAATCATTTGGAACATTTTATGACAATTTTAATGATATTTCCATGTTGTTATATTTGTTTATGAGTGGAAATTGTCATGCATGTATATCCTGCTATCTACTGAAGATAGCAACATTAACAGAGCAATATTACATTTTGTGAGGACAGCTACCATTCTTTTTAAAAGAAATACTTGTCAGGACAGCAGTCATCCTATTGAAAGAAATTCTTGTTGAATTGAATGTCTAGGAAGTTTGTTTGTTTTTACTGAAAGGGCGGGGAGTTATAATTATTATATAATTATATAATTTATATTCGCTTTTTTTTTTATAAGAAAAGTTTCCTATATAGGGCTACCCAAAAAAGTTAAACTGAAGAAAAAAATTGTGCAATTAATGATTTTCTTTTCGAGATATCGACGATTATGTAATTTTTTCTCCATAGAGCTCTGTATAAAAGCTCATTTTCTCCACCCCACTGTCTTTAATGCAAGACCCTGCGACATTAAGACTTCTCGGACACGTGCCATAGACGTAAATGATTGCTTTAAACGATTTAAAGTTTAACGTGTATATTTATCGAAATGGCTGAAATATGAGGGTTTAACTTTCGCTAGTAGGAACAAAATTCGGAGTAAAATGTTATTTTAATAATAATAATAATAAAACAATTAAGTTTAAACGATTTTAGGTTTAATTAAGTTTTTTTTTTAAATCAAGTTCTGCCTACTCACACCCCACCCCCACCCTCACACCCTTGATATACTCATTTACAATGTCAATCTTTTAATTGATTTTTAAACGTTTGCTTTTCGTCCCCACACTAATCATGCACTGATATAGATGATGTGACCTGTGACGTAGTGCCCGGCGGTATGCGTGCGCACCTCTACAGGGAATGTGCTTTGTAAATTAAATTCACACTTGATTGATCATTACTTACGGTGTAGAACAGTGCAGTGGTCATGGTCTGCATCCCTAAAGCATGAGAGACCAGGTACTAAATCTGGTTGCCCGGCGGAATGCGTTCATAATAAGGGCAGGTACTTTTAAAATTGGCGCTCAGTGATGAGTAATTTGCTTTTGAATAGTACGTATGCAGTAGTCATGGACTAGTACCTCTAGCATGTCTTCAGTCCAGGCGCTAATCAATCAGTCACATCATCTACACTAATTCAAAATATTAATTAGTATTTTCAATCGAATATTGTAATCGTCCTCAAAGACATCCACGGGGAACTTACCAATGAAACCATTAAACTCCGGAGTTTCAGGTAGGTGTTGATGTAACGCTTTTCATCCAAAATCAAATCTGTTTGACCTTTCAGAGGAAGAACTGAGCGACATGCATCTTCTTTTAACATGTTTTTACATATAATAAGGCTTCTTAGGACCATTGTATAGGTGGTCAATGGGACTCCGGCTCAGAAGTTTGGTCCATCCTAGATGGGTGTGTTGTACCAGGTTTATGGTTGAATGCAAACAACTGGGGGAATAAATCATTGTATCAAGTGGATCAACCCTTTACTAGCACTGTTTTGATATGCCTTGCAAGAGCGAGTTCCATAGATGCTACCGCTGAACCTCTAAAGGGAATTACTTCACCATCATCATCACCCTTCATTATATGAGCAAGTTACACCGGCTAACACCGTAGGCCTACTTGTAAAAGTGCCAATGACGTGTTTGTCTCTTGCGAATACACCTAAACCAATATGCAGAACTTGCGCAGCAGTAAGCAGAGGTTTGTTGATTTCTGACTAAGATGGTAATCATGGTCGCAATGAGGAGATGAGGAATATAAGAATTAGTGTATCTGTGAAATCAAGTACAATGATGTGCTACTGCACTATTGGATACTATATTTAAGTTCACCTGTGTAGGTAGGCCTATTGTAAGAGTCCTTATGCAGATGCATTTAAAGTCTTGATTTCTGTAACAATTTGACGAACAGATGAACTATATGCTATTATACATGTAGATTTTGTGTGTTGAGGGTAGATTTTGATTGAAGGTGTTGATTTGATATCAATGCGTGAAATACAATTTTCACAATCAATTTGCTATCAATCAAAAGCGATGTCTTTGGATGACAAATGTTATTATATGCAAATGAGGAATTGTAGCATCCATTTACAATATATAGGCCTATAATCGAGACAAATAATTTGTGTTTATTTTTGACCCCAACCTAACCTTTGCCTCATGTCAATCTATATATTTTTGTAATCAATATAGCTACAAAGAGCTACAATGTGATGTATTATTTGTGTCTGTAAAGATTTTTTTTTAAATTTCCCACTCCAAGAACTTTACCCCCTCATTTTTTTGAACGCTCAACAGCTACGAGTACGAGTTTGCATCATACAGATTTGAAATCAGCACGTATAATAAGTCTCCCCGAAACAATCATAAAACATCCCGCATACCCGATTAGGGATAAAATCGTGTCTGTGCCAACGGACTATAAACGAAAAGGGGGTTACCAACATATTTCAGATTGTAAATACAAAATACGTATTTTGAATACGATTGCTTAAGGTATATATTAATAACAAATAACATACTATTTGTAGTTATTACCGTTACTAAGTTGTAAGTAGCGGCGATTTCATTTAGGACAAACCCTTCCTTGTCGTTAAACGGTCCCCATGCCATGAGCACTGTTGGTCCACCGAAAACCAAATCATGTAGTACAGACAGAGCACCCGCAGCCGTGCCCTGTATGTTGTGAAATAAAATAGGCGTAATTTTCTTACATTTAATATGAAAGATAGGAACGTAAAGATCGCCCAGGCTGGGATTCACACTCTTTTTACTTAATTGATCATATTAGCTCGAGGGTTAGGGGTGGAATTTAATAGGATAAAGTGTATTTGATAAAGCACTAATAAGGCTTACGTACCTTTTTAATTTTTTTAAATAAAAAACATGGGATGTATTTTTTTTCATGGGACACTTTTTGGACACATCCTGTATTCCTTGGCCTATAAATAAATGTTATCAACATTGTGTTTAACGTCCTAATATGAGTTGTGAGTATATAGCTGGGTAAATATGACAGGATTATCCTCGCGATGCGCTAATCAGTAATAATACTAGCGACGCCATAGTTTAGACAATCACATGGTGGGGTTTTTTTTTAATCTCTTTGCATAGAATCATTTTTCTTCAAAGATATGTATCATCACGCTTTTACATGATTTATATAGGTCTTGATGGACATCTCCATTTCTTGAAACACTGACCTCTCTTTGTGGTATTTCATCTTCTTCTACGATAGGATATGATCATACAGAGAAGTATTTATTCGACGTGTTCAAGCTTGACTAAAAATCATTTTGGGTCCGAATTTTGTTTATATGAATGATACAGCAACTACAGTTGGCTATAGAGCAACATTGATGTGATTCGTAAAAATCGAAATGGACTTGTATCTGACAACATCCGATATTGTGAAATTAATTAAATAATTTCGGATAGAATAAGCCTAAGATTGGAGGTATCAAGGATTCATTCAACAATTTACACTAGTCTTATGTTTATTACAACATTATGAATTGTTCGTATATTCACTATCATTCGTCGATATTAAACTGGGTATTGTTCGTTTCATTTAGGTGATAGAAATAATAGAATTAAGAGAATGTACGCACAATTTACTAAATATCTATAAATTACCAGATAGAAAATTTGACTGTATTAACTCTACCTTTGTGTATCGCCACCGCAGCCGCAGTTCGTAATCACTTAACAGAAATGATAAGTTATTGATGTGTTCAACAGCTTGTTGAGCAACCGCCGGCATCCCCGCAGTAACAGGAACCGTTTCGTCAAAAGTAAAGAATCCACCGATATAAATAATTGTTTTCCCGCCATTTGCTGTCGTCGTCTGCGAAATGTTTTTACTACTGCTAAGACTGCTGCATAAACAGAATAGTTGGCAAAATGTGGTGATGACAATGCATTTTATCATCCTCTCCCGATTCATGCTTGTAACTACTAACTCTGAAGATCAAACTGTCTCCACACCTCTATCCCGTATTTATCTCGTATGAGATAATATAAAGTTGCTTAGAAGCCGGTATTGATAACAAGAAAATTAGATTACTGAAATGTAAGTCCAATTAAAAATATTTGGAATCAGGACATCAGAAGACTCCGATGATCAAAGGAATCCAAAGGCCATGCTTAGTCCTTCCGTGATCCTTGTGATATTCTGTATCCAAGTACATCCCATAGATGAATGAATGATATAGAACGTTAAACGGCAGCGAGCGATGAAACATTCTTCATGGCACACGGTTTTCACAATGGTACTAATCATATTAAAGCAGCATTCAACGGAATAGTAATACAGTTATGCCGGAAACACTAATAACACAATTTCTGACTATTTTATTACCGTCGAAATTATACTTTAGCCGAAGCGAAATATCGACTTGTCGTACCTATGCTGTCCAAGGCCTTTAGGCAATGTCTACATTTATTGCCCGAACAGAATTACTAAGCTTATCCGCAATTGAATACACCATATGGCCGGCTTCTCTCGATCTGTACTATAATGTGACGTCACGGGTTACTAAAGTAGACATTACCTGCCTTTTCAAAGCTGTGATGACGTTATGGATGCGAAATACACCTAACACAAAAAGCTTCTGACCAAGTGCTTTAATGTTAGCTCATTTAGATTCAATAATTAGTATCATAAATCTAAGATAAATTAAAAACTAAACGAACAAATTTCCTCTCCATAGTTTGACACCTCATTAATAAAAAGTAAGCGGAAACTGTTGAAGTTATGATGCTTTTAGTAACCACACCTAACGGGGAAAAGCTGTTTTTGTATGGGATGTCATTGGTTTGTATTGAACACTGATTGAAACCAGTCAGGCAAGTACGGATGAATAGCGAGCTGTGTTTCATTTTACACAAATTGTCACTGCTGAGCACACAGTAGGCAATGATATCCCATAGAAAATAATTTCAATGCTACTTTGTTCTCGGTTGTTATGGTTACTTAAGTCATCATAACTTTAAAAGTATCCACTCAATTATTTTTAATACTGAGGTGTCATATTGTGGAGAATGTTTTTGCTTGCTTAATGTAATATCTCATTTTTTATACCGATTTGTTTTGTTTGGTACGCCTCAGTTATGTCTGACAGTTCGTGACTTTCGAGATGGCTCTCCACTGTTGTCGGTCAGCAGCTAGATTGTATACCACTGGTAGAGGTTGTCCAGTAAGAATTTTGATTCTGTCAATCCACCTTGCCCTAGTCGCCCGCGTCTTCTTGAGCCCTCAATGTTTCCCTGCATATACCGATTACTGATTTTATATGACCCCACCATAAGTCTAAATTATATGATATGTACACCTAACCCAAAATGTGCCTGACCAGGAGCTTATATGTTAGCTAATTGAAAATCAATAATTGGTACGAAGAAGATAAGATAAACATTAAGTGAGCGAATTTCTTTCTCATAATTTATACCTCATTCATAAAAAAATGAATGGGTACCTTTTAAAGTTATGATGGTTTAAGTGACCAGACCCAACGAAGAAAAGTTGTAGCTAAGTATATTTTTCCCTATTGTATATCATTGATTTCCATGGTACAAATTGAAAACATGCGGGCATGGATAAGATCCCACACCACCAAATCAGTTTCCTATTGCTTTGTGTGGTTAAGAGGTCAAGTTTGTGTTATTTTTTTCACCTTTAGAGCAAACTGGTTCATTCAAATCATTGTTTTTATTGAAGATCTAGATGTCTTCTGCTTCAAAACAATCACTTTTGTGGGGGGTAACAAGCATTTGTTTCGCTACGGGCCAATGATATCTATCTTAGGTAAGACAGACTGCCTTTACCCTAAGATCAGAGATTCTAGCTCTAAATTGGTGGAAACAGTGAAATCGTGTAAAATGATACCATTCAAGAAAAAGCTGGAGATTTTGGGCCTAATGTGGAGGAAATAACCTACAAATGCAAAATTATGAAACATTTAGGTACATTTACAGCATTTATTACCTTTCTAGGATGTTAAATTTAGACTTATGGTGGGGTCAATCTTAATTTCAAACACTGCCGTGCAATGTCAGAATGCAAAATATGATTTGGTGGTGTGCACTCATAAACGATAAGCTGTGATTCATAATATTGATACAGTGATATCCCACAGAAAAACCAACTTGCGGACAATTTTGTTCGTTGAGTCTGGTCACTTAAGTCATCATAACTTTTGGATGTGTCAAAGTGTCAACTTATGGGGAATATATTTGCCCTCCCCTTCCCCCGCTCCTTCCCCGTATCAACAATATGCTGCAGGTTTAGAAAAGTGCATCTCCAACTTTAATCATCTTTGCCCCGGCATAACATTGGTTCAGGACATTGAATATTTTGCTTGATTGTATTGAAATTAAATTGTATCGTGACTACAAGCCATGTATGTGTCCAATTTAGCTATAGAAAATAAAGTACATCGCTGAATTACTTTGACCTGACCTACAGCAATGTGGTATTTTTCAATCATTTATTTAGTTTTGAAAGGACTGTGCAAGCATTTAATCTATAATCTATTTTATATGATGTTCACGATTTGATTCTAGTATAAAGCAAAATTTAATGCAATAAAGTTGACTCGTAAATCGGAGGAAAATTGGAGAGTTGTGATTGCAAAGCTTTGATTCTCGGGGGGAACAGGCAATCACTTCTACGAACCTGATTAGTCATAACATTTTAATGTTTGTTTAATTGAACTTATATGATGATAGTACAGCGTATAGTATATTGAATTGGCATATAAGAAAAGAATAAAGTAGCAAATGCAAATAGACTATAGGGCCCGCTATGGGGTAGATGAAATTATATCGCTGTAGCGCTGCCTAACTACCCTTTCCAAAAATGTGCTTACAAATATTACAATGATTAATCACAGTAACATTTGATACGAACGTAGAAACTTCAAATTACACGCGAATGCATACGTTTATTAAAACTACCAATTAATATTAAATATCAAATTACAATCCATTTTTAAATGCAAAAGCAATGTCATTAACTTCCTCAAAAGCCGTATACCCAAATAATAGCACTGGCTGATATATTGGCTGATTACTTCCTAAAATGCTTTGTTTATTTTTTGGACTTTAAAATATATAACTATCCAATGAGGTTTACTAGTATAGCAGTTGTTTCATTAATTAAAAAGTTCCCTATGACAGAAATGCAATAGGCAACATAAATATTTTAGTCATTATTGACTGCGGAAGAGTAGTATATAGAATACCTAGAATACAATCTACTGCCTAACATACGACTTTGGATACCTAACATTGAAATTGCGAAGTTCATGAAAAACACTGTATTATATAGTAACAGGGTTCCTGTTATTTAAAGTTGGTGCATCTTGCCAGCACATCTTATCAGTATATTTTATCAAAAAGGAAAATAGAACGCCTTATTGGACCTCAATTGATTCTTCATTTTATGTGCGCGGATGAACATGAATTAGCCGTGTGGTCGTGTCCTCAAATTAAATATCGCCTTATAATGTTTAACCATGATGTATTACCTTCGATACGTAGTAGCATGATTAAATTTGATAAATGTAATGGTCTATAACATTGTCAAGGTTATATACTGTGATTATCGCACTGGTCTGCAATTAATTCAACTGATTTTCTTCCGTTTCAAAGATCAACCACTATATTGCTGACCATGAAATGCTTTCGAGTGAAAGGTATTCAATATAAATGTATCATGTAATGTAATATATAACACATTTTGTCACATCCAATTAAGAAAGTACATGCATAATGTTTTGCTTCACATGAGTTTGCACACACAAAAACCTTAAAAGGCATATAGTAGAACACGCGGACTCATGACCTTGTTTGATTCTGCTGTATACGTGTTTCAATGCTGAAAATACGTATGCATGCTACATGGTGGTGCAGACATGGAAAGTGTACGTTAACAACCTGCGGCTAACAAGGCAAATCGCATAAAAGCACAGCGCTTAAACAACGCCCCCGAAAACAATATACAGCAGACATAATACACAAAACATATACAATATTACAAAGTTACACATTTGGAAATAAATAGGTCTCTAGACGACTCTTAAAAGCAGACACAGTCCTAGCCTCTCTGACATAAACAGGAAGCTTATTCCAGAGCTGAGGTCCGAAAACAGTGAGACAACAATCACCAGCTCTTTTGTGGGAACAAACGGGATTGAGCTTTGTTATGTCAGATGAAGAACGAAGTCTGTGCCTACTTCTAGTAGTATCAGGATGATTGTACAACGTGACTAGATTCTGTAGATAAGCCGGAGCAGTACATGATATGCACTTATATACATGCAACATGATTTGAAATGTATTCTTTCTTTGAGTGGGAGCCAGTGTAAGAAACGCAACAGTTTGACAGAGCACCTGATCATCCACATGCAAAGACTAGTCTGGCAGCTTTATTTTGGATACGTTGCAAACGTTTTAGATCAGCTTCACGAGCTCCGTACAAGAGGGAATTGGCATAATCAATGCGAGACAAGACAAGTGCTCTGACGGCATGATGGCATGCTTCCTGGTTAAGGAAGCGGCGAATCCGCCATAATGTACGAATGTGGAAGTTCTAAGTCTTACAAAGCTTACTAACATGGGTAGACATATTTAGAGAGCCGTCAAAAATGACGCCTAAGTTCCTAACACTGGCAGATGGTTTTATCGAAAGATTACCCAAACATCTGTTACAACTTATTCACCGTGAGAGGGGGGGGGGGGGGGGGGGGGGGCAGGTCAAAAAAGATTCCAATTGATCCCAGTTGAAAAGTGGGCCATTTTCCATGACGGAACAACTGGTTTGAACTGTGTTCAACTGGGTCTTAACTGAGTTCAACTGGATTTTAAACTCAGTTCAAAAACCTAGTTGAAAGTGGGTCATTTTCCATCATGGAACTAACTGGTTTAACTGGATTTTCAACTGTGTTGAACTGGGTTTTCAACTGGTTTCAACTGGAACTGTTTAACTGGGATCAACTGGAATTTCGACCTGGGCAGGATTATCTAATCAGTCTTTTGCTTTCGTCGTATACAAATTCGGAAACATCGACGACAGCAGAAGGACATCAACCATGTAAATACTACTATGATCATCAGTAAAACTACACAAACATCCAGACTATAGTATTGTATAACACCCATATCGGAGCCACGTGGTCGAAGATGAGCACCCCCGTGTTTGATTACATGTTCAATCCAGAATACCGCCTTCTCTCTTGGAGACAATGGATGGTCTCTGTGTATAGCCGACCAATGTTCAGCTGCTTCTGCGTAACTGTGTGCAAATATATAATTAAATCAATCAAATACTATCAATAACATCAAAAATGATATTAAAAGTGGCCAAAGTGGGATTCACACTCTTGTTAATGAAATTATCATATCTCGGGAGTTGGGGTTTGAAATGTAATGGGGTGAAGTGTATCTAATAGAGGACCAATTAGGGCTCACCAACAGTTTATTTCTTTGAAAACTAAAAACATGGTAGTACGGCGAACCCGTTAAACTTTTAACTTATATTAAATTTTAATTATGTTTATCCCTCATAGGACACTATTTTGACACGCCCTACCTGTTATTATGCAATACATCGGTGAACGGTGATTGTCTTATACATCAGGTTTTCGTTGAGATGAAATCTGTCAAGACATACGGCTACACCCTTAGTGGACATTCGAACAGCGTTATCGCATTGGTCTGAGCCGAACGGCACCAGTACCATTGGGACGGCGTGGTATAAGGCTTCACATATACCATTTATACCACCGTGACCGATGAACAGTTTTGTGTTAGGATGACCTGAAATAGAGGATATAAACAGTTTTGTATTGCGGATAAAGTATTAATGATTTGTATCACGAAGGTTTAGGCCATTCTAACAGTTGTGTGTTTAGTGAGTATTTGAAATTTCTAACTTTTGTCGTTAAAATGTGTGTCTTTCTGCCAATTAACTCATATCAGGCCTATCAAACAAAGTTGTTGTTTTTTCTATTCAAATCTACGAGTATAAGCAGAACGAATCATTTTTGTTTTGCTTTCTACTTATTAAGGTAGCAAACTATCTGATTTGGGTGACCATATTTATCGAGCTCTGCTATTTTTGGTTTTACCGCCATTGCTTTTGACTTGTATAATATTATGTGATGTTGTTAAAATAAAATGAAACTGAAACTGAAACTGATTAACTGTTTGAACGTCGCTAAATGACAAAGGCTTACGTATAAAGCATATGTTTTACATTCAGTTTATTTTGCTTCTATACGTAATGGGGCCCTCACATGCATCCGTGTGAGCTGGGCGGCCCCTTACCGTCTTATAGAAAAACAACAGAGTCCAACACGGTGAACAATCAGCAAAAAATGTCAACGGCCGCATTGATTTTTTTTTGTCACCGGGTTCATACTGTTCTATACCGGGTCCTTATCGGCCTGGAACCGGGCTCATACCACCTCCTCACCAGGTCCTCACCGGCCGAAACGCTTGGGTACCGACCGAACCGCCTTGATAACGTCATCAAACTGCCCTGTATAAGCTGAGCGCTCAAGCTCGCTGCTTCGCTCACATTCCGGGAATCTCTGTAATGGGGCCCTCACATGTATCCGTGTGAGCTGGGCGGCCCCTTACCGTGTGAAAAATGGTGCGGACGGCGGCACACACGGTGGGTCGTTTCCCGTCCGTTGAACACGTTCAGGGGACTTTGCCGGCCACCGGAGTTTTGAACATGCTCAAAACTCCTGGCGGGTGAGTAAAAGCGGCGGCGAACGATGAGAGCCCGGTATGAGGACGGTATAAGGACGGCGCACCCGATTCGCACCCGTTTCGCGCCCGTTCGCAGCGCGGTGATGGACGGTGGTGGACGTCGACCATCTTAGCGACGGACTGAAAACGGCCGCATGCAGCCTGGTAACCGTTCGCGGAACGGACTCTCAGCAGGCATGTTGTATTATAGATGTTGGTCGTGCGAATTACGGAATGCAAATGAAGCGGCGAGCTTGAGCGCTCAGCTTAAAAAGGGCGGTTTGATGATGTGATCAAGACATTTCGGCCGGTACCCAGGCGTTCCGTTAAGGATAATAGACGAGTATCACGACATTCGTGGAAAAGAATTGTCCGAGGCCGCAGGCCGAGGACAATTCTTTTCCACGAATGGCGTGAATACGAGGCCATTATCCGACTTAACGCACATCTAGGACGTCATACAATTGTTTTTGATTTCTCAGGATAATTTTGCATGAGCTACTGACATGATTTGCATTGTCCTTGCGAATGTAGTGAAAAACACCAATACCCTTACGAATGTAGTGAAAAACACGCCAATACATTATTGACCCTTGAAGGGCAATGACATTATAGCCAATGCATTATAGGCCCTTGAAAAGAGCGAAAAGAGGCAATGACATTTGCATAACCACATATTAAGGAAAGTATATGATAAGTGTTGTAACTTTAAAGAAACTTGAAAGATATAAATTGATCATGTAGTCATATTCATTGATAAATTACGTAATTTTAAAGAGACGATAGTGAAATTATTCTTGAAGATATTATAAACTCATTCTGACTCTGGGTATTGGCTAGTAAAGATGGCAAGCGAAAGCGACTCCGATATATTTCTGACACAAAATTCGTTTCGAAATGAAATGAATGATAGTGATGGAAATGATGAAATAAATTATGATGATGTGTTTCCTAATGAAAACGTGGAAAAAGAAACCGAGAAATTCTATCCAGCGGTTTCCGATATATCGGATGATGAATTGATCGCGGCAAGCCTGGCTATGGAGGAGAAAGAAAAGATTGCTACGGTTCCGTCGGGACCTTCTCGATTCGACAAACCAGTCAATGACGAAGAAATGGCCAACATTTCTAGACGAAGGTACATTATTAATTTATTTTAGAATACTATTATAAATCTGACAATATTCACTTGCTCTCTTTAGTCAATTTGTAAGGGTGATGGTCTTCTATAAAGACGGTTTGTACGATAACGAATCAACATGTTGTAAAATCATATTAAGATCATGATAATAAACATGATAAATCACAAACGAGGCATGTTTTGGAAAGAAACCGCAAAATGAAAATGAACACAAAATATGAAAAGCTCTATTCCAAAAGCAAAGGGATTAACTCCACCTTTTGTCGAAATTGAGTTAGGTGCAGAACATGAAAGAGAGTTCCGAAATACATATGTTACACTTTGATCTAATTTCAGGAAATGTCCGGTAATTTCCGGAAATTTGAATATAATTCACTATTTAGTAAGCCAAAATGGTAGAAATATGGTTCTTTTATCATGGTAAAACATCGATAAGAATGTCCTTAATGAAATGCAATGAGGAAAACGTAAAATGTATGGGATAATTGTTAATAAAATTGCACACAAACAGAAGTGTTTTTATTTCAAAAATGTGCCAAATTGTCAAAGTTTTCAGGTTTTTTTCAAGAAAAAACAAAATGTCATACTTTAAAAAAAGGTATTTTAATTCGGATTTCTGTTTTCAATGTGATTTGATAATGTCTTTCAGGTGTTCCTTAATTGAAAATAACGATTGTTTAGTAAAGTGGTTTTTTTACAAATTGGTCGAAACATTTATGTTCCAAAAGGGATCAACTCCACTAGTTTCCGAAAATAAAGAATGACATAAGAAATACGGTGAAAATTAAACAAATGAAATCAAACCATTTTTAAGCTTACACGTATTATAATAGTAGCCTATCTTTCATATGGCAGAAAATTAGCATAATCAAAGAAGTGCAACATCCTTAATTTCACTTATATGGAGTTGATCCCTTTTGGAACATAGCTCTTCATATATATTTTCATAATTATCTTGCCACACAAAGACACCACCTAAATATATTTTGTCGTACTTGCGTTTCAGTTTCTTGTTATTGTAAGAACATTTTCTTGGTGCTATATAGTTACAGTTATTTCCTGGTTTTTTCGTTTATGCAGATTATCTGATAGTACAGAGAGGAAAATCCGTTGGGCTGTCAACCTCTTTAACCAGTGGCAAAAAGAGAGAAACATACAAGCTTCATCGAACCCATCCCTCAACATAAGTTCCATCAATGTACATCTCGACAATATGACGAAAGACGAATTGAATTATTCAATATCTAGGTTTATTTGTGAGGTAAAAAAGCATAATGGTGAACATTACCCTGGAAACACACTTCACGAGATGGTTATTTGTTTCCAGCTGCATTTCGAACTGAAGGGAATAGCCTACAAGTTCCTGAATGATCCTGCTTTTCTGGAACTTAAAAACACACTGGACAGAAAAATGCAGGAGCGTGCCCAGTCTGGTATAGGGGCACATACAAAACAAGCCCAAGTTATCACAGTGGACGAGGAGGACATGCTATGGAAAAGTGAAATCCTTGGATCATCAAATCCTACCCAACTTCTTAACACCCTGGTTTACATGGTTGGGTTAAATTTCGCATTGCGTGGTGGCCAGGAGCACAGGAGTTTAAGATGGAAAGAGCCCCAGCTTGAACTCTTAACAGACAGTACAGGAAACAATTTCCTCCGATACTCAGAGGATTGCTCTAAGACCAATCAGGGCGGTTTGAAGCATCGCAAAATTAAGCCGAAGGTAGTTGATGCATATGAGAATAAGAAAGACAGAAAACGTTGCCTTGTTACTCTCTTTAAGAAATACACGTACCACTGCCCGCAAAACAAACCAAATGGGTTTTATCTACGACCCCTCGCCAAGCCTAAGGGCGCAATCTGGTATGCAGCAACACCAATTGGCAGACACAAGCTTTCCCAGGTTGTCTCAGAACTGTGCAAAAAGGGAGGCCTATCAGGACATCGTACAAACCATTCTCTACGCGCTACTGCTGCATCAAGGCTCTATGATGAGCAAATTGATGAACAATTAATATGTGAAGTCACTGGACACAGATCCAATGCAGTCCAGAATTACAAGCGCACAACCGACACCTTAAAGCGCAAGGTAAACGCCGTCGTCCAAGGACTAACAGTAGCTAATCCAAGCACAAGCGGTAGCAGTAATGTAAGTAATGAACCGGATGAAGATAATAATCAAGCACGTCATCAGTCTGTTTCAAGTGTCATTGAAAATACAGGTCTTCCTGGTGCTACCAAGCACATTTCACTAACACTGAACTTTAATTTATAAATTGAACTGGAAGACGTTAGAAAACGTATGAAAAATATTGAAATGAAATCAAGAGAATGTGATAGCATCACAGAGAATATTAATTCGTCAAAAAGGGGTCTTATTTGACAAATTAAAAACTTGTCATCCAAAATGGCAGGTTTGTTTGAAATATTCTGTAATGGTGTACATTTATTTGTGATGCTAAAAGAACAATTTAGAGTGTTTCTAGTTAATTTTCATCGTAACAAACATTTGCTTGACTGAAATATATTTAACTTTTAATGAATGAATGAATGACAAATTAAATGACAAATTAAAATTACTTATCATCAATAAAATTACAAATTAAAATTACTTATCATCAATAAAATTACAAATTAAGATTAGTCATTTAATTTGTCATTCATATTAAATGACTAATTATTGATTAAAAAATATTCTTTTAATTTGTCATTTAATTTGTCATTCATTTGTCATTCATTCATTTGTCATTCATTCATTTTGTCATTGAAAATCAAATATTTATGAGTCGTGAAAATATTTGCTATGTTGAAAATTCAATTAAAAATACTACTAATTGGTAAATTATCATTAAAAATAATTGTTTAGCATTACAAAATATTGTTTAACTGACGAACCTTCCATGACAAATGTTTAATTTGTCAAATAAGACCACTTTTTTGACGAATTAATATTCTCTGTGTATACGACTATGATAAAATGTACAGTGAATTAAAGATACGCTTTGATATTAAACGCATTGTTTTCAATAATCAATTCCCGATCAGGATTGAATGAGTCTAAATCATTATATCAGTAACTGTAAAATACAAATAGGGGGAACATCATTTATGATTATGAAGTTTGGTGGTTTATGACCGTGCCATATCCTACTGTGCATTTGATTTTGTCGCAATATTATTTACTGGAAAATTACTTCAACTGATCATAAATGAAGAAATATTATGTGTTTATATGACTTAATGATACAAAAGATGTTATTATTTATGTGATATTAACAAGGGTTCTAGTAAAACAGTCTTTGAAAATAAAGATTGAAAAATATAAGTGTATAAAATGCTCATAATATGCGTGTGTACAATAACAAACGTACATGTATATTTGTTATAAATTGGATACATTTTGCTTCAATTACGATTAATAAATGTACAAAATATTGACTTGATTTGATAGTAATGGTGTTGTTTGATTGTATTGTACGAAGAAAGAGAGTTTTGATATCCAAATGTTCAAAATATTGACTTGAAAGCAATGGTATTGTACAACGACAGAATGTTGATACATTTTCATGGTATTTCGACTTGAAGGCAATGGTATTGTATTTGTATTGTATAAAATAAATGTTTCGAGCTAAAATACGATTAATTTAATTATGGTATTCTGGAAAAAGGAGTTCACTTCTGTGTGTGTGTGTCTGTAATAAATTATTGTTGTATTTATTTCTGTAGGGGTGAGAGATATCTAAGGAGAGAAAAACAACTCTCCATGGCTCTCGATTTACGAATGGAGGGATGTTGTTCTCTAAACAATAACTCTCCATTCTTAACAATAACTCTCCATTCTTAACAATAACTCTCCATTCTTAACAATAACTCTCCATTCGTAAATTTACGAATGGCGTGTTATTGTTCTATCTCTCCATTCTTGGAAAATAATGGAGTGAGAAAACAATGTCATGACGTCATAGGTGTGCGTTAAAACCGGTTATGAACGGTATGGAGGTGGTATGCACACGGTGAGGACACGGTGAGAACGGTAAGCTAGACCTGTATGAGGCCGGTGAGTCCGGTACCAGGCCGGTGAGAACCCGGTACAGACCCGGTGTAGAGCGGTATGGACCGAGGACCCGGTGAGGAGGTGTTATGCACCCGGTGAGAACGGTAAGCTAGCAACGTATGAGGACGGTGAGCCTGGTACCAGGCCTGTGAGGACCCCGCATAGACCCGGTATATATCGGTATGGACCCGGTGACCACCAACAAAAATCAATGCGCCCGTTGAGATTTTTAACTGATTGTTTGGACTCTGTTGTTTTTCTATTAGACGGTAAGGTGGCCGCCTACCACCACCGCCTTGCGAACGAGCGCGAAACGGGTCCGCCGTATTTTTACCGTCCTCAAACCGGGCTCTCTCCGTCCGCCGCCGCTTTTACTCACCCGACAGGAGTTTTGAACATGCTCAAACTTCCTGCCGGGCTCTTTTCAAAGTGATTTGTCACTCTTTTCAGAGTAATTTTCACTCTTTTCAGAGTGATTTTAACTCTTTTTAGAGTGAAAATCGCTCCAAAAAAAGAGCTGTCCCTCCTAGAGCCCTCGAAAGAGTGAGTTTTAGCTCTTTTACATTTAGAGAGTTGCAACATGCCTGCTGAGAGTCCGTTCCGCGAACGGTTACCAGGCTGCATGCGGCCATTCGCAGTCCGTCGCTTAGATGGTCGACGTCCACCACCGCCCTGCGAATGGGCGCGAAACGGGTGTGAAACGGGTGCGAACGGGTGCGCCGTCCTTATACCGTCTTCATACCGGGCTCTCATCGTTCGCCGCCGCTTTTACTCACCCGCCAGGAGTTTTGAGCATGTTCAAAACTCTGGTGGCCGGCAAAGTCCCCTGAACGTGTTCAACGGACGGGAAACGGCCCACCGTGTGTGCCGCCATCCGCACCCATTTTTCACACGGTAAGGGGCCGCTCAGCTCACACAGATACATGTGAGAGCCCCATAAGATTGCTTCCTCGGCAAGCCGACAATATCAATGGTCTTATGTGCTCTCTATGTACATAAACGCTAGTAATCTAAAAGGTCTATAGTTTAAATCAGTTCCAAAGGCTAGCCGGCCCAAATGGAATACCCACTTGCTCACCGCTCGCTGATGCCTCCTGCTTATGATGCGCAAACGCACACTTTCACCAATAAATGTGCAACGACATGGATTCTATATAAGATTGTAATTTCTCCCACCATTTAGTCCTCTATTGAAGATCTCCCAGTTCTAATGAAAAGCAAATATGACTTTTACAATGGAGAGGGTTAAACTTAATGGTTGTCCTGATGTGGTTCTTGTTAAGCAGAGGGCATATCTTTCCTAACAAATCAGTCCCTTTTATTGTTTATTAGTCTGTTAATAAAGAGATATCTGAAATTTCAGAACGGTTATACTTAGAATTGGTCAAACTTTCAGCACTTAAGATATATTTCGTTGTTTGTCACCCGTGTCCGTCACACAAAATGGATATTCGGTTTTCACTGCATCTCCAGAAAAGTACAACCAGTGTCAGACCAATTTACTATAAATTTGTAACTGAGATTAAAAGCTACAATTGTGAAATATTTCTTAAGACTTACTTATCAGCAAAGTTATCAGTTTAGGAGGTAGAACCTTTTGAATGACCTTCGTAACGCGTAGGCAGGCCTACCCTCCAATAAGTATTTATCTAGCTTAATCAACGGTCAAGGGGTTGACTCATCCACAAAAGAGCGAAATGAATAACTATCACTAAAGTTACAGAATAGCAGATTATTTCGATCAAAATCCCTTCTAAAGTTTGGTAAGTTTCTTTTCCTAGTAGGTTTATAATACATGTAGTAGTAGGTTTACATGATCATAGTTTCTCACCCAACAAATCGTTCTGTGGCATCCATTTAACAATCATAACGTTTTCTTTCACTTGGGGCATGTTGTCACCGTTATGCCGCCACACCACACGCTGTGGCAGTCGTCCCAACACATTGGCAAACACAGTTGTGTCTCCCTTGCAAATGTTGATGCCTGATCCCTGCGTGTAAAGATTTGTATGAAGTGAAATTGATGGGAAAAGATTATTAAGACGTGAAATTGACAGAGTTGTCACGGGAACCTTATAATAATAATAATAATAATAATAATAATAATAATAATAATAATAATAATAATAATAATAATAATAATAATAATAATAATAATAATAATAAGTATTTATATAGCGCCTTTTCCAAATGGCTCAAAGCGCTGTGATTTTGCTGCTGGTGAATCATCAGGAATCAGGTCGCATCAAGGGTGCTGCCAATTTCTAGCGCAAACCTATCCGCAGTTAGATTGTAACATCCACCATTTATCAACTTGATAGATTATTAGAAACGTTCTCCGAGTCCTATGCCACCTAGTCTACTATGAATACCTTGTATAATTTCACTGTCACACAATCGAACAACACCCTCTGATACTTAACATCCGAGAATCGACCAAATACAATGTATTGGTCGGTTCTCGGATGTGAGCGGTTTTCGTAAGGCGAAGTATCAGAGGGTGTTGTTCGATTGTGTGACAGTAAAATACACGGGATATTAAGCAGACTATATGCCACCCCACCACGTAAATCCTTCGTAGACAACGTGTGTCTTAGCATGCGCTCGGATCCACAGAACGCCTGAGCGTTCCTAGCAAATAAAGAAATAGGCCTATTTTTAATTAGATAGGCCTAAACATTCAACTTATTTTTCTGTATCTCAAACATGACTCAACTCGTATAATCAAGTTTGGTATCATTTTAAAGCTTGAAATGTCTTGTATAACTTGAAGCAGATGGCAAGGACATTACAAATGAGGTACAATTGCTATGATAAGAGACAATCTCAAAGGTCAAAGGTTAACATTGAAACCCTCAAATTAATTCGGAGATGATTAGTCTGAGTAATGAAACTAGGCCGGCTTGAAAGGACTAAAGTGTTAATTTTAATAAAATTATGGGTGACCTTGGGGTCGGAGATTGACGCCCACGAGGTTAGGGTGATTACATGTTAGTATTAGTGTTATATGGATTAGGGTCGAGGTTACACTAATAACAACTGACTCGTTCTCATTAACACACTTACCATTGACACTACTACAACGCCATGCTCGCCTGCACCATCAACAAAGTCGGCAAGCTCCTAAGATGAAAATTAAAATTCAATCAACGTAAGACTTAAACTACAGTGCAACAGAGCATACATTTCCAAATATTGAATGATAAATATAGTGCCTCCTAATTGTTGTACAACAATGAACATTTCAATCCTAAGTATGTGTATCATATATAATTAAAACAGCTTTGTTTTAAAGTACTATTTCGTGTCCTTGTATGATTATCAGCATTGTTACATTTCTTATTAAACCTGATTTCGGATTGGCCAATACTTGATTATCTATACACGCTAATCCAACCAGCTACTGCCTACTTCCTTTCATGGCCTTGACTATTTAAACTGGTTTTTTTATATTTAACTAAGTGCAGGCCTTTAACACGGTACATGTTTGTACACCCATGCATGTCAGCATACGGTCACCTAAAGTAACATACACCATTCTGCTTAAAACCCTTCACTGCACACTGGCGAATTGCATTTTAAAT
The DNA here is from genome assembly GCA_035610835.1 of Ophiura sarsii. Taxonomy (NCBI): domain Eukaryota; kingdom Metazoa; phylum Echinodermata; class Ophiuroidea; order Amphilepidida; family Ophiuridae; genus Ophiura; species Ophiura sarsii. Next base: position 45,475,290 of record CM069441.1, read on the forward strand.
TTCTTGTAGCGCGAATTTCAAACCACTGGTCCCTTAGCATGGGCATGTCCTTGAATATTCCTTCCATTGTCTGCGTGCATGGCCGCACAAGTATTAATAGACTTTCGCCAAGTCTGTGCACAGTTGTATGAAATAGTGGTTACATGTGGGTTTTTTCTCTTTTTAAATTTACTAAATGCTTGAAGGACGATATTTTAAATACTAAAGGGATATTGAATTATATTTATAATATGCTAATCATATGCAAATAAGGTCAAACCTTTTTTTTCTATGACATTAAATCACCAAGCTGTATTCTATAATATGATATTGTCTCCTTGTCTTACATATGTTACTTTTTGAATTAGAGCGTAATTTCAATAACATGCACTTTTGGAAATTGATGCTCTGTTGCACTGTAGAACTAAAGGTTATTCGAGTATATACGCATATAATACGGGCTACCAATCTTATAGATAATGGGACCGTTGTTTACTCAAAATACTCATCACAGAGCGCCAATTTTAAAAGCACCTGCCCTTATGGTGCGTACGCATACTGCCGGGCAACCAGATTTAGAATATAGTCCTGGTCTCTCATTGTGCTAGGGATACAGACCATGACTACTACACTATTCTACAACGTAAGTAATGATCAATCAAGTGTGAACTTAATTTACAAAGCACATTCCCTGTAGTAGGTGCGCACACATACAACCGGGCATTACGTCACAGGTCACATCATCTATAGAATACATCTTTCGAGCAGTCGCTAGCGAATTTAGCAGTTCTTATCAATGATGACGAGCTTAACTACGTTATTATTATTCCAGGACTACTGGAAGTGATTATCCCAAAAAGAAAGAAACCAATCGCCAATATCGCTGCATTGCCAGCCCATTGAAGTCATTACAAAGCTGCCAGCATAACTAGGCCAAACAGCGCGGTGACTGCCGACTGCGACCGCTAGTCGCTCGGCACATATTGAAGTTGAACGCCTCGATCAGTTGAATTGAATGACAACGCCAATACATGCCCGTGCCTTCATGTATACATGTAGGTCTGTATATGGATCGATTTGCTTTCAGATTCTATAATTGATCAAACAATGCTGCTATCCCCTATACCCCCTCAACTGGAGAGGAGAGTTGCGATCAGTTAGAAGAACATGGCTTATCGTTAGAGCAATCGTTATCTAAAAAGCATGAAAAGCGGAAGACTGATTTAGCTCGCCCCAAAGTACCCTTCTATAGCCAACCCTATGAATTATCTGCGCCGACAACAGTTTAAAAACAAGGGAGAAGTGGAACCTCCTTCTTGTGTTTCTCATTTTTTATGACGTTATTCGCAGTGATCGACACAGAATTTCAAATTGAAATGAATGATCACCTCTCTGCCTCTAGCATACCTTTGGTAATGATTTAGCCGGTTCTGCCATTAAACCACCGATTTGGACGAAGTTAGGCGTTGAAGGATGAGCGAAATCCAGCGCGATGTCCGCATTTGTAAGCCACAGCTCAGCTTTACCAATAAGCTCCATATACGTCATATCTGGACATAGATTAGAGTCGTCTTTGAATTGGTAGTAGGGCGATATCATAAAATGGGAAAACATAGCATTGCCGACAGTCCTCATAAGTAATTTTTTTGTTCTTTCCAAGAAAGACATATGAGAGGAACCGGTTCCAAACCCGGGAACGTACGATGCCGGTGATGGGAAATGAAAGAAATCCTCGTTAAATGTTGGATATTTAGTTGTAGGCGTGATAACTACAAACGGCACGTCGAGATAGCAATGTAGCAGGAATTCGCACTGCGCAAAAGGATTTAGAAGTATCAAATCGAAGTTTTCGTCTTTGAGTCGTTGAAGTGTCGCTTTGTCTTGCCATAAATAAGCGCAGTGTGAAATAGTGATGCGACTAAATGCCAGCAATTCCTGCATTGACGCTTCTGGGTTGGTAACTATTTCAAATAAACGTTCATGCCTTTGAAGATACTCCTCTTCGTCCAGGGGTAAATTGAAAGTGATAACTTCAGAGTATGAGTCCGCAGAATAACCACGATCTTTGAGTATAGAACTGGACAGAATGACCACACGATGACCACGCCGTATTAGTTCCTTCGTGAGAACGGATTGAAGTCGGACATGGCTTGGAATGTAGGGATTTGTAGAGGGATTGGCCATTAAAATATTAGCACCACCGGCGCCACGACATAGATGTACTGCGAATACAGCAGCGACGAAGATGCCGATTGTGACTGGCTTCATTTCTTCTATGTCCACCGGCGACAGTAATTTATTTTGAATGTAGAGTTCCAAGTGTCTTTCAAGTGTTAGCCTAACAACTCTTGTTATGCTTTCTACGATAACCAATGGGCTAGGTCTGAACTCGCTATCACGTGAAAGGCTGGCTACATACTATGTATGAGTTCATGACTCCATATCAGTTGTGTGAACTAGTGACATTCCTTTTTAGGTCCGTAAGCCCATCTCATTACTGACGTAAATATGAATGACTATTAAGGAAAGAATACAGTATCACACATACGTTCACCCCTTCATACAGGCACCAAGGTCATGTAAGAAAGAATATAAAGTCCGTTGATACGCCACACTTGGTTCCGTTCAATGACCTGAGCAATGAACACAAAACCGACTGTGATCTCTGGATCAACTATACACAACATTATTTTAGCTAATTATTGTTATTTTACAGTTGAATGGTTATACAATCACTGAGCCTGACATCACAGTTGGCTATAGTAAACTTGAGCACGACAGTCTAGTTCATAAGGCATCTGTACCTTTTGCATTTGCAACTTTAGGATAACTTGACTTGTGATAATTATAATATTCTCCAGATCGTTGAAGACAACTCCATCGATGACCGATTGGAAATTCATAGATAGTAAGGACGATTTATGAAGACGAGTTCAGATCATATGTAATGTACTGTATATGATTTAGAGAATAAATGTATTGTTTTTAGACCGTACCCGTGTTATATTGTCTGCCGTAAATGCGGACGATAGTATTATTTTAAGTAGAACAGAGTTGTTCTACGCAAAATATAATACTACCGAACGCATTTATGTCAGACAATATGACACGGGTACGGTCTAAAAACAATACCTTTATTCTCTTTCTTAAACAATCATACTACTTAAGACATTTATCAAAGAAAAAAGTACATTTTATTGTCCACGTTTGACAACTTTTACCCCTGCTAGGATCGAATAACCCACAAACATTCCATCCAATCCCATGCGATGAGTATACCATGCGTAAGCGTCGCGGCGCCGGCATAAACGCAGGAAAGGCGCCAAAGACGAACTGCAGAATTGCGCGTTATGGAGCAAACCACGCATTGTGAAAGTCTGACGCACTGTTAAAACGTAAGCCCCACCTCCCCGTGTTCAATACGGTCTCATCTAAATGACGCCGTTCTCTGAGAACCAATGAGATTGCACTTTCTTAGCTGTTTTAAGAATGATAGATATAATAAATATATATGCAGTACAGTTATCTTATGGGGGGACTTAAGGAAGTTTTTAGGGAATTTTGTGAGTGCTGTAATTATTGAACTATGACTCAAAATGTATATATTCATTTTTGAAAATGAAATGGATCAGAGAATAAAAAAAAAAAGATTTTTTGAGAAAATCACCAAAAAATACAAATTCATTTTTTTTCACCGTTTTTTGGCACATTTTGGTCAAAATTTCAAAAAATATTAGATTAGGTTTAAAAATAAATCGTTTGTAAGTTAATGTCTTTACATCATCATCAAGAGATTTTGGCATTTTATACTCAAAATTATTTTTGTTAGCTTTGGCAACAACAAAAATGGGTCAAAAAGTGAAATTTGTGATTTTCTCAAAAAAAAATCAACATTTTTGGTCAAAATTGACGCCAAATTTAGATTCTCTGATCCATTTCCTTTCCAAAAATATATACTTTTATATGCATTTGATTAATAATTCAATAATTACAGCACTCACAAAATTCTAAAAATCAGATCAAAAACTTCCTTGAGTCCCCCCTTTGAGATCCTTCAACCCTAAAACATGAAATCCTGTCAACCCTAAAACATGAAATTTATCAAGCGCTGTAACTTTTGAACTATTAATATGACTAACGGGACGCCCGTTTTTCGAACGGGCTCCCGCTCGCTAGTAAGTAGCGCCTACCAGACAGAACCCCGGTGAAATAACACATAAGTAGCTATACGAACATAATTTTGTCGCGAAATTGGTAAGAATACATTTTAAGTTAAAATATATTGCATAGGCCTATTTCCTTACCTGAAATTGAATGTGTCCCGTCATTACCCCATATCACATACATATGAGAAAATATAGTGCAGGCCTATAATAGTATTCTGACCTGAAAATGAAAGCTTCCCGTCATTACCCAAAGTTTTATCCCATAACTTTTAAGGAACCATACTATTTCATTCTACCTCGTGACCCTCCGTTACGCAATTTAGTATCGCATTTCTTCTTTAACCCCCTGCCACCCAAACCACATTTATACTTAATTAAACCTCCTCGCCATGGCCCGCCGCCCCGCACCTTGTTAATATCTCAACACCCATGGCCTAAACCTTAACCATCTCCCCAAGCTGTATCCCCCTATAGTTTATACTTTTAACCACACTATTTCCTTCCACCTCGTGACCCTCCCTGTTAGTGTTACGCAATTTAGTATCACATTTCTTCATTTACCCCCTGCCTCCCAAACCTCATTACTTCATGGCCTCCCCTCGCCCCGCCCGCCCCCCCCCCCCCCATGCTTATCTAAACCTTCAAGGCCTAAATTAACCAACTCCCGTAGCGTTCTTCATTAAACCCCTGCCTCCTAAACCTCATTATTTCATGGCCTCCCCTCGCCCCCGCCCGCCCTACCCCCTGCCGTCCCTCACCCGCCGTCCCCGCCCCTACCGCCGTTCCCGAAAAAATAATCGCCCCCGTGCTATAAATACACCTTTCTTCAAGGCCGCGGGGGTGTGTATGGGGCTAACCCCGTGTGTGACACTGTTATAACCAGGATTGACCTACAGGCAATCGATCACACAGTGCTGGGTTGGGTCGTACAATTAGTGAGCGGAATATTTGATTCCGAACAATTTTTTTCATAAGGGCCATTAATATAACTGACTATGATAGGCCTACCTAGGAAGGCAGAGGGTGATTTAAGGAAGCCCCGGAATCCCTTGCGAACTTGTTGTACCTAAGATTTCAATTTCAACCGCCACTGTGGCAGCTACCAAATATCAGTGAATTCCATGAAACTAATTATGTTGTTAAATATTTTAAAACTATCACAGTGCTATCTAGTGTATGACCAGGCCTATGTAACACCCTATCTGCCCACAGTCAGTAGGGAGGTCACGCTGCATGTCATATTTTGTTATACGCAAGAAAACAATGGAGTATCAGTGACTGCAATATTTGCTAGATATAGCTTCGGAAAATGGTCTATTTGGGCATCTCAAAAACTGAGAAACGTGCTAAAAATCAGGTAGAACAGTAAAATGTATATGACAAAATATCCTTTTTCTTATACAGGCTGTCCCAAAATGATTAGTACCTATCGATGCCCAAAGTTCAATCATTTTTGTCATCATCAAAATCAATGGGATTAGGTCCGCTGTTTTTACATCATCTTTGTCATACTGTATTTTTTTATTTGAATTTTAGATCATGAATATCGGATTTATCAAACTCAAGATACACTCCATTATGTAAAACATGGTGATTTGACCTTTTTGACAAAGTGCTAAAAAAATGTGTGTGCTATTACAGCTTGTTTGAAAGAAACTTGTGTATTCTCATAATCTCTTGTCTACTCAATATAATCTTGTGTGCGCTATACTGAACCAAATCTCAACAATGGGCAGTCTAATTTACTTCGCTGCCGTTCGGACTAATTTTCCTGGATTTTATCACCAAAATGGAGAATTTGGTTTTCGGCTCATTGGTGAAGATACATTGGAGCAATTACTCGACAATGTAGACAGTGCTAATACCAAAAAGCTAATCAAATATGCCGTCAATATTGACCGAAAAAGCACCGATGAAGACCCTTGATGATACCTTGACAATGATTGAGTAGGCCTAGATCTATTATCTTTTGTTTATCAAAGTATTTCAAATGACAGAAATATATGTTATATAAACAAATATTTACTGCTCACTATTCGGAAAATGGTGCAAAATAGGTCCTCTCGGTAACTGGAGACCATGGTCCTACTATTTTCCTGAGACCAAGGCACATGGTCTCCAGGCACGTCGGGGACCTATTTTGCACCATTTCCCTCATGAACAGTAAATATTTGTATAATATTGTCAGGGTTGGCTGATTCTGAGATGCCACTAGGTATCAATGAAACTAGTGAAAAACCTGAAAAAGGCGCATGAATTTTGGATACAAAATGACAGAAGATAAATAGAACTGTGAAAATGTTTGGTAAGAAAAAGACGGGATTCAAGAAAACACTGAAGGCATCTCAGATAGCACGCTTCACTAGAATACACTCAAGAATGTATTCTAATCTATTTGAAATGAAACCAGATGAGGCCAAACAAAGAAGGTCTGTCTCACAAGCCTGCCTGCATTGGTATGATGAAATGAGCTACGGCGCGTAGGTCTATGCGCTGGGGGCTAAAAACCTCTTTTTTTTCTTTCTTTTTTGATCTTTTTTCTTCTTTTTTTTTTTTTTTTTTTTTATTGGATTTTTGGATTTTTTAAAAAATAAAAAAAAAAGTTCTCTGTAAGCTTGGATGGATAAGCAACAACAACAAAAAAAAATGCAAAAAAAAAAAAAAATGCATACCTCATAACCTATTTTCTAAAAAAAAATAATACAAAAAAATTGCACAGATGTTTCTGAGACAGACTTTCTTCTTTGCTTGCCCTTAATGGTCTATTTTGACACATTGGATTTGAATAGGCATGCCTGAAATTGTATTGTTGTGACAAGTATTTTCACCAAAACGCTTGATTTACTTGTGAGCTATAAATAAAACCATTGTGGATACATGCAAGTTCATATAATTTCAACAATAATATTTATTTATATAGTGTAAATAACCTTCTCCTTATCTACAGCCATCTCTACATAAATACATTTTATACATTCACATACATAGGACAATTTCATGTCATGATCTATAATTGTATCATTATACCGGGTGGTTAAAAAAAAAGTTGACCTAAGTTCAAATTAATTTTTCAAACACATTTATAGTTTCAGAGAATTTGTGTGATCAGCAGTTAGTTTTGAAATTATCCTTAACAAATGACGCGTTTAGCTTGTTTGGTTTTTCAAATTTTCAGACGCTCCTGTGGACAAGGCAGTTTTGTGCATGCTCTCTGTAATGAACCATATCTGAAGAACCAACCAAGCTAAATTTACCATTTCAGAATAATTTCAAAACTTACTGCTGATCAAGACTAAGTAAACACAAATTCTCTGAAACTATAAAATGTAATTGAAAAGTTACCTAGAACTTTGGTCAACTTTTTTTTGAACCACCCGGTAGAATAAAGTGTTTTGTACAGCTTGTCCAAAAAATCTGAATCACAAACTAATTCTTTGGTGACAACATCCACACCTCTAATACGGAAGTGTTGAGCAGGGTTATGTAATAGTTGAAAGTTTCCTGCTTTCAAGGTAAGAAAAAACACCAATGCTTTTGAAAAATAGGGAAGAAACACAGTCACTTGTAGAGAACTAAAAGGAGATATGGGGGAAAATGTGAAGTAAGTAGGATAAGGTTGAAAAGGGGAAGGGGAAAAGGCAAAAATATGTTGGATAAAAAGATAGATAGGGGGAAATTGCTATTTTGTTTAGAACCCCCAAGTAAGCTCAAGCCCCATCCCATTTTGTCCCCCAAACAATCAAGAATGTTGACTTTTAATGCCATTATTACTATATTAAAATTAGCTTAAAATTGGTTTCCAATGTATAATTCAGAACAAATTTAACTCATTTCATGTAATTTTTACATTAAAATCAACTTTTTGTACACATTCTGCCACCCCCCCCCCCCCCCCCCCCTTCCCCCACCCCACCCCACCCCAATTTCTTTTTGTCTTCAAAAATCTATAAGTGTTCAACAATTTGGAAATAATTGTAAGGAATTATTTGTATAGCAACATTTTAAACAATCCCATTTCAGAAATTAGGAGCAGGGGTGAAGACTGGAGTTGGGACACCCATGAAATTTTCTTATGGCTTTTGGGCTTATTGAAAGACTAGGTTTGTTCAGTTGGTTCAAAAGATAAAGCTAGACATATCTGTCAATTGGATACTTGACTATCTTTCAGTGTTGGCCCCTTGAAGAAACTTTTTTAATGTCTGTTATTTATGACATATCAGTACTTTGACAATCCTAATCATGCAATACATGTAGGACTTTGGGTACATGTATCTATTGAATGAGAAGCACATGTCACCACCTACATGAAAATCATCATGTGATATTTACAATCAGTACTGCAGTAGTAGTGTTCCACACTCTTAGAAGTCTATACATTTTTAAAGTATTGCAAAGTGTTTCTTAAGCTGATCCAGCAGCTCGTTAGAGTCACAATGGTCTTCATAGGCATCTACCGCTTGTTGAGCAGCTCGGTAACTACTTTGCAAATCGCCAACCTAAACACAAACGATTTAAACAGAAGAACATTTCACCATTATACCAAAAAGGAGATATGGGGAAAAATGTGAAGAAAGTGGGATAAGGTTGAAAAAGGTAATAAGGGGAAAAGGCAAAAAAATGTTGGATAAAAAGGAAGAAAGGGGGAAATTACTATTTTGTTTGGAACCCCCCCCCCCCCCCCCCAGTCAGCTCAAGCCCCATCCCAGGGGGAGGGGATTTTCCAAACAAAATAGCAATTTCCCCCTTTCTATCTTTTTATCCAACATCTTTTTGCCTTTTCACCTTACCTTTTTCAACCTTATCCCACTTTCTTCACATTTTCCCATATCTCCTTTTTTTTTGTACAAACAACAGACAAGTAAGAGGATATAAGTTGGTTTTTTGTAAGTATCAAGCTGAACAATAAATCATCTTTCTTGGGCCAAGAAGAAGAAAAAAATGTGTCTCACGTACCCGCACGTATAAGTTTGTGGAGTCACTTTTGCCCCATAACCCTACGCGATGAGCCCAATTTTGGGTGGATTTTTTTAATTGCCCGGAAAAAAGAAGAACAAAATTGGCTCCGAAAGGGAAGTGGGTCAAAAAACAAAACAAAAGTTAGCATAGCATTGTAGTGGATGTTGGCACGAAATAAGGACAAAACCATCCATTGTCACACAATAGTCCGGCAACCAAAAGAAAATGTCCATCTTTTATTCTCTAATTTAATCGCATAGCTATTTCCCAAAAAAAGACAGATCTTCTCATCCCTATTTGAATGATCTGCATGCTTCTTGGGCATATGGGATCATCCAAATATGTCCTGCAAGGGTAACTTTTATAGGTGACATTTAGGTGACATGTATTATCATTTCATGTTATATTGCACTTTGCCTTTTTTCCCCCTCATTCTTTGTAAACTTTCCGCTGTCATTTGGCTTGAAATAATATGTGATACACAAAGTGTCCCCACTCGCTTCCTTGATGGCTTTTTGTTAGCTTTATGGATGTATGGCTTTATATAAAAATAAAACATCATAACCCTTACAGCTCCGACCCCCATGAAACCCCATTTGATCTCGCCAGCGCTCACGGCGGGTGATAAATGCGCACAAGTTGATAATTGCGGGCGCGTGACCCCTTGGCCAAGTGAACTAAGACACTGTTATTCATGCTGGAGGACCCGGGGTTGAATCCCGTTACTGGAAAGTCCGGTTTTCCCCGTTAAATTTTGCCCATTTCAACCCTCGGAGAGTTTTTTCAACATCTCCATCCCAAAAGGATTAGGGTTAATGCCTAAAGAAATGTGAAGATAACCCATTTTTAGCTGGTTTAAATAATCAACTTACCTGGTCAGAAAGTGATGCAAAATTGTAGTGTGGCTCAAACATATGTGGAGCTAATGACTGTGAAGACTGGAAAAATGCCCTTGCCTGAAAGAATGAGACAAAATGTATCATATTAGTGCTATATAAATTAAAGATCAATGCATGCGTATGTGTTGTTTCGAGAGAAATTAGACAAATCAATGCACGAGCGCTGATGTTGATGTGTGAATAATGACACGACCCCGAAGAGGGAGTGCTATTGTGAGCATATCAACATTTGCGCAAGTGCATTGATTTTTCTAATTTTTCAAGAAACAAAACATACGCATGCATTGACCTAATTCATACACGACACTATACAAATAAAAATTCACAATTTAAGCATAATTTTGATCTATGTAAAACGACTAAAAACACTTTAACAAGTTTGCTAACACCCGCAGTGAAAATCGGCGAACCCGCGAATCTTGAACAACGAATCAAAACAAAACGTGCACTGCGTGATTTGAACGGCGCACACGCGGAGTGCAGTGGACACTTTCAATGCACTCCGCGTATTTGTAATTCCTGCTTCCTGATTGGTTCAACACTACGTAGAGTGTATGAATGGTCATCGTTGGCTGGCTGCTGCTGTTTATTATTCCATTAAATTACACTATAACCAAAATGAGTTAATAAGGTACTTCATATATCAGATAAATACAGAGCTATATATATTTTTCAAATTATTGTGTGTACACATAGTCACATCAGGCATCTAAATTAAAATCTGAGTCAAGGTGGGGTGATGAGACCCAAAAGGTTCTATTTTAACTTGTTTTTTATGAATACTGTAAATTTGCAAAAGCCTAATATTTGGATTCTAACACTATAACCTAAATGAATTAATAAGGTACTTCTTATATCAGATAAATATAGAGCTATATATATATTTCAAATTATATGTCCACATAGTATTATAAAAATGCCACATCAGGCATCCAAATTTAGATGAATTACGTAAGGTTTTGCTCAAGCGCATTTTGCTCAAGCGCATTTCCATCGTTAAAGCATGGCTAAAGTGTGTTGACCTCCAAATGAATGATACATTATACAGTAGTGGGGAAGTACCAGTTGTGATGATTTAATCACTTTTTTATTCCGGTTTTGTAACATAAACGTCGTAGTATAAAGTAGAAGTATTTGATAAATAGCAAAACATATTAAAGCTACATGTTCAATTTCACTCAGAAATGAATTTATATTATTAATACCACGATGAAACCACAATACCCCTATATATAAATAAAATCGTTCTTGAATGTTGGTACTGTTACAAAGCTATAGTTTTGTCCTACTTTGCTGTGAGTGGCTGGCCGCGGAATCAACGGCAACTAATTAGCGACTGATCAAGACGATATTGCAACTCTGGAAAATTAAAATCCTTGACAAGTTGAACAGGTGGTAGAGAGTTGTGTGGTTGGGCTTTTTCTAGTACTAGTATTATTATTATGTGATTTTATAATAGGCTATTATAAATAGAGCATGAATAAAGTGACATCCAGCAATTGTGCCTTGAATCAAGGCTACTATTTTGATTATTTTTTATGAATACTGTCAATTGGCAAAAGTCTAATATTTGATTTCTTAATAATTATAAGGTTGATTTCTTCATCAAATCTGATCAATTTTTGTAATCCAAATTCAAATCAATTAAACAGACATTCGGAAAATGACAAATTGTTTGAGCGTCAATCAATATTGAATTGCATTTACTGTTTGTGTTTTGTAGCTTTGAGCATGATTATTATGGTATAGGCGCACATCACATGAGGTTAATCTCTCATAGAGTATGCAAGGTCAACCTCGACCTTTGTGCACATCTGTGGCTGCGTAATACATAAGCTCGACCTAACGGTGCTGATTGGTTACCGCATTCCTATGCATTTTGAAGCATACGCGATGAGCTGATTGTAAGTGCACCCGCATGTGTGTAACTACGACCACGAGTATGTGATGTTTGTCCATTGCAAAACAAAGACTCCGGCATGAATTCACAATGGTACATGCATTAATATTTCTTATTACAATTTTCTAGAGAGTTTGGTTTCTTGATCCAATTACCTGATCTAGTCTGCCTTTTCTTAGCTCTAATACACCTAGATTGTTGTATGCCTCAGCATGGTCGTTATTAGAAGCCAAAGCTAACCGGAAACACTGAAAAGCCAAGTTGGAATCACCAATTCCCTGAAATCAAACAAAAGATAACATCATTAGGCAATGCTTCCACACCTAACAAAAGGTCCTGAAATAGAATCACAAATTTACTGGAATTTGATCAGATCTCCTGAAATCTTCAAAACTGCTGTCCGTGTTATTTTTGGTTTTTAACGACTTTTATGGAGGTCTGACGGATGCCAAGGATATAATACATGTGAGAAACTCTGAAATCAGCATCGATTAAATCAAAATGTAGGGGACATGAGTAGAGTTGAATTGAATAATGAATGGTCTATATAAAGGGCGCTCGTTATATGTTTTGCAAATAAGATAAAATGGACCGGGGGTGATTGTTGACATATTATTATTGGGCACCAAACATCAATGAGAAAATACTGCAAGTCACGACTTGACTTGCTAATCCCCTTGGCTAGGAGATTCACAATGGGAGTTGTTCAGAATACCCCTTTAATCATCAAATGCATGAGCATCTTGTAAGGAAGTTTGGTGTTCAAATTTCAAACATTTAATTTGCAGAATTAACAATGATATTTAAACTGTAAACACATGCAAATGTGTGAATGTATAATATTATGCAAAGAGAAGTGATTTTGTAAATAAATCTCTTGCTTGGAGAAAAAAAGTTTGGTTGAGATTGAAGTCCGACTTTTAATAAGATCCCTAAAGTTTTGACAAAATGGGGCAAAGGTCATGTAAGGGTCATAAGAAGTCAACTTTACCATACTGAGAGACATACAGGCACCTGTACACAGAGATGGAACATAGGACTGGTCAGTCTACCCAAAAAAAAAAAAAAAAAAAAAAAATCTTTAGGCCATACAAATACATGTCAACATTTTACTTGTCAAATTGGTGAGAAAAATATTTGAAACCCTCATTTTGGATTCTGAGGAAATACTGAAAACATTTAGGAGTGTCTGAAAAAACTTAGGCTGTGCATGCCTACAGCACGATATTTATCTGGTCTCTAAGCTATATATGATACCTCATGAACATCATTAACCTCAAATTATCGATTCTATGTTCTTGTGTATTTCAATTTCGCGGGGAACACTTACTCGTGAAAATGTCATGCAAAGTTACACAATGTAATTCCAAAATTTACATTTGCAAAATTCTCATGAACATCCATCATGTACCTCATGAATATTCATATGCTCATGTACCTCATGATATTTCATTGTAATGCGTAAATATTCAATATGTACCTCATGGTATTCATTCATTACTTCATAAATAATCGCGATAGCTGCGTACCAAGTGCGTTCCAATCAAACTAATTGTTAGATGAGAACGCGCACAGGTTACTAATAATTGCCCGAAAGTACTGCGCCAAAGTGTTCGATTGTTTTGCTCATTGACCGACCAATCAAATTAAAGCCTCGGGCCCTAAACTAAATATTCAATGAGTTATGAGGAAACATGATCAAAACTTATTTCTGATTGGTTGAATGATGACAATGTTAATGAGGGGATGACCCGGCTTAGACTGTTTCAATAACTAAGAAGGGGTAGACAAGCGCTATTATATCTGTACAAATCAATTATTTAATCTTTTTCAATAATTAATGAGAATAATGACTGCTGAACAAATCTCGGTTGTTGTTCTGTTCATTCCTCAGACCGACCAGAACAGCAACCTCCGATTTCAAAATAAATTCACAAAAACATTTGTTACACAGTCAATATTCTCTAAATATGTACCTCATGAATATTCAATATGTACGTCATGGTATTCAATATGTACCTCATGGTAATCAATATGTACCTCAAGAATATTCAATATGCCCATCATGAATATCCATCATGCACCTCATAAATATTCAGTTTGTACCTCAAGAATATTCAATATGCCCCTCATGAATATCCATCATGTACCTCATGTACATCGTGAATATCCATCAAGTTTCTCATGAATATCCATCATGTATCTCATGAATATCCATCATGCATCTCATGATTATTCATCATGCACCTAATGAATATTCAATATGTACCTCATGAATATTCAATATGTACCTCATGAATATTAAATATGTACCTCATGAATATCCATCATGTACCTCATGAATATTCATCATGTACCTCATGAATATCCATCATACATCTCATGAATATTCAATATGTACCTCATGAATATTCAATATGTACCTCATGAATATTCAATATGTACCTCATGAATAGCCATCATGAATCTCATGATTATTCATCATGTATCTCATGATTATTCATCATGTACCTCATGATTATTCATCATGTACCTCATGAATATTCATCATGTACCTCATGAATATTCAATATGTACCTCATGAATATCCATCATGAATCTCATGATTATTCATCATGTACCTCATGAATATTCAATATGTACCTCATGAATATTCAATATGTACCTCATGAATATTCAATATGTACCTCATGAATATCCATCATGAATCTCATGATTATTCATCATGTACCTCATGAATATTCAATATGTACCTCATGAATATTCAATATGTACCTCATGAATATTCAATATGTACCTCATGAATATTCAATATGTACCTCATGAATATCCATCATGCATCTCATGATTATTCATCATGTACAACATGAATATCATCAAGTTCATCATGAATAATCATGCACCACATGAATATTCATCATGAACCTCATGAATATCCATCATGTACCTCATGAATATTAAATCATGCACTTTATGAATATTTATCATGCACTTAATGAATATTCATCGGGAACATATGAATGTTCATCATGTACTTGATTTATTTTTTCACATTATGATTAAGTACCCAAGCATATTCTTTGTTGTTAATTAATATCAATAGAGTATAGTACCAAGACGCTTCCTCCAATTATTATTGGGTAACTATGACAACCTTGATATCAATTAATTACAAATGAATATGAATTAAGGTTCTTATTCACAATGTACTGATTAATTAAAATTCATTTATGCAAATCGTTTTATATGATTGGTTGAAAGTATGATTGTGAAATTAATGTTATGAAATTTGATATGTATTCTCTTAGCATGTTCAGGCCATAAGAGCATATCCAGTGCGCTTCCCAGAAACAATTGTGGCCGGTGGCATTACCCATCTAATCAAACTTGCCATGCCATTACCTTTGCATAGGGTTCAATTTAACTACAAAGGAAGCCATGTATACAAAAGTAATAGAGTAAGAGGGTAAGATAATTAGACAGGGTAATGCGATCGGACACAATAGTTTCTGGGAAGCTACCAATATTTTCGCTTGGTCATAATAATAGTTGCAGTAAGATTACTTGTTGAAGAATGAAAAACAAAAATCAATTTTGGCCCATTCTTTAAAAAAAAGTATCAAAATATTTGTGATTAGGACACTCTGTTTGTTATGAATTGACGTAATAGCATAGTGCTGGAGTATTTGTAACGCAAATGACTCCAAACACATCAGATAGGTCTATTGGAACGGAATAGATATACCTCATATGCAGGTGGTAAAATCAGTTTTTCTTCCTTCCCAATTAGTTTTACATGCTAACTTTACTATTAATGCAGATATTTAAACAAAATATTTCAAAAAGAATAGTCATATATTATAAAAACGATTCTTGATAAATGAATTATAATCATCATAAATGTGTAAACATTGTGATCAAAGCATCGTCAACATATAACAGCAATATATCGTTTTCACAGAGAAAAGAATCCCTAGATTATGTGTATTTAGTTTTAAAACACAGCAAATATATATCCTATTAACAATGTCACACTTCACGGTGGAGATTCCCATCCAACCAGGCCTAAACTGTTGTGATTTTTGTGTTAGGGTTTAATTCATGTTAACTGATGCTTTGTTCACAATATATACGCATGAGTAAATGACAACCAGACTTGCAAAAATAATCACACACAACACCAGTGGGGGGAGGGGAGTGGGGGTTGTAAACCGCTACACCTTTATGGTGGAGGGTCTACTATATTATTAGTTCTAGTTCTGCATAGGGGTAAAAAGGGATCTGATTTGAGGAAAACGTTAATGTTAGGTGAAGAAAATGTGAATTATAAATAATTAACATTTTATGCCCGAGGCCAGAAAAAATGCAAATTAGTTTTTATCATTTCTCTTCAAGGAGAACATTTCCCTTCACATTTTTAAGTATTTCTTTATTTTTATGCCTAAAATGTCCTTCCAAATCCAAAACAGTTCCCTCCGAGGTCAAAATTCCTTTGGAACCCAGTTCCTGAGTTTTGTCAGCCATGTTTCCCATTTTTTCAGCCATGTCATATACCAACCCATTCTACTCCTGGGAAAATTGTTATGTCTATGTTTAATATTGTCCCTAAGGGCGCAGTTAAGTTTGTAAAAATGACCAATGATTCTAAATAAAAGCAATCATTTACCAATTTTAAATCACTTGCTTTTAGATGACACCTCACGTTCCATGTTAACATATTTGATTAGTTTCTTCAATTTTTGACCACTTATATAATTTACCTATATCTCAAATCAGCACCAGGGATTCTTATTTTTGGCATTAAAACTTTTCAATTATTGGTCAAATTGAACACATTTTGTTATTCACCCTAAAATAACACCCCTATGCAGAATATATTCCTGGACACATATCACTTGTTTTATCAGTGCTGGTACTTCTACACCTTTACTTGCACAAAATGTAAATATAATTTTAAAATACTGATGTGACTCGTGTTGATGGAGTACACCAATGTCTAGTTTGCAATGTAAAAAGGTCAAGACAATAGAGATGTTGTTTCTTAATGTCAACAGTTAAAGCAGAGATTTGGTCAACGATGATTGCATTTTTTCAGCCCTTTCAATTATTTAACTTTCTAGACTTTCTCCATGTCTGGCAAACATGTTCACAATTGTCATTACATTAGAATATTAAAGCTTAATTAATTTTTTTTTTAAATGGTAGATTAGAAAGAAATTAAGAATAGTTTAAAATCTAAACCAACTATAAGATAGAAGAGGAGCCCATTATTAGGTGGGTATAGGTGGATCCACCACAAGGAGAGCACCATTGCCAATATTGAAGAATGCCTTGGATGTTGCTGAAGTTGCTCGTCACAGATGCGTTTAGTTCCTATATTAAAAACAGTAGGGTAAAGTCGCCTATTTTCGGTCAGCGCCTATTTTCGGTCACTGGTCACAATCGTGTAATTGCATCGGTCGTCGCCATTTTAAAAGCAATACCGGGCATCAACTATGCGGGGGTTTTTAGTCGTCAGTTTATAACAACGAAGTCATTTTTATTACACGATTTGGGCGAAGTGACCGAAAATAGGCACTGACCGAAAATACGCGACTTTACCCTATACATAATTGCAGTAGAGAACCAGACCATGAAATTGTTGCTGTATGCTGTACTGTTCTCCTTCTTCCGGTACAGTTCCAACTTATGAACTTAAATACTGTAAGAGCCTGATAAAATGGCAAATATAGCGTGCGTCCACAAAATACATTGTCCTGTTCTACAGTCCCGACCGACCCATTTTCTTGGAAATGAAAATTTGTTTTTTAATGGACATTTTGGGGGGAAAAAGTGTTGAAAAGATTGTTGAAATTCACCAACATTTTTCATGAAAATATTGGGAAAATAACAACAACAACAACAAAAATAGCCAGACCTACCAACCCTATCTGAGAGGGGATTCGTTTGCCTGTAGAACAGGTTGGTTTTCTTCCATCGCCTTACCCATAGATTCTTTTGTTCTGTCACGATTACCAAATGTATCTTTGGTGCTTTCTTACTTATGAAACCTATAATGGCCTAAAAATGATAGCTTATGTGTTAATAATAATAATCGGTATTTATATAGCGCCTTTTCCAAAGGTTCAAAGCGCTGTAATTTTGCTGCTGGTGAATCATACTAAACAATGCAACGTCCAGGCAGCAGCTAAATCAGCGCCAAGTTGCGACATATAAACACACATGAACAACATCTACCATTTTTCAATGCAGCTCCCCAAATACCATTGGGTAAAGGAAGTTTTTGATAACCGAAACAACTGATCACCGATTTTGAAGCAGGAGGAAACCGGAGAACCCGGAGAAAACCTGCGAGAGCGTGTATGGATCATGATAAACCAAATGCACATAAAGCTCGCGGTCGTGCACAGAATTGACCCGGGTTTCATTGGTGCAAGGCATGGGAACAACCACTGCGCCAATACGTTTACCATTTATCCTATCTGTAGTTGATAAAACTATGGGTTTTGGGGGAAGGATGTAGAAAAACAGGCACGTCTCGAGCATGTTGAGGGCGCGCACAATTAATAATTACATTTAGGATTACACTTCCGACAAAGAGTTTGAACACAAGTGAACTTATTCATCTCCTAATTCATATTTGTTTATCAAGGTTTTCCCTCTTTTTAAATGAAATTTTGTCCAACATGTCTTCACATAATACACCCGCTTAATCATACAAAATCCATGCAGCATCTGTTTTAATGGCTTTCAATTGTTTATAAAATCGTAACCCATTCGGGTGGTTTGTATAATAAAGCTTACAGGGGATACATGGGACAAATCAGGATTATATTAATGACACAAAAATGGGGTAAGATTTTCTACATGCTAAAGCTTACTATTTCTCATACGGTGCTCTTAATCGTTTTAATAGAAGGAAGACAATCAGTGCTTATTTTTTAAAGCTATTATCAATAAGATAATTGTTTTCATTGTTCAGGAAAATGTCTTCAATGTCTGGCTAGATGTCCCGTAACTCAAGTGCGCATGCTAAAACCAATTAAAATATGTTGTAGCTATACACAGTTTATTCTGTACGGAACGCGAGTAGGGGTAGCGCTGACCTGCAAATTAAGGGGTCCAAATCATGGAAACTCTGGGTCCAGTTATCTAAAACTACACAAAATTAGATGTTGAAGGGGTTCGAACTAGTCAAAACTGTCAATATGAGGATCCTGGACCCCTGGACTCCTTTAAACACCATCCCTGGACACGAGGCAAGATATAGCCAAACAAGTCCAACCCTGCTCGAAAAGTTACCCAACAATGGGTGACTAAAAGATCATAAAAACACTTACCCAAAACTGCTAGAAAACCACCACATTTCAATTGGCGGACCTTCTGTATCATCCCACAGCCTTGAAAACGTTGTCACAATTACAGACAACAATGCTGAATTGTTCCTCAAATAGCATCCGATATAAATCAACCAAAGTTCATACAGGAATGGCGCACTAACTTTCTGCTTCTGGAAGGAATACTCCACAACCTGATACTATATTAAGTTGGGTATACTAGTCTCGGTCCCCATCACTTCTGGTAGAGTTGCACTGAGTAAGAAGTGTATGGTTAGCTTTTCTAACACGTGTGAGCTTTCTTCCAACTGTGTTAGGGGGGGCACTTGTTCAACTTCAAGTGTTTTTACTTGTTGTGATGATCACAGGACAGAATATTGAGTTTGCTTTGCTTTGCTTTGGCTCACTAAACCCTTGCTCTTTTTCAGAATGTTTAGTGCGAGGAGCAAGGCTTTTACCGATGTCAAACAGCACAGAAATAGAATGTTGTAGCGAATTGTGTCCGTTCCTGCACACCTGCAGATCATTTTATCCTTGACTAGTTGGAGTTGCACTTTTTCCAGAAGAAGATGTAATAACGACAAATCAACAGCAGTTTTGATGAATAGGTTTTGAACATTATCTTGGCCATGAAATTATCCACCAAAACTTCTAAGAGAATTCTAGCAGCATATCAAACCAATACCTTTTGTTCATGTGGTGAAACTAACCATGTGTGAACAATTATAGGCCTAGGAGATAAATGTTCTCAATACCAACTTTGATTGCCAACTTAGACATAGCAACACAAATGTGGGCCCTGAAGTAGCCCAAAAGATTACTATATTGGGCAATATGTCAGCTTTTAGTTCTTCAAAGTAGCCCAATAAGCTAATGAAACCAATATTGTGAAGCACAGTAAGGCTCAAAGATTAGCAACACTATCTGTTCTAGTCAGACCAATGATGTGATTGGTTTAAACTACAATGCATTCATGATTTATGCAAAACTAGCATTATAAAAGACAATTTATATGCAGGGTTTAATGCATGTCTGCACAGAGTACCTCCTTGAATAGAGTGAAGTGTGAAAAACTCATCTAATCAAATGTCTCCATAAAAAGTTACTTTCACATATGAAAAATTAAATAAGTCTGTTTCCTGTTGTGAACATATTTGTACTGTTGCGGCAAAGGGTTCATTTGTGGGTAGAATACATTTTGAGATATTGATGGAATTAAGGCATGGAAAAACAAACACAATAAAGATAATTTGACAGTAATTTTTCTTTTTCTTCATAAAATCAGAAAGCAGTATCGCATCTTAACCTCAAAATGTGTCATTTTGAAACATTCAAAAAGCAAAAGGTGTTATTATTATTATTTTATTTTATAAAATTGTGAAAATTTTAGAATATTTTGAAAATGCACAAACATTTTGAAAACCCTCCCAAGTGATATCTTACAACGTAACCTGAGATGACCTTTGACTTTGGTATGTGACCTTTGATCTAATTGAGATATGAAGGATCCATATTACATCTATTACCCAAGTTAAACGCCAATTAAACGTTGACTTTTCAAATGGGCCAATTTTACATGATCAGTGTATTTTACAACTTGACCTGAGATGACCTTTGACCGTGGTATGTGACCTTTGACCTCATTGACATACGAAATTTCCCATGTTACATCTTCAAACTATGTTTAATTTAAATCAGACTTCAGCTTCACAAAATCTTAACCTAGTAAGCTTTGTATATAGGCCAAAACGGAGTACATGACCATCAACTGCAATCCTAGCCCGACACTCCAATCCAAGTCTATGAGGATGACATCAGTCATGTGAAGGATTTCTGGTATCTCGGCTCTATGATGGCATCGAGTGCAAGTGATCTTAAAATATTGGGCAGGATGCAATATTTTAAAACTCATAGCGAGATACATATTGGGCATAATCATCCAATTTTCTCATTATTATGTTTTGACCCAATATTTGACCGCACTTCATCAAAGCGTATTGGTTCTAATTGAACTTTTATTTTTTGACTGGACCTAAACTGGTAAGTGCACCCAACAATTATTTTACGTTTGAATAAAAGAAAGAGGGAAATTATGACTTGTGTGAGTTTTTCACGCTAATTAGAAGTTAATAAATGTCAATTTGTCATGTTCATTAAAATCCTAACCCTACTAAATCTTACAAAAACCTACAGCCAGAAACTATCTCCATGCACGTGCTGCTGCATTGCCTCGATGACGTCACCTACCGCAGGCATATGTGGGCAGGAAGTTGCTGCCTGCATATGCACTGGGAGTTTAGCTCAGTCGGTAGAGGGGCATACTTTGGTGCAGATGGTCCCGCGATCGAATCCTGGGGGGTGTTGGTGATTTTTCGGGTCATAAAAATAGTACTTTTTCCCGTCCCCCGATACGCACAAAAACATAGCCGCAGCAGGGGTTAGGGTTAAAAATCATCAACATTATTTTTGGGAACTTTTTGGAATCAGGATAATCCTGCCAGTGCTAAAACATGCTGCTCAGATCTTTAATATTTCAGAAGCCCTTCTTAGTTTGTTCTAGATCACTGTGAAGCTTTAATTTGGGTGTTAATAAAAGGCTGTGTACCTATACGTAGGTTGCCATTCATATTGTAAAATGTGTCACATTTGTTCATGTCATTGTGCTCCCAGCCCCCTAACTCAACACAGAAATTGGTAACCATGCATATTATTCATTTTTTCAAAGTATCCCTTTACAAGGATTTTTCATCAATTTTAACCCCCTTTTTGCAAAATCGAGGACAAAGTTGGGGTAAAAGATACCCCTATTTTTTGGTTTTCAATTACTAGAATTTCACTTTTTCAATAACACTTTATACATATTGTAGAACAAGAACAAGGTGTTTATGAACTGGTGTACCCAAAATGGTGGATTTGGGCTGTTTAAACAAATAATTTAAGCCATTCGCCCTTTGCACGGTAGTGAATAAATCCAGATATTGAGAATGCACCAGTTAGCATCTTTGATTTCAGAATATGTACATTTGGGGGGATTTCGTAAAAAAACACCCGTTTTCCAAATTTCGTGGAGACTGTTCCATAAAATACCCCCTATTTCCATGATTTTGTGGTCTGTGCTGAAATTCGAAAATATACCCCTTTTCCACATGGTTACCAACTTGAGTTGGTTGGGGGTTGTGCTCCCTGTACAAAGCGATAGACGATGCGTAAACCAAAAATACTTCAAATCACAACCCTGGCTGGGAAATTCACCTAAATGGGTCAAGGGTCACATAAGGATAATATGAGGTCAATCTGGGTACACCCCATAAGTCATCTCAAATCCCTTAACCCAGATATTGTCACCAAGTTTGGTTGAGATTGAAGTCTTACTTTTCTTATGAAAGAGAGAGCCCTAAAGTTTTGAAAAAATGGGTCGAACATCATGTAGGGGTCATTACAGATTAGTCCGGGTACACCCCATGATGGGGTTAAAGGCCATGTAGGGGTCATTAGATGCCAATCAGTGTACACCCCATGAGTAGCTAAAGTCCCCTTTACCCAGAAATTATTATTACCAAGTATGGTTGAGATTGAAACCCGACTTTTCATATGAGAGCACCGAACAGGCCTAACCTAACCAAAAAGGCTAACTAAAAGGGAACACCCCTACATACGGTAATACATACAAACATACACACAAGACATGATCACAATATCCCCTCCGGCTTTTCAAGCCAGGGGGATAGAAAGAATACAAGGGGGGAAAGATTTGTTTTGTCTTCTTATATATAAATAATTGCAATTTTGAAATTTCCCGAAATTACCTGGAATTATTTCATCTTCCGAACATTCCCTGAAAAGGAATTTTGGGACATTTCCTGGAAAGTAGAAACACTGTCATCATGCGGGTAATCATGGTGTTGCATTGAAATTAATGTGAGAATTAACCCTACAAAATAAAATCAATACAGGGATGGATTTAAATCCTGTTAAAATTCCATCCTAAAAAATCAATAAACAAAAAAGTATGAGACCAGGTTTCGCTTTTGACAGAATTTAACACTAATTTTGAATGTTTACAATGTATGGTGTTTTCTTGAAATAGGTCCCCATATTTGATTTTTAAGACCATGGGTTTACATCATAACACTAATCTTGGGATGAATTCTCAAGGATTACTCTTAATTTGGCTTAAAAAGAGATGAATTAACACTTTTATGTCCATGTAAGAGTCATGAAATAGAATCTTGTTCCATTATATCAAAATAGAGTGTGTGGGGGAGGGGATAAACATTTTTTCCCCAGAAATTTGTTTGTTAGCATTACCGTACTTTAACACTTTTCATGCAGCTATTGGTTTTACCATACAAAAGATATTTTTCAGAAACCTTTCAAGGTCTATTTCAAGAATTACTGAACCAATACTAAGCACGTTTGTACCTATTTTAATGCAAGGTGACTCCAAATATGGTAATGAATTTCAATAATTTTGACATTTTTTAAAAACATTTTGTGAAATTTTGGAACGTCGTCTGCAGATGCCTGCCGCGTGGAAAGTGTTAAAGTGATTATCACATTTTGCTTGTATGAACCTAGAATTGCATAACAAACCCATCTCAAATTGCATGATTACCAACCATTACAATTATAACAATATTTACAGTGGCGGTGCCAAACTCATAATTGGGGGGGAAGGGGGCAAGAATTTGTTTTAGGGGGCATGAAGAAAAAAAATCAAATTTTTTTGTGCCATTTAACGCTAACATTGTCAAATTGGTCTAATACTAATTAATTTGGTATGAAAATGGGCGCTTGCGCGCAAAATGTAGTTGTTTTATGTTAAAATTGTCAACATTTGGTCTAATTTAACCTAATTTAGTAAGAAAATGTGCGTGCAGCGCGAAAAAAAATGGCCTTTTATGCTAAAATTGTTAATTTTTGTTTAATTTTAACTAAATTGAAATATTTTAGGGGAAAAGTAGGGGGGGGGGGCAAAAATATGTTTGGAGGGGAAAATGCACCCCCTTGCCCCCCTGTAGCACCGCCTTTGTATTTATAAAAAAACTCACCAGTGAAACTTGCCCCACGTTATACCATATATCAGCTGTTGTTAAATCATCCGTCGATAATGATATAGCCCTTTCAAAAGAGCTCAGCGTCATATCATACTGCTGTGCGTAAAAACAGCACAGGCTCAGGTTATTGAACAGTTCAGCATTATAAACTCCCATTTGTAATAACCGCCTGTGTGTGGATAGAATGTAAATTACAATATGGGAAGTCAATAAATGGAAGAAATCAATGCCACTGCACCATGCTCCTCCCACAAACAGAAGCTACAAACAAATTTAGAAATGTTAAAGGTGGATGTTCCGATCACTTATGCTTTTTTCCCCATATTTTGATATCAGAAGAAACCCCATATTTTTTCATTATTTCTGTAAAATGTTTGGCGCAAGATATGTTCCATTTATACGTTATATGCCAAAATGCAGCGAATTACTACGAAAGGTGGTTAACCACCCGGCCAGTTTGTGTACTACTTAAGGGGCAGATTTCATGTCACCTTGCGCTTCTAAAATAAGAACCATTGGATTTATGCAAATCAAACTTTGGAACACAACTATTTTAAGGATGACCCTTCATGTAGAATAGAAAAAACATCAAGTTGAAAATTGGGCCAGTACTGTTGGTTAGTTATCGAGCTCTTTTTTTGGCGCCAGTTTGGGGACACTACGTCACGAGCCCCCCCCCCCCCCCCCCCCCCCCCCGCCCCCTACAGGGAACAATTTCTGTCTATATTTGGTTCTTGGCTATCACTGGATAAACTGACCTATAATATCTGAGTGCTATTTCTGGTTGATCCGTGTAGAAGTGGAAGTTAGCTATGCAAGCAATGGCCTCTATGTGTGTGTTATCATGGTGTAATACATCCTTGTAGAATTTCACTGCATTTGTCATGTCATTCATACCCTGTAATGGAAATTGGTAAATACTTTTTGTGAATAAATATAACCATGTGTTATTTGCAAAAATCTAGTTTTTGAAAGGGTATATGTGACATGGCACCACGAAATGGGTGGAAAGCCGCAAAAACAAAATTATATTTTGTTATCATATTCTTAAAATATAATATTTCAGCTTTATAATGATAAACCACTATTATAGCTTGTTTCTATCCATAGATATGAGCAAAAGATGACACTACCAAGAAACCCAGTTTTGAGAAATTGACCGTCAAAGTGTAACAACACGAGAATGTGTAAATATTTAATGGCACTTGCGATGGATCAATATCTCGTTAGCAACTAGCATGTTTCTATACTCCGACTGCAATGAAACTTTCTGCAGATGATTGCAACATTATGGACAACATTATATCAAGGTTTCAATTAGATATCATCAAATTTAATTAATAGCCAATTAATTAACCTCCCTTATCTAGCACTTTTTCACGATAATTTTAGTAGTTTTCATTGAAACTAGAATGAGATACCTTCATAAAATCAACTAAAATTTATGTTAGGAGACAGAATTGTGTGAAAAAATGTTGGGAAATGTTAAACAAATGTTTCTTGGAACTAAAAATACTGATAACTAATTATCGCCCCCCTATCGACTTTTTTCATTGTTCGGCCTGTATCTCCTATTCAGATACCTCGACTTTCCGCCTGTTTCGTGGTGCCATGTAACATATTATATTCTAAACTGTTGCTGCCTTATGCAAATTGACAGAATGGGTACAGATGAACAATGTGCCCTATATAGGGCCAAGAATATGTCTCACATACCCGCTGCCAGCGTTCATGATAACCGGTGTTGCGTCGCGAAATGCTCCACACTTTTGAAGTATTGCTATTCAATTGCACAAATGTGTAGCTAAAAGTGCGACGCAAGAAGATTCCCTACTTGATATTTGATCACGTTCCATCAAAGCCAAACCTAAAAAGATTTTGTGTCATCTTCAAATAACTAAAAAAGTATGAAGTATCGGCAGTTCATATTTCGTTTTTTGTCAGAGTTTTTTTTTGTCCCGTATTGCTTTACACGCACGTGCGCAGAAGTCTTACTGTCAGTTTAAAATTTAAAAAATGACGGTTTCTGCGCACATCGGAGCAAAGTTATAATCATGACGTCACTTTTGATGCTAGTCTTGTTCCCATGACGCTGAGTGTTACGAAAAGGCTAATCGAAAAGGCGCCAACAAAAATGACTTGGAATAAAACTAGTGGTGCACCACAGACACAAGGAAATTCCTTGAATGAATCAATAACAAAATGGGGTTTAGTAAGAAGATGATGTAAACAATTATGAAATCCATTGTGACTTGTGAGCGAAATAATGCCTGTATTTCCTTTTGTTTTATTACTAAAATGTGACATGTGTTAGTTCAAATTGTAAAATCTACATTTGTAGATCGTGTACATGTTACGTATCATGTATTTTGCTTACGGGACACAGGTTATACGTGCGTTACACGGATCCGTGTTACGTGCGCATGCCAGATTATGTAGAACGTGCAAAGTTGATGAAATATTAATTTTATTACTAGAAAAAAAGTGCTATACAAAATTTGTGAATTGCTACACAAAACTAATAGTGCATCACACTTTTTGCTACACAAAAAAAATGCTGGAAATTGAACGCTGCCCGCTGCACATAAGTATGTGGAGTCACTTTTGCCGCATAACGGTACACAGTGAGCCCAATTTGGGGCTCTTTTTTAGATGTCCGGAAAAAAATGAAAAAATTGCCTCCGAAAGGGGTGGGTGGGGAGAAAAAGTGGGTCAAAAAACACAATAAAAAAGAACGTCCACATTTTGCATAGCTATGTTATCCTTAAAAATGCATATATATATAGCAAAGCTAATTTCCCAAATGTATGTGAGACGGACCTTT
This sequence comes from Ophiura sarsii, assembly GCA_035610835.1. Classification (NCBI taxonomy): domain Eukaryota; kingdom Metazoa; phylum Echinodermata; class Ophiuroidea; order Amphilepidida; family Ophiuridae; genus Ophiura; species Ophiura sarsii. Next base: position 45,502,408 of record CM069441.1, read on the forward strand.
TTTGTTGTTGGCTTAACTCTGACATCAAGCAATGTCAGAATACTAAGAAGACCTATAGTCACAATCTATACAGATAGTATATGCAGATATCATCACCCTGCTACTATAACTGCGCAATTCATTTTTTTCTAGTTTCGAGTTAACACAAAAAACCATGTATCCATTTTTTGAAAAGAAACCACCTGGTTAGGAATAATTGAACCTCTCAATAGTGTCACTGGTCGTAACATCAGATGCACATGATCATGTTGTTGTGACCTGAGCAGAAAGCTCAATTTGGCTAAAAAATAACCAATAACTGCCTCTTTCCTCTTGGAGGCATTAGTAAAACAAACCTCTACCATTTACTACAAATGCAAAAAAAATATGTTGACAGTACGCCTATGATATAAAATTGGACAGATTGAGCCCATATGTATTGGTTGAGCTATGAGGTTTAAAAAATATTGTGCGAGACGCAGTCGAGCCCAATATATTAAAACTCATAGCGAGCCCAATACATATTGGGCGTAAATCATCCAATTTTATCATTATTATGTTTTGGATGCAATATTATCCACACTTGGAAACCTCAAAACATAATAAAGAATAATATTGTACTTGAATATCATGTATCAACATTATGACATTAGGCCAATAGGTAGACCTACCTTTGAATAGAGTGCTCAATTCAGCGAGGATGAGCATAATTAAAATTCAAAGTAAGGCAACAAAAAAAAATTGACTTGCCCTTTCAGGGCCAGAGTGTGGGTCGGACGGTCGGATTTTTTTTTTTTTTTTAATTTTGAAAATCTAAACAGGGAGATACTACACAAAAATACGTTTTAAAGATTTTTTTTTAATTAAAAAAAAAAATAGCGACCCTAGATTTCCAAAAAATCGGGTCGGTCAGAAAGGGCAAGTCAACTTTTGTTTTGCCTAATAGACCTTCTGGAATAGAAGTCGTAACTCTGAGTTTCATGCTTTGGGCAATCATCAGTCGTACTTGAATATATAGATATCTGACCTCATATATCCTTGCTATTCCCGTCAGTAATGTAGTTTCTCCTGGGAATGCCTCAAGACCTTTTTTGTAGACATCAACGGCTAACAGCGGTTGATCAAGTCGTACATAGACCTTACAAAGATAAAGATAGCCATCTACGGTGTCCTGATGCTTCAGTGCTGATTTGAATTGCTTCTCCGCATCTCGGTATAAGCCAAGCCTGAAAGGTGAGGAGACGTGTTAGCAGAGCTTGAAAACAAAGGAGATACAATCAGCTAGCTCTGAGTCCAACATCTCCATTGGCATTAAAATGGAGAGCCTGATTTAGCTATAAAAAAGCTAAATTATTATTTAAGAAAATGTATGTGCTAGAAATCTTGAATCTCTTATCTAATGTTGAACTTCAGCATGCTCAGAGCAATTATTGCTCCGATAAACATTACCATTATGTTCTCATTCCCTTAACACTTTTGGACCGGTGATTTGACATTTCGCCAGTAATAAATCTTTTAAGGATGTGGTCCAACTAAAAGACTGCAAAGGACATCATTATGCCCCAAGGGCATTAACTAACCTTCATAACCCTGAAAATGGACCACATATTTAACGTTTGACAAAATCTTAGATGATTTATTACCTGCGAAATGTCAAAATCACCGGTCCAAAAGTGTTAAGGGATGGGAACATAATAACAATCTCCTCCTTTGACGGCAATGTAAATGAACTGTGAACTTCTAAATTTTACTCAATAGAGTTGGTTGCCAGCAAACATTCCATTTCAAACTAGTGGGAATAAATAGTTTATATGTTTAAGTTAAAGGCATGTTATGTGATCTTTTCCAGGGAGCCCCTTTATTCATGATTTTTTTTAGAAAGTAGATTTTCTTGCAGATTTACATTTCTCATCATAAATCGTACATACATTCCAAGTTACAGAGTGATACGATTCCTAATTACCTCAAAATCATGGTTTTAGGGTGAATTTAGACTAGAGTAAAATAAGTTGTCGGTAATCCGACAGTTTATTTTCACTCTAAAACCATGATTTTAAAGTAATTAAGAATTGTATCGCCCTGTAACTTGGAATGTATGTACGATTTATGATCAGAAATGTAAATCTGCAAGAAAATCTGGTTTCAATTTTTTTCCGATGTTGAGGGCGTTCCCTGAATGAAGTAAGGTCAAATATTGAACAGTTTAGAAGTATGAAGAATTTTTATGATTAGTGCAAATTTCACCCCATTGAAAACTACAGCACTCTCGTCATGGCTAAACCAAGAGCCTCGTTTACAGGTTACTTAAATCACTCTTCGACGCCAAATGTGCCAATCAAGAATAACGTCTATACAACAAAATGTATTCTTAAACAGCTAAGAAAGTTTAAGCAATCTCATTGGTTTTCAGAGAAATTAGCGACATTTACATGACACAATATAACCCGGGAAGGTGGGGCTTACGTTTTAACAGTGCGTTTGACTTTCACAATGCGTGGTTTGCTCCATAACATGCAATTCTGCAGTGCGGTCTTTGGTGCCTTTCCTGCGCTTATGCCGGCGCCGCAACGCTTACGCATGGTGTACTTATCGCACGGGATTGGATAGAATTTTTGTGGGTTATTTGATCCTAGCAGGGGTAAAAATTGTCAAATGTGGACAATAAAATGTACTTTCTTTGATAAATGTCTAGAATGAGAATAAAGGTATTGTTTTTAGACCTTACCCGTGTTATATTGTCTGACATAAATGTGTTCGGTAGTATTATTTTTTGCGTAGAATGCGGCGTCGTTGTTCTACTTAAATAATACTATCGTCCGCATCTATGTCAGACAATATAACACGGGTAAGGTCTAAAAACAATACCTTATTCTCTAATTATAAATTGAAACAATTGGCAGCACATACCTATAGTAGCATTTGCCAATTTGTAGCTTCCACCACCAATCTTTATATTGTGAGGCCTCTGTGGCCAACGCTGCTAACTCCAAGGCATTTCTCACATCATTCTCATGATGAAATATGTACTCAAATAAGGCCTGATTGATTGACAAAATAACAATTGGGAACAAATACATACATTTAGTTAGGTAGAAAACAGTGTCAATATTCTGGCAGAATTAGTTAATTTATATAATGTTTTAATTTTCGTATTCCAAGAGATATGGGCAAGGTTTACGCTGAATCACATGAAGAGAATAGACTCACGTCACAGCAGGTTGACCTTCCGTAAAAGTACACAAGGTCAACCAAAAGAGGATTTCTTGTGCAGTACCAGCGTGCTTCACTATCATCACATGACCACTGATTTCAGTCACCAGTGTCTACTGGTTCCCATTGACATTACAGTGCAAGGAAAGGCTTATATAATGTTGTTAAACAAAGGTCTTTAAGAAAATCCTGCTGCAAGTGGTACAATTGATGTGTCTTCAATTCAGTTCTCTCTTGTTTTTTCCTAAAGACCCTTGATTTTTGGAATAAAAGTTTTAGTTGGGATTCAACTTCGTTTCATATCTGTGGCAAAGTTTGCCTACCTGCCCCATGTATACAATGTAAGAAGGTGGTGGAAAGTGCAGTGTTGCCAGAGTATTGCAAAGCATGCTGAACTGTACTTCTTTGAGATCAACCTAACTCTCAAAATGGTCAAATGGACATTTGTGGTGCGCAACACATAAGCTCAATCTGCCACTCTGATTGATTTCCAGAATGAGTTTTCTAGCATATGCATTGAGCTGATCAGAGTGTGCCCGCATATGGCTGACTGTGGCTAGGAGAATGAGCCATAGGTACATGGACTATATTTTTTACTTTTTTCAATCTATATATCAAATCAGAAACAGGGTAGCATTTTTCAGCATTTTGTGGTCTTTACAAAAAATGACAAATTGAACCATAATAAAAATCTATAATGAATCACTGTTTGGGGCCTACCAGCCAGTGTCAACATGTCCAAATGTGACGCGATCCAGAGGAATGAGTCGGATGTAGACCCTGGTCGAAAATGAGTTTTTAATACAGTCTTAACGAAGACACCTAGAGCTTTCAGAAACTGAAAACCCCATGTCGATACGACGTTTTGTTCCAAAGTTATGTCAAATTGTATACATGAATTTCCATCAAAACTTATGTAAGCCACCATTTTGAATTGGCCATATCTCAATTTGGGATTCCCCGACATCCGACTCATTCCTCTTGATCGCGTCACAAATATTGATAAGTTGTCATCAAGACACACTTGAATCACTAAGCAATATGCCATCAAGCGTGGTCAACTTAAAACGTTAGGTCAGTCACTGATGGCTAGAAGAAAAAATATATACTACGTAAGTTCATTTAATCTGCTACATACCTTTGCTAGATTTGGTCTTGCAGCATACTTGGCAAAATTCAGTCTGGCTAGGTTGATAAACGGACCATCGGGTGTAGACAACATGGAGGCCTAGGTTATAGCACAACAGTAAAAATAACAATTTATTATATCACAAAATGCACTTCTAAACAATGATATATTAACTTGTCAAAATGTATGTTAAAAATTCTTTAAAATCCCAATGACAATTGAAATGCGAGCTTTTTTGTAAATAAACTTTTTTGTCGTTTTGATTAGACTAACATGCATTTGATATGAAAAGCTTGAAGGACCTATTGCCAGATAACTAGACCATTGGTAAAAAGGAAGCATTATACAATTTTGCAAAAAAGAACTTTGGAAATAGAAAATAATAAAAAGATGTCATTGTTAAAAACATGGAAGTTATGAATCAAGGGTTATGCAATTTGTTAATGACAATAATCAGATGATTAATTTTCAAAAAATTACTTAAGTATCTTGAAAGTTCAAAGATTTTAAATAAAAAGGTTGTCTACCAATGTTCACAATACCTTTATAATCCAGATTAAGTCATCAACCTCTCATCAGTATGATAAAAAACCTGACTTACTGTTCCAAGCCTGACAAATCTGCCTGATGCACTAGTCACTGGTCTGGCTGTGCGTGCTGTGCGTGGAGTACTGATAGCTTGTTCCATGGTCCCTGGTCTACCTGATTGTGTGCCTGGCCTCACAAAACCACTTAAGGGACGGCCAGATCCGGACATGGGCCGAAATCCTGCACTAGGCCCGCCCTGACCAGTGCCTGGTTTTTTTAGGGATGTGCCTGGACCTACAGGTTTAAACAAATTAACAGAATTTTAAAGTTTCAGCAATTGTTATTGGTAAACGTCCCTGAATACTACAGAATACTACAGGTAACCCCTGTGCTTTTCCATCAATCTCACAGTACAGTACAATTAGAAAGCTATATGGTTACCAAATAGTTCAGTTACAGTAATTTCTGTGCTATACGCTGCACGACGTATAAGCCGAATGGGGGTTACAACTGCATGGGTGACTCCACCAAATGGGGGTTACAACTGCATGGGTGACACCACCAAATGGGGTTACCTGCATGGGTGACTCCATATCAAATGGGGTTACCTGCATGGGTGACTCCACCAAATGGGGGTTACCTGCATGGGTGACTCCACCAAATGGGGTTACCTGCATGGGTGACTCCATATCAAATGGGGTAACCTGCATGGGTGACTCCACCAAATGGGGGTTACCTGCATGGGTGACTCCACCAAATGGGGTTACAACTGCATGGGTGACTCTACCAAATGGGGTTACAACTGCATGGGTGACTCTACCAAATGGGGTTACCTGCAGGTGACTCCATATCAAATGGGGTTACCTGCATGGGTGACTCCATATCAAATGGGGGTTACCTGCATGGGTGACTCCATATCAAATGGGGTTACCTGCATGGGTGACTCCATATCAAATGGGGGTTACCTGTGGGTGACTCCATATCAAATGGGGTTACCTGCATGGGTGACTCCATATCAAATGGGGTTACCTGCATGGGTGACTCCATATCAAATGGGGGTTACCTGTATGGGTGACTCCATATCAAATGGGGTTACCTGCATGGGTGACTCCATATCAAATGGGGGTTACCTGCATGGGTGACTCCATATCAAATGGGGTTACCTGCATGGGTGACTCCATATCAAATGGGGGTTACCTGTATGGGTGACTCCATATCAAATGGGGTTACCTGCATGGGTGACTCCATATCAAATGGGGGTTACCTGCATGGGTGACTCCATATCAAATGGGGTTACCTGCATGGGTGACTCCATATCAAATGGGGTTACCTGTATGGGTGACTCCATATCAAATGGGGTTACCTGTATGGGTGACTCCATATCAAATGGGGTTACCTGTATGGGTGACTCCATATCAAATGGGGTTACCTGCATGGGTGACTCCATATCAAATGGGGTTACCTGCATGAGTGACTCCATATCAAATGGGGTTACCTGCATGGGTGACTCCATATCAAATGGGGTTACCTGCATGGGTGACTCCATATCAAATGGGGTTACCTGCATGGGTGACTCCATATCAAATGGGGTTACCTGCATGGGTGACTCCATATCAAATGGGGTTACCTGCATGGGTGACTCCATATCAAATGGGGTTACCTGCATGGGTGACTCCATATCAAATGGGGTTACCTGCATGGGTGACTCCATATCAAATGGGGTTACCTGCATGGGTGACTCCATATCAAATGGGGGTTACCTGCATGGGTGACTCCATATCAAATGGGGTTACCTGCATGGGTGACTCCATATCAAATGGGTTACCTGTATGGGTGACTCCATATCAAATGGGGTTACCTGCATGGGTGACTCCATATCAAATGGGGTTACCTGCATGGGTGACTCCATATCAAATGGGGTTACCTGCATGGGTGACTCCATATCAAATGGGGTTACCTGCATAGGTGACTCCATATCAAATGGGTTACCTGCATGGGTGACTCCATATCAAATGGGGTTACCTGCATGGGTGACTCCATATCAAATGGGGTTACCTGCATGGGTGACTCCATATCAAATGGGGTTACCTGCATAGGTGACTCCATATCAAATGGGTTACCTATATGGGTGACTCCATATCAAATGGGTTACCTGTATGGGTGACTCCATATCAAATGGGTTACCTGCATGGGTGACTCCATATCAAATGGGGTTACCTGCATGGGTGACTCCATATCAAATGGGGTTACCTGCATGGGTGACTCCATATCAAATGGGGTTACCTGCATAGGTGACTCCATATCAAATGGGGTTACCTGCATGGGTGACTCCATATCAAATGGGGTTACCTGCATAGGTGACTCCATATCAAATGGGTTACCTGCATAGGTGACTCCATATCAAATGGGTTACCTGCATGGGTGACTCCATATCAAATGGGGTTACCTGCATGGGTGACTCCATATCAAATGGGGTTACCTGCATGGGTGACTCCATATCAAATGGGGTTACCTGCATAGGTGACTCCATATCAAATGGGTTACCTGCATAGGTGACTCCATATCAAATGGGTTACCTGCATGGGTGACTCCATATCAAATGGGGTTACCTGTATGGGTGACTCCATATCAAATGGGGTTACCTGCATGGGCGACTCCATATCAAATGGGGTTACCTGCATGGGTGACTCCATATCAAATGGGGTTACCTGCATGGGTGACTCCATATCAAATGGGGTTACCTGCATGGGTGACTCCATATCAAATGGGGTTACCTGCATGGGTGATTCCATATCAAATGGGGTTACCTGTATGGGTGACTCCATATCAAATGGGGTTACCTGTATGGGTGACTCCATATCAAATGGGGTTACCTGTATGGGTGACTCCATATCAAATGGGGTTACCTGTATGGGTGACTCCATATCAAATGGGGTTACCTGTATGGGTGACTCCATATCAAATGGGGTTACCTGTATGGGTGACTCCATATCAAATGGGGTTACCTGCATGGGTGACTCCATATCAAATGGGGTTACCTGCATGGGTGACTCCATATCAAATGGGGTTACCTGTATGGGTGACTCCATATCAAATGGGGTTACCTGCATGGGTGACTCCATATCAAATGGGGTTACCTGTATGGGTGACTCCATATCAAATGGGGTTACCTGTATGGGTGACTCCATATCAAATGGGGTTACCTGCATGGGCGACTCCATATCAAATGGGGTTACCTGCATGGGTGACTCCATATCAAATGGGGTTACCTGCATGGGTGACTCCATATCAGATGGGGTTACCTGCATGGGTGACTCCATATCAAATGGGGTTACCTGCATGGGTGACTCCATATCAAATGGGGTTACCTGTATGGGTGACTCCATATCAGATGGGGTTACCTGCATGGGTGACTCCATTTCTAGTACCTACTTACGTGTAACATTAGCAATAGCGTTATCATCCATAAGCATCTCAGCTATTCCCTCCTCATCCACCTCAACTTCATCCACATAGACTTCTTCTGTCAAAGCTCTCGTCTTCAAGGACCATGCAGCCTGGCACAAGTATGAAATGAAAATGTGAACATTATGAAAAGACAATATTTTATGCCAGTTTCGACCATCATAACTTCAGACCACTGGAAGATAGAATCTTTTACATTCACAGTTTAATGACTCTCTAAAATAGCAATAGTTTGATCAGTTCCACATTGATGAAGCCTCCTTACAGCAGCGAATGAATACAAAAGGATGCAGGCGCACATGAAGGCAATCGCATTATGCGGACATAACCTTGTGCGAGACCATAATCGTGCATATACATAATCTTACATACACTTGGATTACTTTTGCACGTGGAGAGATTAAAAAAGACTATTTCTCGCCAATTTTGAACTGACTTAAACTAATTATAACATACTTAAGTTACTATTATAAATTCCATGGTACTAGGTAATTCCAGTATAGCTCCTGATTTTGACCAATAGGGATCATCACAACACATACTCTAAACCCATACAGCAAATATGTAGGATTTTTAAATGATTTGAATTTGTGAGAAAAGCATGATTTTTCTCATTCTGACTATAAATAAAGTGGGTTTTTTAAAAAAGGTGCACAATACCTGGCACACTATCATGAATAATTATTTCACTTACATTATTGACATTGTACAGGGTGTCCCAAATAATTGTTACGTAAAATGTAACCACAAACACCAAAGTCCAAATTGTGTCTAAGAATTCAATAATCCAAGATTCATTTTTGATCTTGAAAATGTTTTGTTAATTAAATGCACCAACTGACCATTGTGCAAATCTCAAAGAGAAATGCTCCGCAATTTTTTAATAATTAGCTCTTCAAAAGAAAACAAAAGTTTCCCCATTCTGGATTTCCAAAGGTAAAATAATAGTTAGTTTTAGTAGTTTATTCTCACCAAATCGCAGCTAAAAGCTGAATTACATGGTTATTACATTGGTATAAAATAAAAAAAATTGCACATAGAAATGTATACAAAGAAAACATCAAAATTGAACATTAGAATGCTAAAAGAGATTAAAAGGTATCAAAAATACATAAATAATTAAAGGTTGTACATGCTAAGTCGCCTAAAAAAGCTAATATTGCACTGTGGGTGACATATAAAAAAAGAAAATAGCAATTTTAAATGACACAGAGAATAAATCACAAACCTACACAAGAGTCAGATTACTCCCCCCCCCCCCCCCCCCCCCCCCCCCCCCCCCCCCCCCCCCCCCCCCACCCAGCAAGCATATTTACTGCTGCTGATTCAGGAGAATAGTAAGGAAAGGGATGGGGCTATTCCCATATCTTTTGGTTTTGCATCTGGGAACTTGATATTTGCTGGTGTGTCTCAAATTCATACTGTGGGTCTTATTGTTGCTACGGAACCAGTCGGAATACCTTTCAGAGTCACAACATTTCTGGGCAAACTGAAGAGATAATTGTAATCTCCTGTCTTCTAAGTTTAAGAGTGTCAACTGGTCCAAAGCATCTGTGTAGGATTGATATTGAGCGCCTTGAATGATACGGCATGCCCTGTTTCTGCAGGCGTTCAAATTGATAGGCCTGATTTTTACCGATACTACAATGCCAGACAGGGGCGATGGGATTGAGCAGCTTTAAAAAACTAACGCCTGCTGAATAGGAGATTGAAAAGTAATGTTTTGGGCATCACATACCTAACACCACTCTGCAAAATGAGTAAGTGCTCTGTGCCCCCTCCCCCTGGATGTTTAACGTTTACACACACAAAATCACCTGATCATATGGATTTTTCTGCAGCATTTCTGTGCACAAATTGATGCAATCTTCAAACCTGCGTCTTCTAAAGTGACTGGTTGCCATGTAGAGTGGATCCATGTTAGTCAGTATTGATTAAATGTCTGTTGAAATGGTATCTGGAAAAGAAAAGAAACCCATTATTATAAGCCTACCTTTAATGGGATAGTGGGGGTAGAAACTTAATTTTAACATCAATTTATGTGTTAAAAAGGAATATAAACTGAAGTTTGATTTCCTCTTCTCAAACAGAGACTAGAGTCTAACTAGAGAGTTACATTTCAGAATTAAAGCTAAAGTTTTGTATAATTGCAAAGCTATCTGTGTCATTGTACGGAACTGTAAAAGTGGAAATTTTCGCGCTATATTAGTTCAGCTCAATAAATGTTGAAGTTGCCGGTATCTACGCCATTGTTGATTTGATATAGGCTACACAAAATACTCTCGCTACTACTAGTTTGTACTTCTCATGGGTGTACGCTTGTAAACATAGTAAACTGGACAAAAATGGACAAAACATTATATGAATGCAATAAACCGCTTCATTACGCTGCGTACGCACCTCTAGTCCACGTGACCTGTTCTTCAGAAGTTTTTCGAACTCGGTTTGAAATGGTCTAATATCGAAGACTGGGATGTACACTGGGTGTTTTGATGGGGAAAAAACGATGATGCTGATACTATTTTAGCATTTGGGTATTTTAGCCTCAGAGACAATGTGCATATATTTATGTGGGAATAAAAATTACCCTCAAATCAACTTCGGAATAATCAGAACTTTGAAGACCCACAACATGGTCATGGAATCTTTTCAGTTTTGTCTTTCTCTTAATTTTTATATATAATTTCAATGTAAAAAAATGGCAATGTCTGATGTGCGCATGCTTACAACAATTAAAATGTGTTGTAGTAGTACACGGTTTATTCCGTACGGGACGTCTAGCAAGATATAGCCAAATAAAGAGCGACCAATCTTTATAGTTGAAATGAAGTCAACTGGCCACGACCGGTCGTTTCTAGTCAAGCGATCTCTTGATCAATGTATAACAGACACACAGTTCTTCTAGACTAAACCACAGTCAAACAATCACACAATTAACCGGCAAGAGCAATAAGTACAACAACTCTTTCTTTCCACTCACTATCCGTCAATGGGAATACAGGGCACTTCGGCCTAGCGCAAACTCGTCCTATGAAAAAGTGGGTTAACACTAGAATCCTAAATCGAGTAAGATCACGGACACTTTTCCATAATTTTGATCGAAATGCACCTATTTCAAAATTTAAACATGAACATTGTTTGAAATGATTCATTTGGACTCACCAATGACTTTGATATCATTTATGACCAATAGCAATAACAAATTTTGAGATAAATCGACCATTTTGATGGGTTAACACTAGAATCCTAAATCAAGTAAAGATGACGGACACTTAATAATTTTGATAGAAATGCACACTTTTCAAATTTAAACATGAACGTTGTTCGAAATGATTCATTTGGACTCACCGATGACTTGGATATCACTTGTAACCAATTGCAATAACAAATTTTGGGATAAATCCACAATTTTGATGGGTTAACACTAGAATCCTAAATTGAGTAAGATGACGGACACTTTTTCATAATTTTGATTGAAATGCACATTTTTCAAATTTAAACATGATTGTTATTGTTGTTTGAAATGATTCATTTGGACTCACCGATGACTTTGATATAACTTATAACCAATTGCAACAAGAAATTTTGAGATAAATCCACAATTTTAATGGGTTAACATAACACTAGAATCCTAAATCGAGTAAGAGAACGGACACTTTTTCATAATTTTGATCGAAATGTACATTTTTCATGAAGCATTGTTACCAACTTTGGTGATAAGTTGGGGCCGGGCGGGGAGGGGTTCGTCAATTTATTTAAAGAACCTTTTTTACGGGTTCCACATATACATGTATATAGAGGACAAAACGGTTCAAAGTTGAACCATTTTTCATACAACAGAAAATGTAGACACGTGCATGTAGCACTCAGTCACAGTCGCCCCGTCGTATTAACTCCCCTTTTTACACTTACATTTGTGTTTGTTTGGGGGCTTGACTTCCCTATAGGCGTGATTCAGTGCATATAAATTCATTCATCGACCCGCCACACCCCACCCCACGAATTACCCACCCTACCCCCATCGGGATAATTCATTCAGCATCATTGGGCCTAAGCCCTAAGGACGACTTTGCGGTAGGACGACTTTGCGATAGGACGACCTTCTTTTGTGTTACAATTGACATTTGTAGTTCCCAAAATTGTCCTTTGTTCCTGTGGTTGTTCCGTAGTGACTAGGTTTGTGATTCGTATTCGTGATAGTGGTGAATGATGAAATTATCGGTGAAAATTTCGCCGCGAAATTGCAGTCTAGACTCCAAAATGTAATGTTGTGGATGACTATATCAACCTTGTGGATGACCTTATTACTCATGAATATTATTGATTTTATTCAAATTAATTCAAATATTAATTTTACCGTGCGGTTGCTGACGAGCGAGGTTGTGAAATATTGATAGACATCATATTTTTATTTTAATGAGCGCATCGAGTAATTATCGACGTCACACAACGTCACGATTATTTGCATATCGTACAGGATATCGTACTGCATGCTAGGAAAAAAAGGTCAAATCGCAATTTGTTCGTAAATTATTTTAGGGTTTCGTTTTAAAGTACATTTTTTCACACTTTTTCACGCCAGTGGATTCAATTCACCATCACAATCGCTGAGTTCTTGGTCCAAAGAACAAGATGACACAGTAAATGTAAGTCAAATCTCAGTATTTAGTCTAAATTTTGACATTTAGTAATGCCTAAATTGATTTACATTGACGTAGCGGTTCCGATACACTGATCGGTGTGAATAATGGCCATGATCAAAGATCCTGGCCATGAAAGGACTAGTGTGATGAGCCCTTGACAACCATGCCACAACGCGATCGGGCGTAATTACATAATGATAATTGTCCAATCACGCAGCGTGGGGTCTTGATTAGGGCCGCGATTGGTCAATTATCTATATTTGTTTACAAAAACGTCACTCACACCTTCAACCTTCCGGTTTTACTACGGCTACGCCCTTGCCGTCGCGATTGACGCGCTCACGCACAATTATACGCCCCAGTCGCATGTGACACTGAGGACAACAATTCTTGGCAATATCCTCAAATAGGTCTTACACACGGAATAAAGAATAAGGCAGCTATCATTTTTACAATGTAAAACAACTGCAAAACAATTGCTGCCTTGTGCTTTATTCCGTATGTAAGACCTATATGAGGATATTGCCGAATTCTTTTTTTGATTATATTTTATAGCAAGGCCAACTTGCCAAGGGCTAATATTTTTAAATTTATTTTTAAAAAATGTAAAAAGCTTATTTGGAGGCCTTTTTTAATTTTTCAAATGTAGGGTAGGCTAACAATTTCTAACCAAAATCACATTTCAACAAAATAATAATAAAACATTTCATTGTGCACTTACCGAACATGAATCTTCTGAGATCTACGAAACTCCCGATTAATCAAGGGAAATCGCACTTGGTTACATGTACACAAATGTCAGTTTTCGCGATTTTCTCATTTCCGAACTATTTCAGTGTTTCTAGAAGAAAACTGTTCAATATCATTTTGACAGTTGCACTTATCATAGATTTGTGTTGTGATATGGAAATTATGATCGTTAAGAGTCTCTAAATTATATAATATTGATAATGATATTTTGCTTTTCTTTGGGGTACAAACAAGGTCGTTCATTAATCGTGTTTATTTTTAATATATCTTTATTATAAAAGAAAACACCAAATGTAAAAATATCTAAGCAGAATTATTTGTGCCTTAATTGATTGAATATTGACTATTGGGTGTATTGGGCGCATTTTTTAGTTCACCAAAACCCAGGTTAAAAACTGCCAAAACCGGGCAGACAACCGTTTCTCCACATAGACCAGGCTAAAAGTGAGCTAGGTATCACTTGGAGGCGTTCTTTATCTCATGTGGTTTTTCTAGACCAGAATTTCATGAGGAATAAGAATATCTTTGGTAATCAGCCCAAATCCTGAACGCGCCCCCAGGAGACAGCAAAATCCAAAATGGCCGCCATACAGGGGCCCCAAAATTCAAATAGCTTCAATTAAGTTAAAAAACATTCCAAATTGTTCGGCTGAGCACAAGGATTCCAAAAATGTATAGTTTGTCCCACTTCCGATGTTTGGTTAACGAGTTGTCGGGCAAAACGTTAAAAGGTCGTTGACCTTTGCATATGGGGTCAAAATTTAAACGTGCTCCGATTTTGAAAAACAATATCTCAAATTGCTCGTATGATCACAAGGATTCCAAAAATGGTAGTTTTTACCATCTAGAGTGTCTGTGGTACCTTATCAAGGGGTCAGAAGGTCAGGTTCCGTATAGGTCAATATGTAACCTGACCTTTTGACCCCTTCATAAGGTACTACAGACACGCTAGATGGTAAAAACTACCATTTTTGGAATCCTTGTGATCATACGAGCAATTTGAGATATTGTTTTTCAAAATCGGAGCACGTTTAAATTTTGACCCCATATGCAAAGGTCAACGACCTTTTAACGTTTTGCCCGACAACTCGTTAACCAAACATCGGAAGTGGGACAAACTATACATTTTTGGAATCCTTGTGCTCAGCCGAACAATTTGGTATGTTTTTTAACTTAATTGAAGCCATTTTAATTTTGGGGCCCCTGTATGGCGGCCATTTTGAATTTTGCTGTCTCCTGGGGGCGCGTTCAGGATTTGGGCTGATTACCAAAGATATTCTTATTCCTCATGAAATTCTGGTCTAGAAAAACCACATGAGATAAAGAACGCCTCCAAGTGATACCTAGCTCACTTTTAGCCTGGTCTAACACTAGATTTAGGGAATACATTTGGTATGGAAGCAAGGTACCGTAGCGCTTATAATTCCGGAGCAAAAACGTTGAACTCATGTAATGATATGGCATTTACACTGTGTTAAACTATGAAATATGTTGTGCTAAACCATGACTGCGTGAATTTTTTTAATTATTTTTAAACGAATAAATAAAATCATGTAAACAAAATAATTAAAAATCATTCATTTATTACCCAGATAGCAAGACTTCCTTGGGCCAACGTCGGCAATGGTTCACAAGGCGCTGTCAGAAAGCCAACTTCGGGCCAATGTCAGGCCAATGTTGAGTTTTAACAGGATTTTATGTTGGTAATTGGTTGGCAAATCAACGTCAAAATGACGTTGGCAATTGGCCGGTAGTCGCCGATTGGCCCAACCATAATATTAAAAAACACCAATGATAAGAGATGTAAGATATTTATATAGTTACATTCTTTGCGAATTTTGTTGATTTGCTTTTTCTTTTTCATTAATTGAACATGTAGTCTGTTGGTGACAAGGCGTAGTGACCTACACTTCATGCAAGTGGTGCGGTTCTGATACATGGTTTTTGAAAAGAAACATGTAGACAGAATGGTTTTGCCTTCATTTCATTTGTCAGATGCTTCAACTTATTTCTAGACCCATTACCTTTCTTCTCTATTAGCTGCTGGACCAATATCCTGAATTTGTCAGCGTCTACCTAGTTTGGTTCTATGGCTTCTCCATTTTGAAGATGGCATATCCATTCTAATAGATCTGCATACGATACCCCCGTTTTGTTTTTATGACTTGCAAGCTCAGCAGCAATTATTTCAGAAATGAAATATTTGTCACTGCCAGTTAGACTGAGTATTGTTAAGCCTATTTCATTGCACTATGGTCCAATATAGTCACGTGATCTGCAGATGTTGATGAAAAGGGTTTGACATCTTGGCGTGTCTTGCATTTCTGTACAAGCTTGGATATTTTGTGCAGAAGATTGCTGATCCTAATTGGAAGTATTATACTTGCATCAATAATGTGTAGCAGCCGAGGAAGATTGTCCGCAATTGTTAAGGCAGAACGACGAATGACAGTTTCTAATACATACACTAATGCGTAGCTAATACCATTATCCTTGTTTATGGAGCCCTGGGCAAATTCTGTAAATGAGAAACAAATAAAGACAAGGATCCAAATTACCACTTTGTACAGGCATAATTATATTGATCATGCATTAAGAAAACCCACTGAAGGCCCCACAAAATATAATTTGTTTCACGTCTCCACCTGCGTTGAATTAGGGCTTCGCATCTTTTCCCTTTAAAGCTTTTAAAAGCATTAAAAAAAACCTCCCTCATCAAATCATATTTTATTAAATATTTTGCTACTTTGTTTCATCGTGCGAAAATGTTACCGTGCGAAAATGTAATCGTGCGAAAATGTAATCGTGCGAAAATGTAATCGTGCGAAAATGTAATCGTGCGAAAATGTAATCGTGCGAAAATGTAATCGTGCGAAAATGTAATCGTGCGAAAATGTAATCGTGCGAAAATGTAATCGTGCGAAAATGTAATCGTGCGAAATATTCATCGTGCGAAATATTCATCGTGCGAAAATGTAATCGTGCGAAATATTCATCGTGCGAAAATTTCATCGTGCGAAAATTTCATCGTGCGAAAATTTCATCGTGCGAAAATTTCATCGTGCGAAAATTTCATCTTGCGAAAATGTCATCGTGCGAAAATGTCATCGTGCGAAAATGTCATCGTGCGAAAATGTCATCGTGCGAAAATGTCATCGTGCGAAAATGTCATCGTGCGAAAATGTCATCGTGCGAAAATGTCATCGTGCGAAAATGTAATCGTGCGGAAATGTAATAGTGCGAAAATGTAATCGTGCGAAAATTACAAAAACAGTACATATTATATTAAATTATGTTGGTACCACTGCCCTGTACCTATTTCTTTTAACACCCCAAATAACCCCCCCGACCCCTTGAGTTGCATAGCTCTAATGGTTCTTATTTTAGACGCACAAGATGCTGTGAAATGTACCCATTGAGTAGTACACAAACTATATCGGTGGTTACCACCATTCGCGGTAATTCGACGTTATTTCATCGATTTCTCCGTAATTATACCGATTTAGGCCGTCAAATTTCAGTATGATGATGAGAAAAATACGAGCTTTCATATGATATGAAAATCTCCGTATGTTTGAAATAATTCTGTGTTACGAAAATGTGAACGGGTCATCTACCTTTAATGCTATAAGAACTAATGAATATAATAATCTAGAAAAGGCTCTAATTGACTTAAGGGACCGTTCATTATTTATGGTGGGGGGAGGGGGGGGGGGGGTTGGGACAAATTCGAGACTCGTATGTCAAAATTACCTACAGCTGAAACTGAAAATTACATGACCCCCCTACTAAACAATAGATTTTTACACCCCCCCCCCCCCCCCCCCCCTCAAAATCAACTTGTCACATACTTGGGGGATGTATTTTTCTTGTGTCCATGGATTCGTTGGTTGTGCCCTCTGAACGGCCAATAATTTAATGACTAACTACATTGCGAGCGTAGCGAGGCGGAACATTTGTCATATTTATACATTTTGGGTGGTTTTGTGAGTCTTTATAACCCCAAAAAAGGGTAAGCTTTAGAATACCCTACCATTCTTATTCCTCACTGTGTAAAAGTGTATGGGTCGTTCTTTAAAAGTCCCCATTGAAGACATGCAGTGGTAGGGTTTACTAAAGGAACTCTGAAGAAAAAAAATTAGAAATCCTGACAAAAACGTATGAAATATTCTACTTTTGTGAGCTTTGGTGCAGAGCTGAGAGTGAGACGAGGTGAAAAGCATGCAAGAAATTACCGTTTTTAATCATATTGTTGGATTTTGGAACATGGCCTAGGCTAATTAACATGTTTTCAACCATTGATGATTAGGTGTTTTTCCAATCGTCCGAGCAGGGCGTGCACAAAAAAAAGATTTGCTGTCCGAAAGTAGTCTCATCATAAGTAGCCTATGTTTTGAAGTTGAAAGGTCGTAAGAAAATGTGCGCGAAGCGCACAACAAAATAGCATTTACACTCCAAAATAGCCTCTAAAATCACCCCAATCACTACCATCTTTATAGTAAAAAAAAGTTACACAACCCCCCTGTTTAAGAATACAAAGTTACATAACCCCCCCCTATTTCAACATATGAAAGTTACATGACCCCCCCTATATTTTACCCCCCCCCCCCCCCCCCCTCCACCATAAATAATGAACGGTCCCTAAATGGTATTGATGTATGGGTGCTATTTATCTCTAGCGATCTTGATGTAAAATATAAATTAATGCTAGGTAGTACATACACCACATTTTGTAATATAAGCAATGTTAATGACTTTTATCATGTATTTGACAAATTTTGTAAGTCCTTCTCTAAGCGTGCATGGAAGGCACGATTAGAGACGAAATGCGCAAACAATGACGATTGAATTATATTTGTTCATACATGTATAGTGCCATTTTCCACGTGTGCCTGGCATAATTTCAGATCAATTTTGTACCATTGACTTTGTGTCTGTATATAATATGTATATCTATCTCATGGTAAAACTTTGTAATTTGTGTATTAATTTGTGATTTTCTGTATATGAACGCACCGTCGGGTAGACTGGTGCCGCTGTTTTAAAAGCGTATGTTCAAATAAATAAATTAAATAAATAAATAAATAAATAAATAAATTAGTTAATTAATGAATTAGTGAATATGAAAATTAATTAATTATTGATATGGTATTTCAACTTAGTCAATAATTAAGTTGATTTAATAAATGTATTTATCTATTTATGATAAATTAGTTGAATTTCAAATGATAAATGAAGTTATATAAGTTATCTAATACAAATTAATCATTACATAGTATTATAGTTTCATGTATGATCCATTTCCATTTACCAAAGCAAACGTTAATCAAGTTTAAAGTTAAATTAATTTATTAGCTTTTATCTACTTCCTCTGATCGATGATCGTCTTTTTTAAGACTCTGCTTGTTTGAAATTGCGCCCAAGGCATCGTAATGATCGATAAGGACCATTCTGGAATGATTCTGTTCTGCTAATGTCACATCATCACTCCAAAAATAAAAATGGCGTACGATCAAGACCGAATTCCTTGCGTAAGTCTAGTGAAAACAACATAATAAATATAATAATAGTTGCTATTTGTTATTGTTAATTTATGGCTATATCTTGCCTCACGTCCCGGTCAAGTTTGGACCCTCTAGCTTACTGAAAATTAATACTGTAGTGTAGGGAAGAAAAGTGATAGGCGGCGTAGGGCTTTTTAAGTTTTTAGGCCTAAAAAATAGGTTACCGACTAACTTCTGAACCTTCTGAAGATTTAGAAATTAGACATGTTATGGTTAAACCAGTTGACACCTCCCTGCTTAGACTAGACTAGGCATAGGCAGTGATTTTATGATTTATACACTATTGGGCTATCACTGCACCATACTACTTACTAGTATATTCAAAACAAAGATTTGTCGATCACAGCGTCATGATCCGAGCGCCTGTGATTATTACAAAGGTTGAGCATGTCCTGTCCAAAACAGTCGCAATACGGCGTGGGGTCTTGTTGATTAGGGCCCGTGATTGGTCAATTACCTATTTGTTTACAAGTACGTCACATCTTCCGGTTTTACTGTGCCCTTGGCATCACGAATGACGCGGTTACGCATGTTACGCATGGGACGCTGGAGAATCGTACATACGCTGTGACAAATTTTTGTTTTGATTAGGCCTACACGAAGGCGCGGACATACGGGAACTTTGAGTTATTTTTAGCAAATTTGCTTGGCAACCAGTGATTCAAAAGCAAAACATTCCATGCACGCACTCAACGCTGAGAGTTGCGCACTTGAATCGCAGTAGGCGCAATGTGCGGATGCCTTAATTGATTGATCTGCGCAAGTTGTTTTTGTTTTTGTTTTCACCGGCATCGGATTGTTTTCACCGGCATGACGTGGGTCCGCCCCAACCTATAGGGCCTACTACTGTAAAAATCAAATTTGCTTGACACTTATAGGCCTAATATTAGTTTCAGATGTTCGAACAATCTATTTTTTGAATTAAAAAAGAATTAATATAAATGATTGATCGACTCCTTAGGCTAAGGCCAAAACAAAAAATTGTTTGATTTGTCCATAGGGCCTAGATCACTTTTAAAAGTTGGGTAGGTCGGTCAGGAAAAGTTTTTTTTGGTTTTTTTCTCACTTGCAGGTAGGTACCAAAAGTAAAATGAGATGTACTTGTTGTGGTAAGGTAACCAAAACGAGGAACAAAATCTTTAATATTTGATGAGTAGGCCTATTTTTATTTTCTCAACACCTAAAAAAAATGAAAAAATGAAGAAAAATTTATTTTCGGCTAATAGTAATACTGTAAAAAATGAAATTTTCAACAACAAAAATGTAATTTGTTTTAATTTAATTCTTTAAAAATAAAATTCAATAAAAAATTTAAACAAAGTTTTTGGGTCTGAATGATTATGTGCGTGTGGCCATAATCGATGGAGTACGCTTGGATTACTTTTCTTCACGCGGAGAGATAAGAACTGAATATTTCTCCTCAATTTACAACTCCCGTTACAGTGTTAAATACATGGTAACGTTTAGGGCCAATTGTCTCATTAAAGATTTGCTACTCTGCAGCAGTCCAAGCAGAGTGTGTGTGTTCAAATATCAACCCCTGAACCTACTCCTCAACGCTCGACCTCTACGCTTGTCACAAAATGTACCAACTCTCCTGCTGCTCAGTGGCCTGGGTTTGGGTTTGGGGTTTGTGTCCGACAAACCGGCACGAAAAGTTGAGCTCTTGAAAAACCAATCTTGACCAACACAACTCGCCCCTGCCCTGGCTACTCCACTGCTACTGTGTTAATTACAATTATATAAGATTGTATAACTATTACAGTTATATAAGATTATATAATAGTTGGGATTAAATCGTGTTTTTTGCGTACATGTATCACCAATCTACAACGGTGTTCACGTCGTCTGCATGGTTTATTTCAACATGCAGACGTGCAGAACGCAAGTTGTAGATTGGTGATGCACATACTCTGAAACATGATTGAATCCCTTTCAACAACGACCAAAGATTTGAACACCATTTCATAAATAGACAATGCAAAGAAGAACATAATTTAAATGTAGTTAATTTGTAACAATTTCATTTAAACTATTTTCAAAAACTCTAGCATTACTCCAGTTCCTTTTTAGTTTCAAAGTCGATGTAAACAGCGTGTGCATGATC
The DNA here is from genome assembly GCA_035610835.1 of Ophiura sarsii. Classification (NCBI taxonomy): domain Eukaryota; kingdom Metazoa; phylum Echinodermata; class Ophiuroidea; order Amphilepidida; family Ophiuridae; genus Ophiura; species Ophiura sarsii. The sequence goes on from CM069441.1 coordinate 45,523,783, forward strand.
ATTCCAAAACAACACACACTACGGCTTGAATAAGAATGAAGAAGTTTAAAATCCGCCACAAAATGTTACTTTTAAACACTAAACCTTTTCATTACCAAATCAAATTATATAGTTAAATTTTCAACCTTTACATGGTATTAGTACGATGAGATGAATCAATATGCATGATTCATGCATTATGTGACGTTTTGCAAAATGGAATGCGTTTTATTCCGTAAAAACTTCTGTTTGTTAGCACGATACAGTTAAGACAAGACTTTTTAATCAATAATGGAATAAAGCTAGTTTTTCTTATAAATATGCTTCATTCCGTAAAAATGTCCTCTTTGTATTGTTTGCATGAAATGTGTTTTGATGCCTGCTTAGTGCTTATGATCATTTATCAAATTAATCTATTATCGTAAATATTGTTTTACTTGGGCCTAAAGCATGTAATGAAAAAAGTGTCACAAAAAGTGAACCAAAATGCCACGCACCAGCAGACTGTTTTTACAATATCTACATTCCTGACGCATAGGCCTACTACACCTTTTTACTATTATTAAATACCCTTTATTCATTTTTAAGATCACGTCCATTTGTTAGCATGCGGTGCCTAACATGAATTTTTAATAAATTACGGAATAAAGCTAGATTTGACTATATAAATGCGTTTTATTCTGTAATATTCTTTTTGGAATTGTTTTGATCACGGTCTTGATGCTTTTTATAAGGTATGGTCATTTACGGAATCAATCTATTTTCTCTCCTATAGGCTATATTTGGATTTAGAATGTGAAATATTAAAAATGTCTCAAAAAGTGAACCAAAATGCCACGCGCCATGCAGCAGGCTGTTTTATAAAACATCTATTCCCGACACATTACTACACTTTTTACTATATTATACGCTTTATTCAGTTAAAATAAGCGTCCGTTTGTATGCAAACGATGTCTATGTTCCATACAGAATAAAGCTAAATGCAATTTACATTGGTATTCCATAAACCTAAGCCCCGGTTTAGGATTTTTGACCGGGATCACAATTTTTGAGGAAAAAACACCAACTAAATTGCCAGGAAACCTGCCGGGATTCGATCCGGGGACCCTCCGGACTCAAGCCCTATGTCCCACCCACTAAGCCACGGCCCTTAGCTACTCGTTCGCGCAGTATACTGTTCGCGCAGTATACTGCACTCACTATATAGGCTCGGTTGACTACGTCATCAAAAACCAGCGGCACAGGCGCTTGGAGAGTGACTTAGGATTGGCATTTTTTAGCATTCAGGGGTTCAGGGGGATTAGGGTTAATTAATATTCTTTTTATAATTGTTAGGATCAGTATTCATTTGCACGTGAACATTTGTTTTAGCGATTTCTAAAAAATAGGTCGGTCTGGCCCGTACAACAGGGGTGCTTTTAATGGTTTATTGCTCTGATCATCATTCAGTTAAATAGCTTAGTAGATGGTAAGGCACACAGCACATGAGTTACCATACATTTCTAACATCACCAGTTTGAGTCCCACCTCGGCCAAACTTGGCTTCGCTTACTATTTTTAAATTATCATAATTGTTTATGTCATGATGTTGATAACTAAATGATTCTGAAGACCACTGCATCTTCTTTCTACTCGGATTTGGATTGGTCGGGGTGTGCCGCTGGAGATTAAAAAACCTTACCCATTTCTAAGGGTGATTTTGGGTAAAAAAGGTACCCATTTCTAAGGATTTTGCTTCATTATAGACCAAATTTTCGCAAATTATCAGGAAAATATACCACATTTTTGCACATTTTTCGAAAATGTTGGAAGATAAACCCATTTGTAAAAAGTGACCCCATTATTAGGGATTTTCCAGCACGAATCATACCCCATGTTTAAGGATATTTTGCAAAAAAAGCAACCCATTAGAGCGGCACATCCCCGTAAACCATATTAGCCGGGCCCTCAAGCAGGGCATTTTTTTTAAGTATAAAGGGCTATACCCCTGATAATGATTTATATTTAATTGTTTTACAATGTTGTTGTGTTTCTACTTCAGATTGAGATAACGGTGATGAGACGGCCATCCCCTGCGAATCCGTCAGGTCTTGGTTTCAGTATTGCAGGTGGGATTGACCAAGATGCTAGGCAGAATCCATTTATACCAAATGACCAGGTAGGTTGTTCAATAGATTAATCAGCATCGCTAGCAATAATGAGGTATGAATGTTCTTACGAATTGATCCAAATAGATGTACTCACTGTGAACATTTCAGCAAATGCTGTTGCCTTTATCAACATGTTTGGTTGTGGTGAGTTATTTACTATCACCTAACACTTAAAGGGCGCACAGCACTAAATCACTCCTCGTTTTGTGTAATGGTAGTAAGTTCCGGCAAAAACAAAAAACGATTTTGTGATTAATGGGGTCCTTTGGGAATCAGTTTGGCGTGAGGGTAGCATTTCATAATTAAAATGAAAGATGATCTCTTGTACTTTTATCAGGATATTGCAAAATATTGATTTTCGATTGTATTGAAAATTTATCACGTGGATGAACACACGTGATCGGAGGTGGTTAATAGGCGAGCGTCCGAGCTGAAAATAGGGGTGACGCTGTTTAAATGATCGTATCGTAAAATCTAATTGGAAGGTGTAACACTTCTTGACGATTTTATGAAATTTGAATGTTTGTTTATTAGAATAAAGCATTCGAGACATTCCAAAAATGGTTACTAAGGGCCCAAAATAGCGACTCTTTTAGCCCTAATTTACATGTAATCCAATGGGCGGTATATTTAGTGCTGTGCCCCCTTGTAACACGCAGTGGTGACACTCGATTTATATCGATTTGCATTGATTTTGAGTCTATAAAAGAGTTAATTTTATCTTAATTTCAAAGAAAAACATATTTCTGTCCATGTCATACATAAATATCATGAACACGACCCAATTTTCTTACAAATTTGGAGCAAAAACAGTTGAAGAGCATCATTTTACTACACATTTCCTTGTTTTTGATTTTACTCACAATAATGGACCCCTCGCCATGGTTATTCGATTATAAACTTACATATCTATGCTCGTTTTATCAATCAAGGGCTTAACAAATAAAGTTTAAATAAATGTTTTTAAACCCATTTGTCATTGATATCAAATCATGTCAGGGGGGGGGGGGGGGGGGGGGGTGACCAGGTTTAATTTGGGCCCAAATTAAGACAAAAATAAGGCTTTCAAAGTATCAAAATGTCAATAACAGTACTCTGGGCAATTCCTAGAGGATATAACCCAAAACAAATTACATTGTGAGTTTACCTGACGTACGATACATTATGCGTGACAGATAAAAAGGCAATTTAGGCCTATTATTATTTCAAAATTGAAACGTTTTTCACCCATACCCCTAAAATTCGGCAATTTTGGACCTACAATTTTTACATTTGCATCTTAGGTTTGGTATAGGGTGAGCACGCCATTGCGTAATCAGTTTCATGGTTCATTGGGTTTTTAAAACATCGCATATATATACTTTTAACATAATATGAAACATAAATAGTCTCATTAACATCTCATGATGAATGAAAGAGATTATAAAAACATAGAAATTCTGCAAAATAGCCTTAAAGTGCCCAAAATTCGAACATTAGAAATTGAGTATCGATGCGTTAAGTAACATTACTTTAGTTAGAGGTGGTGTTTAAATTAACTAAACTGCTCACACAAAGTTAGGAAACTTTTTTTAATCAAGTATATTTTTATTATTGATTACCCTCTTGTATTGTGTTGCGTATCAATGGAAAGCTGACGTGTTCTCCTTTAAGATGATACCAAATGTGCAATGATGACATGTTGCTGGACTTGGCCACATGAATGAGAATGAGGCAAAGTCACAAATCAAATGTGCCAAAATTACCGTTATCTGTGCTAAACAGTCAATAGGTATGGCACGGGCTCTCTCCAAATCTGTTAAACGCGGCATATTGAAACTGCAAACCCTTTACCGTGTCTCGGAAAAATGTACAAGTTGTAGGCCTAAACCTTTCATCACTTACCTTCATGACCTTCCACCTGGAGTCATTGTTAACCCAGTATTGCAAATACCCAAATAATGGTTTTCTAAAGAGATGAGGGTTAACTTGTGTGTGTTTGTGCTCACTGGTGCCCATCTTTGTGTAAACCATTCATGGTTCTCAAGCATGACCGGTTTGATTATTGATCATTACCTATTGACTGTTTAGCACAGATAACGGTAATTTTGGCACATTTGATTTGTGACTTTGCCTCATTCTCATTCATGTGGCCAAGTTCAGCAACATGTAATCATTGCAAATGTGGTATAATTTTAAAGAGGAACACTTCAGCTTTCCATTGATATATAACAGATGCAAAGAGGGTAATAAATAATAAAAATATACTTGATTAAAAAAAGTTTCCTAACTTTTTGTGAGCAGTTTATATGGACAGTTTATCTTGATATTACTTGGTGTTTACAAAAATGCCAACAAAAAAAGTGTTTATTTTTTTATTGTGTGTTAAAGGGCGCACAGCACTAAATCACTCCTCGTTTTGTGTAATGGTAGTAAGTTCCGGCAAAAACAAAAAACGATTTTGTGATTAATGGGGTCCTTTGGGAATCAGTTTGGCGTGAGGGTAGCATTTCATAATTAAAATGAAAGATGATCTCTTGTACTTTTATCAGGATATTGCAAAATATTGATTTTCGATTGTATTGAAAATTTATCACGTGGATGAACACACGTGATCGGAGGCGGTTAATAGGCGAGCGTCCGGGCTGAAAATAGGGGTGACGCTGTTTAAATGATCGTATCGTAAAATCTAATTGGAAGGTGTAACACTTCTTGACGATTTTATGAAATTTGAATGTTTGTTTATTAGAATAAAGCATTCGAGACATTCCAAAAATGGTTACTAAGGGCCCAAAATAGCGACTCTTTGAGCCCTAATTTACATGTAATCCAATGGGCGGTATATTTAGTGCTGTGCCCCCTAAAGGGAGGTTTCCCAGCAGCGGTTTTGGGAGTTGCCAGTTCGTTTCTTGACTCCAGACAGAAAAAAATGCATCAAAACATGTGAAAGACGATACTGCCCTCGCCTTGGTTATCTCCACTCAACTGCCACTGGGAAAACTCCCTCTAGCGTCAGTGACAGTATATAACTCAACACGACCAAACATGTTGAGAAAGGTAACAGCATTTGCAGAAATGTATATATCTATTTGAATCTGCTCATAAGAACCTTTATTTTTGCCGTATGTTGTATGTATGTAGGTGGGTAGGGGTGTATGTATCCTCTCTCATTTCTCATCTAATAGCCGTGAACCTTGCACTGATAATAGATGATGACCTGACACGGGTTATAAGCTTTAAATGGCTGAAAACCATACAGAAATGACCAAGATATGAGCAAACGAACAAAAATTCAGGGCTTTTTCAGACTATTTCTACGGGCCATTTTTGTTTATCTCTATGCGTACTGTAACTATGCAGTCGGCGCGCGTAATGCGCCGTGTAAATAGACGCGCGCACACAAGCGGGCTGGGAAATAATGGAAAATACGCCGTGCTACGGGAAATGGTTAAGATTTAGACCTTGGGATTGAAATAAGCCGGGAGACGGGGTGTAAATGGAGTATGTGAAGTAGGGGCCGGGGTTAATGAAGAAATGTGGAATAACCGAAGGCCATAAGGTAACGAAATAATGTGGTTTCTGATAGAACAAAACATGATATGGTGAATCTAAATTACGTCACATGGTGTCAGATGTGGGATTTGATACTGTATGTGACAAATATTGGAGAAATACTTCGCGCTACGGGAGAAGGTTAGGCCTTGGCGTTGAGATAAGCCGCGGGGCGGGGAACTTTAGCCACGGGGCGGGGCGGGGGGTGGTGACGAAGGAGGCAGGGGGTTAATGAAGAAATGCGATGCTAAATTGCGTAACGGATATGCCACGGGCGGGGGCTGGGGCAGGGCAGGGGAGTGACGGGTGGGTACGGGAGATGGTTAAGGGTTAGGCCTTGGAGTTGAAATGGGCGTGGGTGGGCAGGGGGTCTTTTTATTTTTTTAATTGAAATTTGAAAACTTTTGAATTAAAACAAAACCTTTGGATTTAAAACAAAAATGTTTTAAATATTGTTCTATTCCTATGTGTTTCGTTATAAATGTTCCAACATTTATTTGTTTCATTTTTGTAGGTGCGTGTTCTATCTGGTAGCCCTACTCCCTAGCGGGAGAGCCCGTCCGAAGGACGGGCGTCCCGCTAGTAATAATAATAACACTAATAATAATAATAATATTACTAATAATAATAATAATAATGGTCAATAAAAAAGCGCCGGTATCCGCCGCAATCGACACTCATGGCACTGCGCTTCACTGCATGACAACAAAAATAACATTGTTAAAAAGATGTATACATGCGAAAATGCATAAAAAATATACAAAGATGAGAAGAGTCACATTAAGCAAATGCTTCCGAGTACAAGTAATGTCTTCAGGTTTTTCTTAAAAGTAGAGTAGACGAATAATGACAAGAGCGGTAGGAGCAGGCGTCAATTGGAGGCAAAACTGAAAAATCGTGTCCTAAACTGGGTCACTGTACATGATAATGGGCAAGGCAAACACTCAAACAAACAAAAATAAACACCACAGAAGATGGGTGTTTCATCAGCGGCGCCAGTCACATGATGCAAACAAAATATAAGTGGAGAAACGATCATACTGCAATCAATATTGTACAATAACAGTTACGTTTGATAGTGTTCTTACTTAATACGCTTGAGCTCTTCTGAAGTAGTAATTACAGTTCTTGAGTTATCCTTGAGCAGGCAGTAAATCCGTCCATCGATAGTCCACGTCGCTTCTACAGACTCTTTCTCAGACGCCTTGCGGAGCAGTTGCTGTCGGGTTACAGTCAGGTTTTCAGTAACGAGGATGCCGGTTCCCTTAAGCGCTCTCTTGTACCTGAAGACTGCATTGCGTCCATTGTAGGAGATGAACTTTACAACGGGACGAGTCTTAGAGTCACCATGCATATAATCCAGCGCTTGCCAAGACGATGGGAGCGATCGATGTCATTGACATGGATTGGAGGGTTAAGCTTCATTGTCTTATTGATGGTGTCTATTGCTTTCTTTGTAGTATCTTCATCAGCTGATTCACTTAAGCCATCGATAAGAAGACAGTTGCGTCTTGAGTATTGCTCAAGTTCATCTTGTTTGTTTTCAAGTGTGACGAAATCATGGTGGAGTTGATCCTGTTGCTTGATAATTTCGATTGATCTGGCTGATGCCATAGTGTTATCGTAGGACATGTTTTTTTCCAGTTCAGGAACAACCTTCTCTAGCAGTTTTTCACTGATGGCTGCGATGAACTTGTTACTGGTACATATGGCACTGACTACTCAGGAGTCGTCACTATAGCTTCAATGATAGCATTGGTGATAGATTTTTAAGATCTTATCATCATGATGGCGGACTGCAGCTTGGACGTAATGTTACTGGTGGTTCCCGTCGGGGAGAAGCTCCACGTTTGTTGTGGCGATTCTGGGTTTGGTAAGTCCACATTTTCTGCCTGGAATTTGAAATGCCCTGGAATTTGAAAATCATAAGACATATCTTGTATGTTTGTCTCTGCTCAATCGGAAGCCAGTGTAGGTCTGCTAGTGACATGACCAGATACATCATGACCAGATAGGTTGGCAGGAACGCAGGTGTGAAAGCAATTAATATGACCACGTCCATGAAGAAACAAATTTACCCTGTTATGGAAGCACGTTACATGAGGTTGATCTCGCGTAAAGTATGCAAGATCAACCTCACCCCCCAAAAACAGTGCAATGGACATCCATGGTGCGCAATACGTAAGCTCGACCTCACGGCTCTGATTGGTTAGTGGTATTTTTCAAGCATGCAGGTGTAGCTGATCGAAGAGCGCTCGCGTATGTTGGACTGTGGCCAGGAGAATATGTGCCATAGGTCCATTAGACTATCCATACCATATTTGGTTCTTTTTGGACCTTATTAGGAGGCACTCTATCTGAAAACAGCGGTGAAACAATCACAACTAACCCATCTTGTTAACCCTATTCCCTGTGGATGATTTTGTGAATAAGTATATCAGAAAGAATATTAGAGAAAACAAGGGTCAAGGAAAACTAGCCCTGGTTGATGGCATGGGAATGCCCATCTCTGACCACTATTCCATCCTACAGAAACCTCGGAGCATATTGTAGCCTGCCATGATTGCACAGCGCCCTACCTCGAGCATTAACGGTACAGTGTCCCTGAGACTTAGGGACATGAGATTTTGTGTACACAGACTGGGATGATCCCCTACTCTTTACGAAGGAGTCTGTGACCTTTAACTTGCTCGGATTTTTGCTCTTCTGATGCATGAGACCACCATTTCTACATGACTTCTGAACCCCGAGGCAATTGAGACTAAGTACCTTGCCTAAGGATACAAACATGTTGGCCGTAACGGGGCTCGAACTCACAACCTTTGTATCGTGAGACCTGCAATCTATCCGCTAGACCACACACGCTCTCTTCTCACTATGAAAGCAGGTTTTTTATGGCCTATATCTTATCACTTGTGAGTTGGAGAGGAGTAATAACATGTGATAGATTGAGAGATTTAAAGGGTGTACACCTGTAAACTTATTGTGGAGTAGACATTAGTATTTCCAGCATTGTAGGAGGGAGGTTGAATTTCTTGATTGACCCTGGCAATTAAACTACAGGGTGAGTCAAAAAGAAGTTGTACGAGATTGAATATTTGTTTAAAAATAAACCAAACAGATTTGACAAACCAATGAGGCACGTTTTCAAAGAGCAACTTATTCCGCTTATATGACAAAAAGAATCATTGAAATCATTCAATTATATCAGGAGTTATGCCTGTTTTAATAAAAGAGACCCTTTTTTTAGCTGTCCACGGAATGCTTAATCTTCTTGAAATTTATCAACTCTAAGTGGGCAGTAAAATGTACACGGGGGCATTCATATTCAAATGAGATTAAAGCCCGGGAGTTTCAAACACAGATGGGTATGGTGTGCATGAAATAAAAAATCAGTGACAACAATAAGAAAATGATTAAACATTGAAGGCCCACTTAAAACAATTAAGACACCTTAGAGGACAAACATCAGCAATCATTTTACTGAGTGGAAAGATTTCAAGAGAATTAAGCGTTCCGTGGACAGCTAAAAAAATGGGTTCTTTTATTAAAACAGGCATAGCTCCTGATATAATTGATCGATTTCAATGATTCCTTTTGTCATTTGAGCGAAATAAGTAGCTCTTTGAATACATGCCTCATTGGTTTGCCAAATCCGTTTGGTCTATTTTTAATCAAATATTCATTCCCGTACAACTTCTTTTTGACTCACCCTGTACATAGCATGTCAACAACAAAAAGTGTCCCATGGGGAACCAAATTAATTAAAAATACATCCCCTCTTTTTTTTGTTTTCAAAAAATGAACCGTTGGTAAATCGTATTAGTGGTTTATCAAATACAATTTATCCCATTAGATTCCACCATCTAATTGCAGAGATACAGGGTGAGTCAAAAAAAAGTTTACCCTAATTGAAAAACTAAAAATTAATATTTCTGACCACAAATTCAAGGCAAACAAAACTTTAAATGATTGCGCCATTTCTTTGCTATCATCATTTGCATTTCTTTGCTATTTGATGATACCGTTAAGTAAATATGACTATTTCTGTACAGGAGCTGTTTTTTCACCAAAAACACAGTTTTTAATTTCAAGCTTAACGAGCTTAATAATGTTTACTAGGATTATGATGTAAAGCATTACACATCTTGTTTATTAAAAGAATTAAGTACACAAAAGACTTGTTAAAAATTGTCTCTTAATAGATTAAAACATGAAATATGGATTAAATCATATCACCACTGTCAGTTAATAAATAATAATTGCAAGGATTAAATAGTCCGCAAGGGATATTCATAAACATGATAAACTAGATGAGGATATTGAATAAAAATTGTCACCAGATAATGTGAATAATAAACGATATAGTATTTTGATAAAATCAATAAACATAATATTGCACCTATTTTTCGTAAATATGTCCGATTAAGTAAACATTATCCTTGAACCAATCAAAAATTGTCAATGTCCACAGTAAGACTAGTAAGTAATAGTCTATCCCTCTCTTTCTCTCTCTACATGTACAATTTATTCCTGTTAATGAATAGAAACCCACTTGATAATCCAGCATCTTGTTTGGTCTTTCTCCTGATCTTTGAGAGTGTGCTTAGGATGGTTGCACTGAGGTACAATAGACAGCTTTAAGGCCTATTTATGACACAATTACCACACTTTAATAATTTCATAACAAAGGAATTGATCCTTTCGCTGTCGGTATTGTAATTTTTATTGGTCGTATCTTATGAATATAATGGTCAAGATCTGGAAGCGTGTTCGGACGTTAAATTGGTCACTTTCATTCAAAACAGCGTAAAATAAGTTTCCCTCAACCAATCTTAACCAGATAAAATTCATATTAAAGCTAATTAATTTGTCTTTATACCGCAGTAAATTGTTTTGAAAATTCAATTGAATACTTTTTTCTAGAAAAATCTGAAGATGAGTAAACTTTCTTTTGACTCACCCTGTATGATCAATTCAGTAACGAGAGTGTGAATCCCTTTTTGGCCACTTTTGAACAAGAATTGGACTTTCAACTAAAAAAACTGCTTTTGTGAATCCCAATTATGATTGTAGGATATGTCAATGCAATGAATGCATTGTTTAAAAACATCTAACATTCAAATATTCTGTGGTTTGTCATAAGTAATATGGATGAAAATATGTTTTTCTGCTCAAATTCAACTAACTATTAACAATTAGGCGGTAGAGTATTATTGATTATGTTCCATTACGCACTGAATGATGATTCTAATAAAAGAGTTCTCTGCATTTTATAGGAGGTAGATTATTATTGATTACCGTACTGACGTGAGTATAGTCCCATACTCGTTTTAAGTCCCACCCCCTAATTCAGCTTATATCTCAGACTAGGATGGGCACCAGTCTTAAGTCCCAGGGGTAAAAAGTAGTGTACAAGTCTTAGAAAAAAAACTTTCAGTAACTCAGCCGGACACAAACATCATTGAACTTGATTTAAAGTAGGCATGAGTTATCCCCATGCAATGTCTCTTACGTGACACGGATCATTCTATTTGTGCGTATAACGGGTACCTGTATCATCCCGCACTCCATGAGGGTCTGGGAGTAGAAATCATCCGACAATAACCTGCAGAGTGCTTAAAATCAAGTGTAGCATTCGATTTTAACTGTTATATAGCATTTCGAAATGCGACAAACTTTTGAAGATTTGCGATACTATTGAACAAATATGTAGCAAAAGGTGACGCAAAAAGATTCCTTATTTGATATTTGATCACATACCATCAAAGCCAAACCTACAAAGATTGAGATTCATCTTCAAATAACTGAAAAAAGTATGATTAATCCTCAAGTATTAGCAGTTCATATTTCATTTTTTCTTCCGAGTCAAAAGCCATAATGCTTTACACAAAGTCTTACTGTCGGTTTAAAATTAAGAAAAATGGCGGTTTCTGCGGTATGTTCAATTACACACTGAATGATGATTCTAATAAAAGAGTTCTGCACATGAAAAGTGGCCGAAGCTGAATTTGACATGCCTGAGTAGATTTGCTATATAATTTGATAACGAAAGCTCCAAAATGGATAGAAACGAAATTCTTATGACATATTGTTGAACATTATTATTATAACTTCATGTCCCATTCTTCAATTTCTCATGGCTAGAAAAATCATGTTTCACACGGGACACTTTGTTTGACACACCCTGTATTTCTTTTCTTATTCCTTCCAGGGTATATTTGTCACCAAGGTAACGCCTGAAGGACCAGCTGCTCAGGCAGGACTAGCGATTGGTGACAAGATATTAGAGGTAAATGTGGTTCAATTACATTTTATTTTATTTGAATTTTTGGTCAGAAACAAACAATAGTAGCAACAGAAATTCAGCACCTTCCTCAGATACGTTTTAGGTGTATAGTGATTTGACATGGACGCAATAACAATTTGTTTTTTAACGCGATATTGGTCCAAAAACTGATCCTTGTTGGACGCCTTCAAGAGGAGAATGAGGCTTAGAAATTTTGTCATTTGGCTCATTCCATGAAGTTGGGGCATATTATGTGACATCCAAGTGAAATTTTCAAAATGGATATTTTCCAACTCTTTCTTCTTTTTTAGGTTCTACATTTACCAAAGTCCAATGTAGAACTTTTTATTTTAATGTAACATTTGGTGTAAAATAACCGCACATGTTCAACAGTTGGATGACATTTCCAAAAATCCTGATGCTACATGGACACCATTTCTCATTTCCATATCATTTTCTAATAAAATAGCTTAAGATGTGAGCCAAGTTTCTATACCTCAATTAACTACTTGGAACCACAAATACATGAAAAGAAACCAGATTTGTCTAGGTTGAACATAACTTAACGAACAAGACATCGTAGATTAACTGTTTTATGTAAAAACTCATTGAAAAGTGACTCTTTATTTTGCAATTTGTATAATGAATTTAAATAAAGTACATATCAATATTTGTTTGATGTAAAGTACTCTATAAACCATGCACATTGATTACATTATAGTCATAAAGTAAGTATATGAAGTATTATTTACCTGTATAATGTTATAAAATGCACTACCGATGCTACATGGACACCGCGTCTTGTAACATTGTTAATAATAAGACTATTCATACTGTTACAATTATTTGAGTGTGAATGGTTTGTCTACTTGTTCATCATATCAAGTAGATACACAGAGTGAATTGCTTGAAATTTATCTAAACACTGTTCATGTAAAATTTACCTTTTCTGTGTACTCAAGTATTACGATGCTACATGGACACCGTGCCCTAAAATATTTGGAACAGCTTGAACGGGTGCATCTTTTTCAGATCAATAGAGAGGATGTACTATGATGTTAACTTTTTATGTTATAAGCACACGATAAAATTAATAACATGGATTGTTAAACTACAAATTACACAAAAAGATAACCTGCCATGAAGCATAAAACATAATTACCTATGATACACATACACCATTTTTTACAATTACACAATAACAATACACCATTGATCAAAGAAACTTAAGATGTCCACTGAAACAAACTTCATGCAGTGTTGTTCTTAAAGTACCCTTTGTGATCTTAGTCTCTTTGCTTGTTTCTGATTGAATCATCCTCTATTAATGATAAGATGATTGAAAAGTTTGATCACTTAAAAAGTCAGTTTGCAAAAAAATAATTTAATTGCCATGATGGATTTCTTTGGAAAGGTACTAGTTTTTGAAAATGATGGGTTCCTTGTCTTCATCTCCATAAATTCCAGGACGATAGAACTGTCTTCTGAATTAATGTCAAGAACCTGCAAAGCAAAACAAAATAAACCCTATGGCTTAGTATCTTCATGGAACATTGTGTATTGATATTGGAGTAGATTATTTATTCATGTTGCACTTTTTGTGTTGCAGGAAAATATTTATATTAAAATCATGCTGGAGTATTTTATTTATTATTCATTTAACATGAAAAAGAATAGCAAAGGATAGAGAACTTAAATGATTTACAATTATTTGTTTTATTTATAGTAAATAAAACTAAAATAAGGGAATGTTTATTGTGAATTCAGTGAAATGCTAATGGAAATGGTGTCCATGTAGCATTGTGTATTAATATATTTCATTAGATATACATCTCTCATAATATGCCTTTTTTTCTGTAAAGTGTAGTAAAATGTTTTGAATGTTTTGAATGTTTTGGGTGATGGATAATTTTGAATGGGGTAATTGTTTTAGTCTAATTAGTCAAATTTTATGAAATGCTACATGGACATGGTGTCCATGTAGCATCGTATTGGTAAGCTATATTATTAGCATTAAAAGAGCAAAAACTAATTCATTATTAACTTCAAAGTTTATTAATGATGTGATTCTACAAAAAAAATACAATTTCAACGAACTATAACCATACCCAATGCAAAATATTGCCCATGCTATGCCCGATGCTACATGGACGCCAAATTATTATGGCGTCCGTGACTCAAAATTAATATCATAACATGAAAAGAAATTCTGATTCAGTGTTTCCCTTTCAATAAAAATGCATTAATAAATACAGACATACAAGCAACATTAAGAAATAATTACAATCGCACTTACCATTCACAAAACTATCCAATGTTTACATTTTGATGCTACATAAAAGTCCCGATGCTACCATTGGACACCAGCGACTAAAACCTTGTGGCAAATTCCAAACAAACCTGATAGCTATTGACCTCTATCCTTACAAAAGAAATATGGAATGTTTTATTTATCTCCAGGGGGGGATTCCCACAAATTGCATAGGATGTTTATCACGATGCTACATTTTATGGTAAGGACACCATGCGCACGGCACGGTATACTTTTCATGAATATATGGAATGGTCTTCATGAAATTTATTCTCATTTGCAATAGTTTTCAATTGATAAATGCTCTTAATTTTGGAAAATAATTAAAAAATGTATGATAGAGAACTACCCCCATTCAGCAATGAAAACTTCCGATGCTACACATGTATATTTTGTGGACACCGTGCGTAGCATCGGAAAGGCAATTTTCATGTTGCTTGGGTGAAAAATCAGTCCAGCGTGACGAAACTATGAAGACATGTATCTTTTATTAATCAAATCGATTTCCAAGCAATTCTATGATAGTTTTGCTTACATAAAACTCATATTAATTGTTGTGTTTTCTATGTCACGTTTTTTAGCAAAAATGGTCTTGGACACCACCTAATTTTTTATTTTTTTCTTCTTCAAGGAAGGGTCAATTTTTTTTCTTCTTTTCATGGCTCAATACTATAACCTAGTACTGTTTTTGGACACTAATTTTTTTTGATATACACATAGAGTAAAACAGTTTATAAGCTGCCTAAAGTACCAAATTCTGCTATTTTAACAAATGCCCCAACTTCATGGAATGAGCCATTTACAGAGATAAATTAAGACCTACGAACGATCGACAAATGACAAAATTTAAAAACAATTCTGAGCCTAAACTTCTTCTGGAGTGCATCCCACAAGAATCAGCTATTGGACCATTATAATTTACCATGTACACATCACCGTTTGAAGACGTCATTGATTTACATGGCCTTGGCATCTAGCGCCACCTATATAAAAAGTAAACATACTTATGAGACCATTTTTGCACCATAATAAAGGACCAGTGATTACACTGACAACATTTCATCGTTATAGCTCCTTCACTTCTGGGTGATTTCAAAAACTTTTTGATACCCCGTACATGCTCTGGTGCTCTATTCACCAAAATAATAATTACATTCACTGGAGCTCAACCAATGCCTCAATATCGTGACCTAAGGTAGGCATATATATCGCAGACCAATATTAGATTTTATTTTTATTTTTTGAGTTTCATGGAAGCAATTTTTATCTTCTCCTTTATGGTACAAATTGATGCAAACTATGCAATAAATCAGGTGCCAAAATTGTGTGCTACTGAAACCAATGCGGGTTTTTGTGTAGCTGTGGCAGTAAATTGTTTGTACCTAAGAAAAAATAGCTATGCTAAATGCGGAAATTATATTTATGAATGAAAAATTGTAAATACCTCTCTCCCCACGGTCACAACGCATGTTTAATGATGATTTAGGTTAATACTACTACGGAATGAAGACATTTTGTATAAATTAGTCTTCATTTTTAACGATGATGGTCGATGGATGGTATTTCTGGTAAAAGCATTTGTCTCAACATCAACAACATAACGTTTTGTTAGTTGAACAGTTGTTAGTATTAAAATACAATGCAAACAAACACATGAAAAAGAGTTCAATACTGTCAAAGTGATGTGTTTTGTGTTTGGTCTTTAATTCACAGTATTCATGTCGAATTTATATTCCCATTATACTATATCAGTATTAAAAAATAAACAAATAAACAAATCTGACCGACCGACCCTACCTTTTGAGGACCCTCTATGGACAAACAAACAAACAAACCAAAAATTGTTGGCCTAATCAACCATTCATAGCATGCAATATCTCAAATTAAAGAGGAGCAATTTCTCAACAACTTTATGATTTAATATGTACCATATTATCCCTATTAAGCGCCCAGGACCTTATAAGCGCCCACCCCTGTCTTTCTCAATGACTAACAACAAACAATCTCTTATAAGCGCCCACCTTTTCAAATGGTCAGCATCCTCAAATGATCACTTGTACATATATTTCATTTAGTACATGAAATGGTCAGCCTCCGCAAATGACCAATTGTACATTTTCGTTGGCTAACCGCCCTGGGCGCTTAATAGGGATAATACGGTATATGTAGGAGTTATACTGTTAGTGTTAGAGTTATCAGCATATTTATTACCTGCTCAGTTACTTTTTTTGATGACTGTAATGGTATAGTGCAGTGGTTCCCAACCTATGGGGCGCGACCCCAGTTGGGGTCGCGACGCACCTTTTGTGGGGTCGCGAACTAGCCTAATCTAACAAAAATAAAATGTTATGTTTTTTTACTGTACTTTAGCGTACTGTACTGTATAGTTATATAGCAAATATCATGGTAGTACATTTCAAAAAGGGTAAAATTTGACCATTTTATAGCATAAAATATCAAATGTTGGCGCGCTGCGCGCACATTTTATTACCATATTAGGTATAATAAGACCAAATGTTGCAATTTGCTTACCAAATTAGTTAAAATTAGACCAAATTTAACAGTTTTAGCGTAAAATGGCAAAACAACCCTCCCCCACCCACCCAATTTATTATGCTGGTGCCGCCACTGTGGTGACTTTGTTCTGTGAGGGGTCGCGCTCTGATGCTAGTTTCTGAAATGGGGTCACCACCAGAAAAAGGTTGGGAACCACTGGTATAGTGCCTTACAATTTCCTAGTATTACAGTAAAAAGATCAAATGCCAAAACACTATCACAGTACGCCAATCCAGGGAAAGTACGGACATTAAGGGAAGTGTCAACCCTATTATTTTGATGATCAACTTTTGCTTCTATAAAAGTTTCAGAATATTGAATAAAAGTACATAAAAGTATACATTTATATAAAGGATATTTGATAAGGAATCCGATGGTGATATCAATGTGATACCAAATAAACTAAATTTTAAAGAATGAACCAAAAAGCAAATTTGTTTTGCCCCAAATTTATCAGACAGCATAACTATAAAAAAAATGTTGTTTTTTTTTTAAACAAGACAATTTTGTTTTTCTTTTTCCAAAATAAGGCTTAGTTTTGGAAATATCGCTAAAAACATTGGAAAAGTGTAAAAGTCGTGTTCTTTTGCATACATTTGGCTAGAAATGGATGCATATCTCGAGTTTTAAATCCATAATCGAAAAAAGAAGAAGATTAGCTCCTAGCACTGAATGTCCTCTATACAATGGTAGTAAAAGCTTACCTGATAGTTTAATAGCTTTTTAGTTATGTTGTCTGAAAATTCTTAAATTTCCTTCAAATTTGAACTTCTAGAAAACATCGATAGTAAAAATATTGACATTTTGCACCATTTAAAGCTAAGTTCTCGGAATACACAGCCGTATGACCTAAAAGGCGAGTATACTATTATGAACAATCAAAATAAACTATCAGATTCAATTTATATTGTCACAATGTGAAGAAATCGGAAGAAAACTGAAATTTAAATGATCGTAAGATTGGCCTTTGTTTACATTTTTAGGCATTGTTTTGTGCTCTTTTGTTTTTCGCGTCTTCGTCGCGGATATAAAGCAGCGCGTCTAGTATTACGCACTGGAAGATTCAGCGCGCGACGCAATGATCGAACAGCTGTCGCAGCATTTGAAAAGCGCGGAACTCCGCTTAATTTCCCGCCATGCACCTTTTCCTGACTCAAACTTACCAAAACAACAATTTTAAATCACCCAAAAGAACGGGAAATAATCGCTTTCGATTAGTAACTTATGATGGTAATGATAGAATACATATAAAAGTATAAAATAATAGAAAAATATGAAATTCAATTTTTGAAACAAGTGCCGGGTTGACACTGCCCTTAACCTGTACGTGATCAATTTTGATCAGTTACTCTTTTTGATGACTGTAATGGCATAGTGCCTTCCAATTTCCTAGTATTACAATAAAAAGATAAAATGCCAAACAACTGTCACAGTACACCAATCCAGGGAAAGTATGGACATTAACCCGTACTTCAGGGTTCTAGCTACGGTGGGCGGCACTGGATCTGAAAAATCAGTGACATATGGAAATTTTGGGATTTTTTTTTTGTTGAAAAAAAATTAAAAAATAAAGATTTTTTTAAGATTTGTGTTTTTCTAATGCGCATCAATAAACTAACGCGCGACCTTTGAGACAAATGATTTTTTTAATTTAGGCTTAATACTTTATATTAGCTATAGTCTGGGTCAAGTACTCGCATACTGTGCCCCAGAGTTTTGAAAGATACCATTGTCCGTCTGTTACCATGGTTATAAAACTGCGGAAGAGGTTGTATGCAGTTCATTTTAATTTACCAAACAAAACATTTTTTGTTCAATTAATTGAGCTTGATTTTAAGTTATTAATTAATATTATATGAAATAGTTTTATTTTTGAAAATGCAAGAAGCTAAAACATAAGGCTATTTTTTCTTCTTTCTGAGACTATTATTTATTTATTTTTTGTTTGTTTGTTGCTCTACTCTTTTATTCTTCTTTTTGTGTGTGTGTGTGTGTGTTTTGTATTTGTTTGTTTGTTTCCCCCATAAATGCAGTTTAAAACTGCTGCAGCAGATTTTCCAAGACTAACTATAAGATCATCATCCTATCGGTGCAATCCATTCCATAATGGAATAGTCCATTTCTGTGTAGGACAAGTCTGCTTCTTTTAGGATAGTATCTCTCAAACTATGACCCAGATTGATTCCAGTAATGTGTGCAGATGTTAGAGAGAAATTTCATTTATCTATAGGGAAGATAGAATTATTGAACTTCAATGACTAACTGTCCCTTCCATATTGGAATAACCCAGTTCCATAGTTACAGTGTGCTTAGAAAAAATAGGCTTGGGCATGGTCAAATACAAAATGGGTAAGTAAGTGGGTCAGAATTTTAAAAACTTGCAAACCAAATTTGTACATGCTTTTAATCATGGTGTAACAGTATCAAAAATTACATGATATAGCCCTCGTTTTAGTTGCTGAAAGGCGTTGACGAGTACCAGCATAGATGTAGAAAGCCGACCTAGCTCAAGTAATACATCCTGTCCCTACTACACTCAGCCAAAAGAGAAACTTATAAAAAAAAAGGAACTTATAAAATGTTAACAGATCACCAAATAAAATTCTGTGCATGAAAATGTACCAAATTTGGATACAATATTACTGCAATGTATTGCTTCAAATGGCAGTCAATAACCAATTGTTTTCTTCAATGACACAAGAGAAATGCGCACTGACCCTATGGTGATCTGTTAACATTTTATAAGTTTCTTTTTTGGCTCAGTGTATATTGGAATAGCGCAATTCCATGAATCCAGTATGCAAAAAAAAAATTGATTGGGCCATGGTGAAATTAACAAAAATAGGGTGGGTAGTTCAGTTTTTTAACAAATTATGTTTCCATGCTATTAACGATAGTGTTACACATAGGTTTTTTCCCTCTATGTCTCTTTAAATTTTCAATTCTTTAATAACATTGGTCAGAAACTATTTTGTTCCATTTTACGACAATTTACATTCATTTATATTAATATTAGTCTTAGAATAAATTAACTAGCTTGCACCTGCCTTATTTGGTCATTGTGCTGGGCTATTCCATTTTTTATCCTGGGGAAAACAGAATTGTTGAACGTGAATGACTGATTTGCCTTCCATAATGGAATAGCCCCATTTAATAGTTCAAGTACGCTTATTTTGTACAATGTACCCACAAACTTTGGCCTAGTTTGAGTTCAAGCAACGAGAGATATGGCATAGTATATATTGTTCTGTTAAACATAATCAGTATGTTAGTTTACTTCATCAATTTCAACCAATATTTTTACGGAACATCAGATATGCTGAAAAGGTGTTCATTTTTACACTATATCAAATTTTGTGTCATCAAATTCAAAATGTTGTGTTCCTTTACAGTTAGTAATAATAAATATGATAAACACTTATTTGTTTGATGTGAAAGGAGGGAGGTATTTTTTTTAAATTTCTTAAGAGAAAATCATTTAAGTAAAATATGATGTGAATTTTGTGACTTTCAGCGTTTTGCCGAACAAAGCAAGATACTAAATGTAAATGGTACCACATTGGATTATTCTATTTCTAAAAATGGAATATATTGAGATATATAAGCATGGTCCCCGCTGTACCTAGTTAGCATAATGGAATAGACCGTATTGTAGTTCAAGTTTGCCTATTAGTCTTATCATTTACCTGCGAACCGTGACCCAGTGGGATCTGATGCCACCGACCTTTTGGAGAACTTAGTATTACATAAGCTTTAAACCCATTGGAGTTCAAGTATATACCTCTTCATGCCAGCAACCGTGTTGTTTTCTTACGAACCGTGACCCAGTGTGATCTGATGTGATGGACCTTTTAGAGAACTTAGTATTACATAAGCTTTAAACCTATTGGAGTTCAAGTATATACCTCTTCATGCCAGCAACCGGGTTGTTTTCTTACGAACCGTGACCCAGTGGGATCTGATGCGACCGACCTTTTGGAGAACTTAGTATTACATAAGCTTTAAACCTATTGGAGTTCAAGTATATACCTCTTCATGCCAGCAACCGTGTTGATTTTTCTTACGAACCATGCCCCAGTGTGATCTGATTGTGACTGACCGCTTTAAGAACAATGACATATTCATTACGTCATGAATAATCGCGATAGCTGCATACCAAGTGCGTTCCAATACAATTAATCATTCATTAGACGAGAATGCGCACGCCGAGTGCAGGTACAAATAATTGCCCGAAAGTACTGCGCCAAAGTGTTTGATTGTTTTTCTCATTGACCGACCAATCAAATTAAGGCCTCACACCCCTAAATTGAATATTCAATGAGTTATGAGGAAACACATTAAACCTTATATTTGATTGGTTGAATAATAAAAATGTTAATGAGGTGAAGACCCGTCTTGGACTATTTCAATAACTAAGAAGGGGTGGACAAAATGAACAGAAAACTAATTAATTTTTAGCGCAATTATATCGGTACACTTCAACGATTTGGATATATATGCATCTTTTTCAGTAATGAATCAGAATAATGACTGCTTTACAATTGTTTTCATGAACTTGTTTTGAAATCCTCGGTTATTGTTCAACAAAAACCTCTGATTTCAAATCAAATTAACGAAAACAGTTGTTACGCAGTCATTATTCTCTAAATAATAATTAAGTATCTGTTATAGATGAGACTTGGGTTATAGTGCTTTTACCAGAGCACCAAACAATAATAAAATCACATTATAAGGCCAAATTAAATTAATTGTTTGTCTCAAAGCTCCTCTCCTGTTGTAAAACTAATGCGGAATGCGGGTTTTTTTCAAGTTTTTTTTTTTTTTTTTAAATATAAAATATTGAAATCCTTGTAAAAGTGAACTTTTCTATTTAAGATGATGTGATCAATGAAAATCTGAAAAATTTGTGAAATTTTGGGATTTTTTTTTTTTTTTTTTTTCAAAAAAAAAAGTTTAAAAAAGAAGGGTTTTTTTCAGATTTTTGTTTTTCTAATGCGCATCAATAAACTAACGCGCGCGGGAGCTTTGAGACAAACAATTAATTTCATTTGGCCTAATCAAACATAAGTATACATTTTAACTTAAAGGCACTTGATACCAATTGAAGTGAGTCAAATTAAGGTAAGTAAAAGTAAAATCATAAACTGAAAACAAGACTTCTTACTTGGTGTTTAATGTGTATCTAGGCATCTTCAGGGATTCAATGGGAAATGAAACATTTTTAATTGTATTAAAACAAACAATGGAATATGAATCGCTCGTATTTCAGCCTTTTGGTGTTGTTAATGACCATCAAACCTATAGCGGCAAGACACTTACAGGCTGAAGAATTTGTTGTGTTTGCCCTCAAGTGTCAATAATTGGTTGTAATATTTCCCCTATTTGCAAGTAAATTACCCAGAATTCATTGGCCTTGTCATGCATGACACTTTCTACTGATCTACACATGCCCACACGGACACACCTCAGCATGTTTTCCCCACCAGGTCCTCTCTGAAATTTCAGAGAAAAGTATGAAGACATTACCTCATGGTACTTTTAATTGAAATTGCTCTTTCATCTCAATTATTGTTTCTGACAGGCAAATGGATTTGATGTCACCATGGCAACTCATAGTCACGCAGTTAAAATCATCACCAAAGATAAAGAAGTCATACGGCTGAAAGTGACACGTGCCGGGTTTAAGTTTGGACACTAATGGTGCTACAGAAGCGGACGCCTGCTTTTACGAATGATCAACCAACTCTATCAACTATTCATCAATTGTAATGTTGTATGAATAATCAATCTTAGTTATTTTAGGCAATGCTGTGTGTTTGAAAAGGCCCATAATTCTTAATTTCAGCTGGCAAAGAGCCAAAAAACTGTTCTACAGGTAACAGACCATTAAAGTTAGGTTGTCATTTATAAGAGGATTTTATTAATGATTTTGAGGTGGGGGGGGGGGGGGAGATAATCTAAAAGTTTGAAATTTTCAAAAAATGTCATTAACTAATCTCAGGCCCTTGTAGAACGGTTTTTTTGCCTTGGTTGGTTGAAGTTGAACAATTATAAACTAATTTGACATGTGACATGTTTTTAAAGTCATACTGGACCATTTCAGTGTTAAAATTGCCAATTGTTGCACGGGTTCGTGCATATTAGTTTCAAATAGTCCCACAAGATGGCTTCAGGAACATTTTAAAACAATTTTAATTCAAAAACTGAAAATGTTTGCATACTTTGCGCACCTTTTTTTTACATGTAAAATTATTATTATAGAAAAAAATGTTGGCTTGTCCCTCCCTTATTCGTTTGGCTTCCACCATCAGTGAAACAAGGGGTAATTAGTGCAATTACCATATGCGGGCGGATGTAATACAAACATAGGATACATTTGGTACAATGCCCAATGACCCTCTTTTCTAGGTCAATGAGTTATAATTATGTTGTTTTTTATAAAGTCAAATATTTTTATTAAAATACACCAATCTTGCCTCATTGGAACCAAATAATATGGGAACATTGGAGGTTTTTTTAACAGAAAATGACTTGAACAAATATTTGTAAGACGAACCCCAAACTGTTACCCAATCATCGTATATTATGTAACTGTTTATACCATACTTCTTTAAATTATATTACAAATTGTTAAGTAGGTGCTATTTCCTTATGTAACTGCATTGTGTAGGAATATGAATTGATTCAGTAGATAAGTACAGATGTAACCAGCGTCCGAATTAAGGGGAAAAATCTGGTTGCCCGCCGGGCAACCAAGCAGGAAATTATGGTTGCCCGGCAGATTTTTTGGTTGCCCGTTCTGTAAAATATTTAAATGCATGTGTTAAGTGTTTCACTTCTTGTAAAAAAATTGGTTGCCCACCGGGCAACCAAATAAGTACATGTTGGTTGCCCGGTGCTAATTTTGGGTGTCCCGGGCAACCGGGCAACCACTTAACGCGAACTCTGGATGTAACATGGGTGAGTTATTTCATTGCAGTTGGCAGTATGCAGTGTCAACCTCACACTAAAATGGTCAAGTAAGCTCGACCAGTCGCCACTGATTGGTTATAACAAAACTCCCACAATGCAACAGTGGTTGCCACGTAGCCATAGGTGTATATGGGACACCAGCGATTCATTTAAGCTACGTAATGTATTCCTTTTGTTCAATTTAAAGCTATTTAATAATTAAGAGACCTTGTCCGTTTTCATCGATCGGCTATACAGAAAGGAGCCAACCATGCGTCATTTACCGGAATCATGGCGTATTGCAGTCCATTCAGTTTAATATTTGAATAGATGCAGGATTTTTGAAAGTAATGCAACTCTCCTAATGAAATGGGATTTATTTTATAGCTATTGTTTTTGTGTGAACAATGTTCAGCAGTCCAGCATGATTCTGTTAAATTAAGTCATATGCAGGACCTCTCCGAGCTGTCACCTGGTGAATCCATTGTAATTCAGCTATCGTTATGGTCAAAATGGACTAATCCATTTCAAAAGATGCTGTAATGTCTTTGTCTAGGTGCTTATTAATACTATTTTATGTCAACCTATAAGTTCATTTTAAATGATATGTGATATGCTATAATATGGTGTGATACACTTCACATAATTCAATGGTTTTTTAACAAATTTAGGATCAATTGATGACAAATCAATTGCTCGCAAATTAATCGTCCACTTTTTGGATTTTAACCATTTAATCTTTTTATTGTGCACTAGACATCATATTGTAGTATTGTACTGTTTTTAATATTAACTATCATGTATGATGAATCTTTAAAAGCATTTGGATTTTTTTGCCAAGAACTTTCAGGACTTTTAGGAGTTGTTGAATTTTGATATTATAGTACTTGTAGGCCTTACTTCGGAAAAGAAGAAAATACATATTTCTGTTTGTTTTTTAACATGTTTTAAGATGATGTGCTGTATTTTGTAAAGCATATTGAAGCATCTGCGATGCATATGCTAAAATATTATTTTTTATTATTGCTGTACTGTTGTTGTGTGAAAGATATTGACTTTAAGCAAACACATGTAAAAAACAAGCTATATAAACTTTCAAAGCTTAAAGCATGTGCCAAAGAGTATATTTGTACCCTTTCCTAGTTGCAGAGATTGAAGAAGAAATCTGTTCAAAAATTGTGCTTATCGTTGGATAAAGATATCAATTGGTTGGATCAAAAACAACCTTTTACCCCAATCCATTACCCTCTGCGGTAGCGTAACTAGGGTCTTCAATTAATTTGTTTGTGTGGGGGGAGGGGGGGGCAGGCCTGTGATCAGGGGGGCATAACCAACTATTTTTTGTTAATATACATAGAGTTTGCCATTTCATTTGGGGGCGGGGTAAGCCTTCTGACATGGGGCAAATGCCCCCTGCTCCCCCTCTAGTTATACACCCTGACCCTCTGCACTTGTATCTAGCATCTGTTTGCATAGCTTTTCATTATTTTGAATATAAGAAAAAAAAACCACCCATTTAACAAGTACTATGCAGCCATATTTACAAGGGAAATGGGTAGCACTTATTAAGGGCCTAAAAAGCCAGTGGCATGCAAATGGGGGAGTGGTCTGGGGGAAGCATTCCCCACAGAATGACTTTGGATAAATTGGGACATATTTGAGGCTCCATGATCCCACACACCTATGTAGGCATAGTTTCTATATTAAAGAACACATTTTTGTCACAATAGGTTTCCTAGTGTAGTGAATTTTTCAAACTGGCTGTTTTCGATAAGCTTGGACAAAAATGTGTCGTGCCTCTCAATCATACTAAGAGGCATGCTAAGCTCTTGACAAAATCCTCTTTGTTCCCCTCTTTTTTTCTTAGCCTATTAAACAAATGCAGTATGTATCTGTTTTTGATATTGTTTTCAAATGGTTGTATACAGCTTTTTGAATGTCACATAAGTACTGCAGTGTAAATTACATGAAATAATATTCACTTAAACAGTATTCTAATATTATTTCTCTATGAAATGTATTCATTTCTTGCATGTATGTGAGTTTTTGTACCGTGTATAAACTTCTAAAGTTTGGAGTATTTTAGCTAAGAATAACCTGCCTGTAAATAAGTTACAAATAAGCAAACTGTGTGATTTTGTAGACACATTGACATATATTGTTTGTAATATTTTATTTTAATGATCACAGTCTGCCATAGTGTATACCAGAGTATAGTCCATTATGAGTATGACTGGACGGTAAACACATAAAGGAATTTAGTGGGGATAAAATAGGTATCTAATATCCAAATTAATTTTGGAATTTAGCCATGTGATTCCTAAACTTGCCTGGAACTATGTATAGTGTCTAATCACAACTTTATAATTTGACAGAACAACTATGATATGAACCAAATTTAATACAGATAATTTACATTTATAAATTATATTGACAAAATAAGATCGATTACTGGACTCCCTCTCTGTGATTGTTACTCCTTTGCTGTGGCATAGTATCTGCTAGGTCATGAGCTGTCAGTCATGACAGGAACGAACCAACCCACATTAACCAAATACAAAAGTGTTTACTATAAAAGATGAGATTAAGATGTTGTTTTATTTAAAGGTAGATGTTCCGATTTTCAACTTGAAGTTTTCTATTCTACATGAAAGGTCATCCTTAAAAAAGTCGTGTTCCAAAGTTTGAGTTGCATAGCTCTAATGGTTCTTATTTTAGACGCACAAGATGCTGTGAACTGTACCCATTGAGTAGTACACAAACTATATCGTTGGTAACCACCATTCGCGGTAATTCGACGTTATTTCATCGATTTCTCCGTAATTATACCGATTTAGGCCGTCAAATTTCAGTATGATGATGAGAAAAATACAACCTTTCATATGATATGAAAATCTCCGTATGTTTGAAATAATTCTGTGTTACGAAAATGTGATCGGGTCATCTACCTTTAACCAAGTTATTTTATAGTTATGGGTTTTTGGTATGCAAGGCAGTTTCACCGATGTGCAGCAGTAACTTCAATGACCTGTTCCCTAACAAATATCTTAAAATGGTGTCAATGTAACTGGAGCTCAGTATTATGTATGCTGGTTCCCTGCATCAATGGGCTCCACACAACTTATCCATAGATGCAGGTACACACCAATCATGACACCACACTGATTTGCTGGCATAAAAGTCATGCATATTTATGAATGACGAAAAATAGATCCACGAAAAATAGATCCACAAACAAATTTGTTCGAGCCAGCTTCACGCTTAAAATGATAACAAATTTGCTGATTGGCACAAACTACATGTGTATCTGCGCTCAACACAGGTGCCTGACTTCACACGCATGTCATAGCGCGTTCCCCATTGCGCCGTAGCTATGGCAGCGCGACAATGCATTCAACATTCGATGCGGTATCTCAGCTACAGTGTGTTGATTGTTATTTACCTTATGCCATAACAGAGCGACAATGTAATGTGATGAAGCGGCGGTTACGGCCAGCAAATGCGAAACCTGTACCTGCACCTATGGATGAGTTATCCAGGGTGCAGGGAACCAGCATAAGTATTATGTAGCCGATGGGCCCTTTAACCCTTTGAACCCTGAATTATGTGGAGGGGTCGGTACCCCCACCCTGAGTTATTTGCATAAATTATGCTAAATCCCAGTATATGGTATTGTAAAAATCTGTCCTATATGTCACCGTCTGACTATCTGTGTTCTATAGTGGCATACTGCCCTCTTACATATTTTGGCAGTCAACAGAAGCTTCACTTTCACTGGCAGTATAACTAAATTAAAATGTATACAAAAACTCTAATGTGAACGAAAATCAAAAGCTTTGGACTTTGAGAGAACAAACGCATGTTATAAGGAGTGCGGGTGTAGAGGAGGTGACTTTGAAGTCACTCAAGTGACTTTTAAGTGTTAAAAGACTTTCCACACAGCTATAATGTTACCATACAAAAGAGATTTGTCAGAAACCTTTCCCAACTTTCAAAGACTATCTCATGGATTACTGAACCAATACTAGGCATGTTTGTACTTATTTCAATGCATTTTTCATAGTGATTCCAAATATGGTAATGAAATTCAATAATGTTGACATTTTTGAAACATTTTGTGACATTTTGGAATGTCGTCTGCAGACACCTGCCGAGTGGAAAGTGTTAGGCAGTCAGTACCAAGGTTTTGACACTATATGCCACCTTTAATTCCTGAGGTCTACGTGCAATTGTCAAGTCAATCGCACAAAGTCAAACTAATGGCACATATATTTTTTTTGCGCTTATTAAACACCGGAATGGCTAATTTTTTCATATTTTTTTGTACTATTTATAACGACTAAGTTATTCGCGTTATGAAACACCGGATCACTCTGTCGGAATTAATTACCGTAGTGTCTGTGAATGATGAATGATGGTTTAGATGGATTGAATAAGTGCCATTTACATGATTAAATAAGAGTACTTTTTTGTATATTTGTATATTTGTATACCTATATTTAGATGCAGTAATGGAAATACCCACATGACTGTCAACCTGGGTAGACAACCACATGTATCGCAGCTCTATTCATAATATTATGTGTACTGATGATAATAGTAGTATTGCTCTATTCCATAATGTTTAAAAGGGATTACAATCATGTCCTGGCCAGTTCACCCCTCGCTAGTCTAGTGGTTGAGAGACATGCTTTGCAATGCAGAGGTCTATGGTTCGATTCCCAGTAGGACCACTTTTTCTATTGACAAAAACCTTTTGTAAAAGTTAGGGTTGGAAATATATTCCAAATCCACAAAGTGTGTAGTTCCTACCTAGACAACCCTGGATAGACTGTCATGTGGGTATTTCCATTGCTGCATATTTATATGTGACCCGTCACATATAAATGGACATGTTGGAGTCCCAAGTCAAAATCTGAGTTATTGGTATGACTTGAAAGAGCGCATTTTAAGTTTTAAAATGACACCACGTTGAAGGTAATCAGACTTTTTATTCACAAGATATGATTTGAAGAATCATATGTTTTTTCTTTAATTTCTTTATATTTCACCAAATATATTAGCCTCTATCTCAAAACTGTATTTGCCGACAACATGTCCTTTTTGACGTGATTGGTCACATAGTTATAGAGTAGAATGCTATGTTATCTGGTATGGTGTAGCAAAGTGGCTCTCCAAATGGTTTGACTGAATGGCAATTCAAGACAAATGTAAAATGTCCAAAGCTAGGTAACTGGAGATTCAATAAAAAGATGCAAGAACTTTCATTTGATGAGATATTGTTGTCCACTTTGAATTAAGGGGGGTGTGGACCTCAGCATAGCCTCCGTAAAACTGCTGTAACTCCTTCATTATTCGTTCAATCTATACAAAGGTATACATTTTCTTGAAGAAAAGGGTTCAATGAATCCAACCATGAACATGAAATTGACCATTTTGAAAAAATTATAAAAAAAACAAGATTTTTTTGACCCATTTTAGGTTTCGTCAAGATAACTAAAAATAAATTTGGTCAAATTTGATCGTTCTAGATTTAATATATTCGTAATAACATTCTCTAGGAGGAATATCTTATTTACATTTTGAATTATTGACCAAAAAGTGCCAAAAAATGTTGGCACTTTTTAGTCAATAATTCAAAAAATAAATCAGATATTCCTTATAATTTTCTCCAAAATGGTCAATTTCATGATCATGGTTGGATTAATTTTTTATATAAATTAAATGTATAATGAAAAAGTTACGGCAGTTTTACGGAGGCTGTACCTGAGGGTCCACACACCCCATAAACGCATCTTTAAAATAGCTTGATTACAGAATACAGTGTGATGAACCACTTCGCCTACCCAGCATGAATATTAAGTAAGAATTTAGTGATTGAAGTTTGACATTTCACACAATACATTATTATAATACAAACTGAACGTTGAAGTTAGACCCATGTGTTTTTACCCAGCATGAATATTAAGTAAGAATTGTGTGATTGATGGTTGACATTTCACACATATACATGATTAGTATAGATGAGGTGACCGTTGTTTACATCCAATGTTTATCAACAAACGCAACGGTCGAAGGGACTGGACTGTCGATACACGCTTGAGGGAACACCATATAACCACAACACTGTCCGCTTTGCCGTATTGCCCTTTATAATGCTTTGGCGCGAGTTTTAAAAAGCACGGGTCCTAAACAAAACAGGATGCGTGCGCAAACTGCCGGGCAAAGAACAATGGCAACTAGCCACGTTTTGCCCGGTGTGACGTCACCTGTCACCCCATCTATACAAACTGAACATTGAAGTTAGTTGAATATTTTAAAACACCATTGAGGATACACTGTTTTAGGCACCCTAGATTGGACTCCGGTGTTTTTTTGTTAACCAGCTCGGTCACGTGTGTTATAGACCTGCCCAACGAGCGGGTTTTAAAAAATCTTGAGGTTCAAACCCTGAACAGGTGTTTTCGATCAACTTAAATGGTTTAATGACTGAAATGTTAACAACCCACTGGAGAATTGACAAAGGTGTTTATTCCACGTCAGATCTGAACCTGATCAAATGCAATAAATAGTGTGTTAAAAATATTTTCACCCAATGTAGATCTTCCAAAG
This sequence comes from Ophiura sarsii, assembly GCA_035610835.1. Lineage (NCBI taxonomy): Eukaryota > Metazoa > Echinodermata > Ophiuroidea > Amphilepidida > Ophiuridae > Ophiura > Ophiura sarsii. Next base: position 45,554,162 of record CM069441.1, read on the forward strand.
TTCTATCAAACGGAAAGGAAAATCTTTTTGTTTGTATGTTTATAATCATGAATAAATTAATGTGATTAATGTATCTCTATTTATGAATTTGAAAACTCAAGTACTGCATACTATATAACAGTACTAGTGAATAAATTACCAAAGATTGATTGTAATTTCTCCGATGTGTAAATGTATAGAAGAAGAAGTAGACAATATGTAAATTCGATTAATACTGATGTATTCACAGATATTTGTACTACATAAGTTGCTATACATGCATTCACAATTATTTTATTTTGAGAATTTGACAATTACATCATGCAAATGTGAAATAAGTTTTCAATTGGCAAGAAATACAGGGTGAGTCAAAAAGACTGCAATAGTGGAAAGAAGCCATTTTGTTTTCAAAACCAAAATGAATTTTAAAACTTTTTAAACGTTGCAAGAATGATGTATTTAATCCTAACTTTGTGTGAAAAAATGAAGTCGATTGCATTTTTCGTTTGTCTTTGGTGACCCTCTTTGCTGCACAACCAAATTTACCTGTTTGTCCACGAGCACAGTGATTTTCATTTGAAATGGCACACATTGCATTTTCATATTTGAATATCCCGCCAACAAAAAAATGGAAAATGTCAGTTTTTTATTAAAATTTAGAACATTATACGCTTTCATAGCATGGATATGATTATAATTGATTATGCTAACTCACATGTAAACAAGAAAGGATGCATCAAATTCCAATAACATCACAAATGAACTCAAGTTTCCAAATTTGAATGAGAGACACATTTTGCGATTTGATGCATATTTTGGGTATCTCATGGACAAACGTGTGAAATGGGTCCACTGGTCAAAAGGTTCACCAAAGGCAAACAGAAAATGTAATCGACTTCATTTTTTCACACAAAGTTAGGATTAAATACATCATTCTTGCAACGTTTAAAAAGTTTTAAAAATCATTTTGGTTTTGAAAACAAAATGGCTTCTTTCCACTATTGCAGCCTTTTTGACTCACCCTGTATATCCTATTTGGTCTGTAGGTAGCGGGATCCAGTGGGGATGGCAGACTTGTCAGCAAATAATTATCGATTAGTATACAAGTACAGTGGAACCTCGTTAACACAAATTTGCCAGGTTTAGTTTGTGTTAACAGGAATTTGTGTTATCCAGTCATATTATAATGGTAAAATATAAGGCTTGTATTAACAGAAATTTTGTCTGAACAGATTTTGTGTTAACGAGGTTCCACTGTACTTAGAAATGAGGCACATTGTATATTACAAAAACCTACCACTATAATAGCCCTAACCAATCTAAATCCAACAGAAGCTCTATGCTGCTGGCCCCCGCTCTCCCAGTCTCGTTGCGCAATCACGGAAAGAGGCACATGGTCTCCGGAAATAGGCACATGGTCTCCGAAAAGGTTTTTTTTTAGTGTAGTGTGACCCACTTGGCATGATGCACGATTGCCCGGACTTCCGCCTCGGACGCAGCGATCCCCATTTTCTCTGTCATTAGGTAGCTGATGTTTCCTCTCTAATAGTTTTATTCATACAAAGCACCTTGAGGGTTATAAGGTTATAGAGTAAAATTGCCATTTTCACACAATTTAAATAAATTTTGTCAAATACAATGTGAATATCTGTTTTGGCTTTTACTACAGGGCGAGTAAAAAAAAACGCAATAAGAATCTTGTTTTTAAAACCACAATGGATTTTGGAGTTTTTCAAACATTGTAAGAACGCCAGATTTGTTAGTAACTTTGTGTGAAAAAATGAGAGCAATCACATTTACGCTTTGTCTTAGGAGAATCTTTTTTACTGCAGTACCAATGTTGAATGTTTTCATACAAATTTTTACTAATGAATATGGTTTTTTTAATTACCATTTTTGAAAAGATCCAAATGTCATTTTGAAAACAAGATGGCTTCTTTCCACTATTGTCAGGTTTTTGTACTCACACTTAGAGGGCTTTTTATAGATGAAAATGTGATAAATGAACACCCCCACTCACACAGCATACTTATGAAGTATTTAAATCAAAGAATATCTTGCTGTGAGAACCTGACAGCTCATGCTTGGTGTATCTCAAAGTACTTGACTTCAAAATCTTACTGTCATTTATCTGTAGTATTGTGATGACAGTGTGAACTGAAACTTTTTGTTAATTATGATATTTTGACTCCTTATCAAATAAGAAGGTTGGACTTGTTTAAATTGTACAGGAAGTATAGTGGGGTTTAATGTATATAAAATGTTTTCATTGTACATAATACTAGGCATGTAACTATGCACGTTATTTAAAATGTATTTGTAAGAAAAAATCAACACATACCGATCTAAACTTCATCCGATCTGAAGTACAAACATGACGTAAGTGTATTCCAGTTAGGCCAACAAGAAAAAACAAGTTTGTTTCCAGTAGCAAGTACTGCTGGGACCGTGTACACGGTGCCGTGTACACGAACCACCAGTACAAGTGTAGAAAATTCACAACACGATTAAACGAAAGAAAAAAACGCCTGTTTTCAGCATTATAAATTGCTGAAGTCAATATTTCACAAAAATATGCGTCATCAGTCTTAAAATAAAGTTTAAATTCCAATGCTACTTCATTAAATTATCATTTACATATATCGTACATCTTTGATTGATCGTACCAATTGTGAACTTTGTCGGGGAAATACCTTTTACCGATGTAAACAATTTTTGGTTCCTGTATGTTATTTTCCCCATGTTACGTCGTGCGGTAAAATTGGTACCACCCATTTGAGATCGCACATGGTCTGACATGGATGACGTAATGCATAATGCTGCTGCCATAATTGATGAAATAAAGAATAGACTAAGGCTCTGCCGCCCAATACATTTTGTCATGACTGTACCATACGGTAATGTTCAAGATCGACTGGGGATGTAAGCAAGATGGTCGCTCATGTACGAAACATTTTTATGGAGTCTTAAAATTCGGCAGTCATGTATGCTGGTCTTACGTGGCCGAAAAACTGCTTTTGTTTTTTTGTAAATTTCGTAACCCTGTACACATGTACACGAATGAATCACTGCGTTTTTCACTTTTGTGTTTGCCATATGTGACCATCTTGAAACATGTTGGACACAATTTCGACAAAAGATGGCGTCCTAACAATATTTTTTCTATTGTTTCTATAAAATAAAAAAATGCGCAAGAATCAAGCGTCTCAGAGAAATGTGTGCGCACTACTGGAAACAAACTTGTTTTTTTGTTTGGCCTAAGTGCATCTTGTTATTTGGCATATGACCCTACCAGGGGGCTCAGTGGTCATTACAAGGGGTATCAGGTACATACAAGGACTTTCAAACAGCATCCCTAAATAAGTAATTGCATTAATATGATGAAGCACCCCTAAACAAGTATGGACAGTAGTTTACATACTCTATAAAGTCTAAGCAAGTAATATCAGTATTTCCAATACCCTTAACAAGTATAGTCAAAATATGTTGATACCCTAAACAAGTATTCAAAATATTTTGATGTGTATAGTTTAAACCTAATACCAAGTCAAATATGATACATTTCAAACCGTTTTTTCCATCCCTGGTATAAGTTTTATGAAACAAATGCAGAGCTCATCTAGATCAGATCGCTATTGTATGAAAAGTATACCCATTTTCTTAATTGTGCTCGTTTCAATTCAAGGTTTAATAAACATATCATTATCGCAGCAAAATGCTGAATTACAACAATATTTACAATATGTAATATATAGAACAATAGAAACAATATATTCATAGAAATAACTAAGCATGCATAACACAACAACCCACGCCCGATTGGAAACAGAACTATAATGTATGATACCCTATTCACATTATGTACATAACGAGCCACAGCTTGAAGAACTTCCCTAAGTACATGATTTGTTTGGACGCGCCTGATACCCACCTTGTAATGACCACTGAGCACCCTGAGATTATCTTAATGTTTGGGTGTATGTAGTCGCATAAGGCCCCCCCCCCCCCCCCCCCCCCCCTAAAAAAAAAAAAATGTTGCCCTCAAGTGCCAAAAATCTTCAAGTCGGATCGGTCAGTCAATTTTCCTTTTCCTTTTTTTTTTTTGCTGACAAATATTTACTGACAGACTGTGGTTCATGACAAGAAAAAATTGGTTGTCAATTTGGCTAATATTTCTAGTATGATAATAGTTTAAAAGCAATCTATTCAAGCATATTTCGAGCAGAAGATAGTAATATTTTGACAAATTGGGTACAATTTAAATTTAAAAAAAATTGCAACCCTGAGTTTTGAGGGCCACACAACAATTTTATCTTTTGGCCTAATTAAGATACTTCCAGCATTTGGGCTTCACTGGAGTACTGATATAATTTTCTGTACCTCAGACAGTATAGTATAGTAAAACTAAGAATGTATTCCTGTAAACAAAATGAGATGATATAACTTCCAAAACCTAATTAGTGGAACATCTTGTTTTGCAATAGTTACATAGTTATGGCTTCTTGTTTTCCACTAATTGGTACTTGGTTTAATAATGCATATACAGCTTTGAAGGTTTGATATTTACGAAACAGGTTATTAACAGGGTTATGGAAGGTGATACGCCAATCTGATGAGCCACAAATACACGTGAACAAATGTGGCCAAACTGAGGGATTTCACTTAAAAGAGAGAAGAAGACCTTGGAATTTTTATAGTCTTTACTATCAAACTCTCAGACATTCTATATATGTAACATCAAAAGGAGGCTTTTTTTTTTGTTCAAAATGAAAATTGAGATTTTAGTTTCATGTAAAGTGTATTATTTGTAAGCTTAGAAATGACACCTGACTTAAAGGTAGATGTTCCGATTTTCAACTTGATGTTTTCTATTCTACATGAAAGGTCATCCTTAAAAAAGTTGTGTTCCAAAGTTTGAGTTGCATAGCTCTAATGGTTCTTATTTTAGATGCACAAGATGCTGTGAACTGTACCCATTGAGTAGTACACAAACTATATCGGTGGTTACCACCATTCGCGGTAATTCGACGTTATTTCATCGATTTCTCTGTAATTATACCGATTTAGGCCGTCAAATTTCAGTATGATGATGAGAAAAATACGAGCTTTCATATGATATGAAAATCTCCGTATGTTTGAAATAATTCTGTGTTACGAAAATGTGATCGGGTCATCTACCTTTAATACAATTGGTTGATTTGTGTGAAATATTGTATGGAAATTCCATTTATTTCTTTTGTTTTATCATACTTTACTTCATCAATATCTTAAAATGCGTACTGTCGACAAAAGCCCCCTTTTGATGTGACTCCACATACAGGGTGAGTCAGAAAGAAGTTTACCCGGATTGGTGATGTTTTAAAAATAATAATAATGACACTCTAGAGTTCATTAAAGCATATATTTAACAAGCAATCTCTCCTGCTTATTAGGAAAAAAGAATGACACAAATTGAGCATTGCTATGAGGAGTTATCTATTTTAATAAAGGTACTCATTTTGCAAGCTGTCCACGGAATACTTGACCAAACAAATGTAAAGTATGCATTTTAGCTGCGTACTTCCCTATTGACCGAGATTGGCGATGTTTTTCAAAACAAATAAATGACACTTAAAAGTTCAGTAAAGCATTTGTTTACCAAACATACTCTGCTGCTTATTAGAGAAAATCAATGAAGCAAATTGATCATTCCTAAGAGAAGTTATGCCTGTTTTACTTGTAGGGCATTAATTGTAGGTATTAGGACACAGCTAAAATGCTTACTTTATATTTGTTTTGTCAAGTATTCCGTGGACAGCTTGCAAAATGAGTACCTTTATTAAAATAGGCATAACTCCTCTTAGCAATGATCAATTTGTGTCATTCTTTTTTCTTAATAACCAGGAGATAATGCTTGTTAAATATATGCTTTACTGAACTCTCAAGTGTCATTTGGTGTTTTTTTAAAACATCACCAATCCGGGTAAACTTCTTTCTGACTCACCCTGTATAAGTATACAATATGATTTCTATTTAATAGTATACATTTCGTAACATTTAGCTGTTTCATACTCTCGGAAGTGAGAATCTTCTGTCCAAATCTCATGATCAAATATGACAGCACTCACTTAATTAGCTGACTATGTCTCAGGCTTAAAGGTCAACCAAAATGGTGTATTCAAGTATGTTTTATTCAATGGAGTATGTTTATAAAAATGTAATGCAAAAGAATTACTCTTAGATATTGTCCAGGGGAAAATATATACATAAAACCAATCATAGTTGGCAGTGTTTCTTTTTTAGTGACTGTGGGATGAACTGTATACGGATGACGCTTTACTACGTCACAGGTGTAACTCCCAACTCGATATTGTTCGAGGTCTCTGTCAATAGGTCTGAACAAACTAAAGTCATCAGTATGCTTATGCTATCAACCTATTGCAGACATGCCAACTAGTACGTTTTTCCCGTATTTCGTACGGGATTTTGTTAAAAATACGGGCGTACGGGATTTTCCAAAAAAATACGTTTTTAACCATTATTGACCTCCAAACTGCAAGGCAAAGAATCCCTTTCAAAAACGACTGCAAGTAAAGACTATTATCCACCCGACAACATTTCTAGAAAGTAAATATATTCCCGGTATGTTATGTTATGCTATTGTGGTATATTGCAATTTTGGTACCACCCATCGCACATGGTAATTACGCAATTACTAGACTAAGACTCTACCGCCCTCATACATCGCTCTATTAATAGTACAGTGCCAGGGAATGTACGGTAATCTTGATGACTGGTGGATGTACACTTATGATGAATTAAAATGAATTAAAATGGTGGCGCACAGTGATGAATGAAAACAAACTTTCTTTGGCGAAAAAAAATCAAAATACGCCAGAAAGTAATTGGAATAATGAAAATTATGAAACTTCTTTGCCAGGAATAACTTGCAAATTTAATATGTTGTCATGCAGGGAAGAAAATCGGACTAAAAGTAAGCTTATTTAAAAATACGGGGGTTTCAATGAAAAATACAGGTTTGGGGGTTTCAGAATACAGTTTTCTGATCCCAGAGGTTGGCATGTCTGCTATTGAGGTTCTGTGTGCTGTTCTGTGTTACACCTGTGACGTATACAGAAAGTAACCAGTCATCGCCAATACATATGATACAAATTATACATGCATAAAAACTCTATATTTTGTTTCCTGCGCAATATTAAAGGGTAATTCTTTTTGTATTTTGTTATTTTACAATCTCCTCCACGAATAAATTAATAAAACATACTTGAATCACAATTTTGGTTGACCTTTAACAAGCAGTATGACTAAATTTACTGTCACACATTCTTTCTTCCTTATGACAAGGATATGAGCGTATCACTTGAATTATGTAGGCTGTGTACATGGTATTCGTACTTTGCACGGATCCACCATTTGCGAGGAGAGCCTCAAACTGGAATCAGATTGAATGAAAGTGTTGCGTCATTTTGCAATGCAAATGGTGGATCCGTGCAAAGAGCGAATTACCCATATTAATGAAGGCCTATACTCCTGTACCGGGTGGTTCAAAAAAAAGTTGACCCAAGCTCTAGGTAACTTTTCAACTACATTTTAAAGTTTCAGAGAATTTTTGTTTACTTAGTCTTGATCAGCAGTAAGTTTTGAAATTATCCTGAACAAATGGTAAATTTAGCTTGGCTGGTTCTTCAGATATGGTTCATTACAGAGAGCATGCACAAAACTGCCTTGTCCACGGGAGCGTCCTTTAGTAGAGATAGGATGCACAAAGTGGACTTACACACGATTGGTCACAAATTGTGAAAAAAGGAGAAAAAGAAAAAAACGAGACATCTGGAACATCTGCCTGGTGCATGACATACCTACATACGTACCTACGTTTCTTTGTTGAATGTGAATGACAAATAAGCACAGAGATTGGGATACTTTGTAAGGGCGGGCTTTTCAATTCTGAATCTAGAGCATGCTGTTTTGTTGAAGATAAAAACTAAATGACGCTCCCGTGGACAAGTCAGTTTTGTGCATGCTTTCTGTAATGAACCATATCTGAACAACCAAACAAGCTAAACGCGCCATTTGTTCAGGATAATTTCAAAATTTACTGCTGATCAAGACCAAGTAAACACACATTCTCTGAAACTATAAATGTGGTTGAAAAAAATACTTTGAACTTGGGTCAACTTTTTTTTGAACCACCCGGTATTCCTTATGAATACAATATATTGGATGCATGCACAACAGCACTGGAATGAAACTGAAATATAAATTGAATATAAAGTGTGTTATAGATTATGGTTGTATCTTTATTTTGCGTGTGTGAATTATTGTCTGTTTTGTTCAAGGGGCATTGAGAGATATGTATGGGAGTGCACCCTCAATTAACCTGGAAATCAGTTTTTTTGCATCAAAGTAATACTTAGGCATATACTAACTACCATCTGAAATAGTTTACCAACATTCGCCGTTTATCATATAAAAATTTCATGATTTTCTTAGTTTCGATCTGATCATATCGAAACTAGGTGCTGAATTCAGAAGTTATGCTATTGTTTTACTCATGGACTTTCGCGGCAAATCTCAACCCGGATGTGCCGTTATTTGCTTATTTGGCAAGAAGGCGATGTCGGAAATGTATGACATTTTGGATTTGGGCTACGTTGATGATTACCTTTACGTTATTTGCTCATTTAGTATATAGATACATCTCTCAATGCCCCATTAAGTCCTTGCACAAACAGGGTGACCCAAAAGTATATTGTTTGATATTATTATAGAAACACTGATACAGGTGATGCCTTTGTGCCTAACCATACATAATCCATAAATTATAATTTTGTACTTATAAGAAGCCATATTACTTCATTAAAACCCTACCCCCCGCGCCATATCTTGTGGCTAATACTTTTATAAAAAACTAGAATACACTTGTCCCTCCCGTGAATTAAACCACATTACTTCACCCAAAATCGTCTCCCGTCGTTTATCACTCCCGTGGCTTATACCATACTTCATTAAAGGTATATTATGTGATCTTTTCCAGGGGACGCCCTCAATCCTCGAAAAATAATTGGAAGCAGATTTTCTTGCAGATTTACTTTCTGATCATAAATCATCAATATATTCCAAGTTACAGAGCAATACGATTCCTAATAACCTCAAAATCATAGTTTTAGAGTGAATTTAGAGTAAAATTTGAAAAAATAGATTGTACCGCTCTGTACAATCTATTTTCAAATCATATCAAATGATTTTGAAGTAATTAGGAATTGTATCGATCTGTAACTTAGAAGATCTTTATGATTTATGATAAAAAATGCAAATCTGCAAGAAAATCTGCTTTCATAGTAAAAATCAATGATAGAGGGTGCTACTTGGAAAAGATCACATAATATGCTTTTAACACCCTTCCCCCAAGCTATATCCCATATGGTTTATTCTTGTAAGAACCCACATTATTTCATTACCTCATGGCTCTCCCATGTGTTGTACCCATATATTTATAAATCTATGGTTAATCATGATATTAAGGGAAGTGACCACGTCAGACGGGTTCAGGAACACCCTCGTGTTTCCCACAGGCCGTTTGGCCATTATACAGTGGACATATTTTAATAATAATCCATGGTTTGACCAGGAAAAGTGAGAGAAGAAGAGGTCTAAACGGACCCCACTTCAAAGCATGTATCTGTGCAAAGACGGTCATTTTTGATCTGTGATTCCTTCTATTCACACTGAAATACCCATGGATAGAAGAGAATTATGCACCAGCCAGTGCTCTAAGGGTGCCTGTCAATCATTCATGATTAACTAATTAATTGTTGACAACTAGTACTCGTAATTAGCATATTATGCGATCTTTTCCACGGGACACCCTCTATCCTTGATTTTTGTTTTGAAAGCAGGTTTTCTTGCAGATTTACATTTCTGATCATAAATCATAAATATATTCTGAGTTACAGAGTGATAGGATTCCATCGACTTCAAAATCATGGTTTAAAGAGTGAAAATCTGTCCTGCTAGCAGGACAGTTTATTTTCATTAGGCTAAATTCACTCTAAAACCATGATTTTGAACTAATTAGGAATTGTATCATCCTGTCACTCTGAATATATTATGATTCATGATCAGAAATGTAAATCTGCTCTCAAAAACAAATCAAGGATAGAGTGCTTCCCCTGGAAAAGATTACATATTATATATGCACTTTTATCGCCCACAATTAGTTTCTCTGTGTAATGTTTGCCGATAGCGCCGACACACAAGGCAATTAATGGCTGACGGATCGGAGTCGACCTTCTAAAAAAAAGACTTGTTCGACTTATACGATGAGATAGAGGCCAGGGATAGGGGTTGAATCTTACTTAGTTGAATTTTAGGACATGCGGCTTACAAGAAACTGTTGAAAATCATTAATTAATTAATTTATTAGAACTGACCTGGACCCGGCCACTAAAATGTCCATCGTGCAAGAGCAGATGCTTGCTTTCCAGTATTGTTATGCATTAAAGAACATTGTTGTGTCTGGGTATTATGATTGAACAATATTCGAGACAAATACGGAATTTTATAATACCCATTGGAAGCATGTATAAATACGAGGGGGTATCAAAAAGTTCTTGACATCACCCCAGAAGTGAAGGAGCTATATCGATGAAATTTTGTCAGTGTAATCGCTGGTCCTTAAAAACATTATGGTGCAAAAATCAGTGGCGTAACAGCCGGGGGGGCAGGGGGCACAGTGCCCCCCCCCCCCCCCCCTGAAGGTGCTCAGCAGGAAATTCAAACCTACCCACCAGGAAAAATGGGGGGAAGGGAAAAGAGGAAAAGAAGGGGGAAAGGGAAAGAAAAGAGAGAGAGAAAGGAAAAAGGGACTAGGAAAAAGAAAAAAGGGGAAAGAAAGAAAAGAAGAAAGGGAAAGAAAGAAAATTTTGCAGTACAAAAAGCACAATGTTGTGTTTTTGTGACTATGCAAAATTTTGTGACCGTGCGAAATGTTGTGACCGTGCGAAATTTTGTGACCGTGCGAATTTTTTTGCTGACAAAATGGACACTGCCCATATAGTTGGCGCAGTAGCCTTGACACCCGTGGTGTAGTGGGGAATCGATCGCCGCTGGTACTGGAGGTCCCTGGTTCAAATATAGGGGTGATAATTTTCCACGTTGAAAAAAAGATCTGAAAAAAGTGGGGTAGAGTTAGGGTTAAGAGTATATTTTCTATGCTTTATGATAAAAAATATGATAAAAAAATTAAAATAACAGTCTGTCACATGTTGGGACATGTGATAGCGCATGCGGTGACCTGTGTTGACCCAGCATGACCTGTGATAAATTGGCATACACTGCAGTGGGAGTAAGGCTACCGGACCTCATGTATACTAGTATGAATGACCTGAATGCATGCATGGCAACATTTGAATCAATGGCCTGCCAGCTCATCCCATGTATACTGTCCCGCAAATGACATTTTCATGTAATATGTTTGTATTTGATTTGAGTGTGCATGGTCTTGGAAGTTTGTCACGTTTACAACAGTGTGACTTTGCATGAATTAAGTTAGCAAACTCAAAGCTATTTCCAACACAATTTCCAAAGGTCAAAACAATAATTAATATTCAATCATCTTAACACTTTCCACGCGGCTAGTTTCACGATACAAAACAGATATTCAGAAACCCTTTCCCAACTTTCAAAATCTACCTCAATGATTACTGAACCAATACTAGGCATGCTGGTACTTATTTTAATGCATTTCTCATGGTGATTCCAAATATGGTGATGAAAGTCTGTAAGTTTGAACGTTTTGTGAAATTTTGGAATGTCGTCTGCAGACTCCTGCTGCATGGAAAGTGTTAAGATGACTAGATTCTAAGTTTTCCAAGGAGTGCCAACTTACATCTGTAGGCTGTTGTTATTTAAAAATACATTACCTAATTATCAATTCAGATCGATGATGGGCATACCACAATCTAGTGTGGCCATGTACAGGCCCGTAGCCAGGGGATTCGAGATGTTCAATCGAACCCCCTAAATTGTACAAAAAATGGAGAGAGAAAGAGAAAGTAAGAAAATTGTTGATATCAAAGCTATTTTTTTCTAGTTAAAGGTAGATGACCCGATCACATTCCGATTTTCAACTTGAAGTTTTCTATTCTACATGAAAGGTCATCCTTAAAAAAGTTGTGTTCCAAAGTTTGAGTTGCATAGCTCTATATGGTTCTTATTTTAGACGCACAAGATGCTGTGAACTGTACCCATTGAGTAGTACACAAACTATATCGGTGGTTACCACCATTCGCGGTAATTCAACGTTATTTCATCGATTTCTCCGTAATTATACCGATTTAGGCCGTCAAATTTCAGTATGATGATGAGAAAAATACGAGCTTTCATATGACATGAAAATCTCCGTATGTTTGAAATAATTCTGTGTTACGAAAATGTGATCAGGTCATCTACCTTTAACTGTCATGACTGCGAATTTGCCTTTTTGTATTAAATATTTTGATCCCCAGAATCGTAATTCTATGTAAAAACAGTGCACCAAATGCCTTTCAATTGAGGCTCTATTTTTGAATTTTTCTGTGAGGGGGGCACATCCTCCCTCAAACTTCTCCCTGCAATGCCACTATGCGTGGTGCGATAGTCAAAGATGACAAAAGGGGAGCATAATATGGGGCTATGTAAGCTATTTTGTTCTTTGTAACTATATATTGAACCTCAAAAATGTGTAATTCTATGTAAAATTAGTGCACCAAATGCCTTCGATTAGGGCTGTATTTTTCAAAACCCACTTTTCAATTCAGGGGGCATATCCCCCCTCAAACTCCCCCCTGCGCCACTGTGCGATGGTCACCGCGCGACAAGTGAGACTTCAATTGCATTCAAAACTTTCCATTAAATCAAAGACCTTCAAGTTAACTCATACCCCTTAACTCAAAGAGCTGGCTACAGGCTAGACCTGGCATGCCATAATAACAAAAGTTTGCTATTCTGAATGAAATAGTCTCATGTTCCAATACTGGAAGTTCTCTATTCTGAAACAAGATTCTGGATTCACTATTCCAAATAATATAGTAAATTTGTACATTTTAGCCGCAGTACTATTTCACTAAAGGTACTATTTCCAATTGAGGGGTTGACCTAATGGTTCTATGCTAAACTGCATCTTAACACTTTCCATGCGGCAGGCGACTGCAGACGACATTCCAAAATGTCACTAAATGTTTCAAAAATGTCAAAATTATTGAATTTCATTACCATATTTGGAATCAACATGAGAAATACATTGACATAAGTACAAACAGGCTAGTCCAAGCCCTTGTATTTCCAATTGCCATGTATGCATGTGAGACGTGGACCCTAACCAAAGCTGACAAAAACAGAATAGCTGCTTTCGAGATGTGGTGTTGGAGGCGTATGCTTCGTATCGTATGGACAATGAGAAGGACCAATGCCAGTATTATTGAAGAAATAGGGGTGTCTAAACGACTTCTTCATCCTATCAACACCCAAATGCTGAGCTACTTCGGCCATATCTCACGTCGCAAGGGTAACAACCTAGAGAAGATGATCATGCAAGGCATGATTGAAGGGAAGCGTAAGAGAGGCAGACCTCGTTCCCGGTGGATTGACCAAATAAAATTGATTACTGGACACCCTCTCCGTGATTGTTACTCCTTTGCTGAAAATCGTTATTTGTGGCGTAGTATCTGTAAGGTCACGAGCTGTCAGTCATGACAGGACCGAACCAACCAACCAAGTACAAACATGCCTAGTATAGGTTTAGTAATTCTTCAGATAGACTTTGAAAATTGGGAAAAAATCTATTTGTATATGGTAAAACTAATAGTCGCGTGCAAAGTGTTAAAACCACAGCATAGGTAGCTCATTCAGATTATGGCAAAGGCCTCTCGTGCCGTCGTCCAAATTGATTTTCTTTCTAATTTGATCCTCATTTAAACAAGGATTAAAAATCAAAGAAGAAATGATGATCAATGCGTCGCTCGTTAAAATGGCACGTTTAAATAAAACGAGCTTTTTGCTTGGATAGTTTAAATGCATGCATGGGCATGTGATATTTGAGGGTGAGTTGCTTCAAAGCTTTGAAGTCCATTATATCACAGCGAAACCAATAACATCTAAACGATGCTACAATCATCGTGATTAGTCCATTGTGGCTCCTCCGATGTAGGTAGAATGAAATAGGTCCAAATCGGCCAATATTTATTAATCTACTAATAATAACACTATTTACTGCTTTGAGTAATTGCCAACAAATTGATTGCATCAGGGTCTGGATCAAACCCGACACACAGAGGAGTAAAACAAACTTAAAAAGAGTCCAAGTGATTCATGTCCACACCACAAAATTGTCATAACTACAAAACTCAATTTTTGTATATTTATTTTATTGACAAACAGGCACAAAAAAACAAGATATAAAAACAGGATAACAAGGAGTCACCAAAAGAAAACAATCTCAAACATAAAAAGCTCAAACCTAAACAAACATATTTGGTAAACACTAAATGTCTACAAGTACAAATACTCCAGTAATATTTAATATACAATCTGAGTTGTGCAGTAAAAATACTTTTAATAGCTGATATACTCTATAATAATGATAATCAATACAATGTTTTTCAGCATAACTGTAATCTATATCTGGCCTTCTTTTCTTTTTACAGGAATAAAAAAAATCCTGGTCGTTTAGGACCTGGCACACAATAAAAATATAATGTACAATATAATATAATAGAACCTTCTATTCACAGCATCAGGACAAGGAAGAAGACCGATTCAAGGTAGGTAGCCTGAAATACTACTAGGGTAAAGTCGCCTATTTTCGGTCAGCGCCTATTTTCGGTCACTGGTCAAAATCGTGTAATTGCATCGGTCGTCGCCATTTTAAAAGCAATACCGGGCATCAACTATGCTGGGTTTTGTAGTCGTCAGTTTATAACGACAAAGTCATTTTTATTACATCATTTGGGCGAAGTGACCGAAAATAGACGCTGACCGAAAATAGGCGACTTTACCTTACTCTCTTTTTCTTTTTTTTAATTACTAATTAACCACAGGTCCTAAACCTGAACACCTACACATACGCAATGCACCGCTCCAGTTTGTACAATTGTTTTGAGATCCCTATACATTCATACATGTGCAATCCTTTCTTTACAGGGTATCCCAATACAAATTACAACATGACTAAAAAGCAATTTTATGTGATATTTTTCAATTTTTTACACATATTTTTCTCTCTCTTATAATGAAGTTTGACTATCAGGAAAGACTTTCCTGGACTCATAAATCTATTTTGACTGTATTTTCCGTGAAAACCGTATCACAGAACTTTACTAAATCATAATGGAAATCTGTTTCCAATTTTAAGGAATTTTTCAACAAAATTTGTTTAGATTTTCATCATAAAGCATTCCGTAGGGTTGTGTTCACTTGTTTACAGTTATGGTCGTAAACGGAAACACTGTTAACAATGTTAACACGGTGTCAAACCATGGAATTCTATTGACAAACGAAAAAACTCTGAAAATACTTATTTCCAAATCTGATGTGTTTAATAGTTGCAGAAGATATCAAATGGTCATACAAATTGGAGCTATCGGTAGCTAGGAGTGCACACATTCATATATCACAAAGGCAAGTACTTGCAGTGCAGAGTATAGAAATTGGAACATTTACTGCATGTGAAAGAGACTATATTAGGCACTGTGTTACTTTATGTAATAGGCACTGTAATTAACATGTGTTTCAAAAATAGGACTCCTAATGATTAAAATCTGTACACAATCACTTAACTCAATCATAACAATCTTAGGTATTAATTTTTAAGCCCTATTGATTGTCTTGCCATCATGTAAACATCAGACCAATCTACAAAAGAATGAGAAATACATGACAATGTGTATACAGAACAAAAGTTAAGCTACATAAAACAAAGGGTGTTATGAATCAATTTTGGAAGATTTGATGCATTGTATCTGCATGTAGTATTGATCCACATTAGAAAAACATACAATGCTAATCAAGAATGATTTTAAACCATGTTGTTTGATGACATATAACATACAACATAATATGCCCTTCTGTTCATAAAGTCCGAAGTCTTACAGTTAGTGTATAGCCCAGACCATAGAGCCAAAGCTACCACCAAATGAAATTCTTTCTTCTGTATGGCAAAATGCAATTCTGAAAGTGTGTACTAACAGCTTAATATGCTTAAAACTGAAAATGTTATTTATACTATTGTCCACGGCAAATGGATATTTGAAAATAAGTCGGTTTCAAGGCTTTTTACCTTGGAGGTCTTTTGTTTGGAAAAACTGGCACGGGGTTTGTGCCTGCACCATCCAGCACCCCTGGTCCATGGATCCACCCTGTCAAAGGTAAGGAGTACGGTATACCATGGATTTACCATTGGTATAGTCACAGACTTTGGACAAAATCCGACCAAACTCGTGTACGCGTCATTGGATGAATTGAGGACCCTAGATCTAAAAGGGGGTTAAGTCACAATCTTGTGAAATTGAAGGTAAGTATCAGTTTCTGCTACAAGAAGGATCTCTGCACCCTCTGTTCAAATGTTAAAGTTAAGTCATGTGATAAAGCTATGTAAGAGTCCATGGGAGGTACAACCTGAGTGGGTCAAGTCCACACATGGACACAATGAAACCCAGTTTTTGCCATTTTTCTCAATGTGACTTAACCCCTTTTAGATCTAGGGTCCTCAATTTCAGTGCGCATTTAGAAATGAATACTTGTCACACGTGGGCAATCACTCTAGGCTTATGCAGCACGCACTAGCTTACTTCCACAGGATTATGACAGTAAAAGCTTGTTCATACTCCCATCGTTGCGCATCGGCCGATAAAAGTTGACATTGTTTCAACTCGCGAATCGATATCCATCGACGTCTGGCGATGCGCAACGACGGGAGTTTAAATGCGCAATAACTATACCATTCCCAAGTCTGGTATGGGTCAGACACCTCCCCATCTGATTAAGCCTAGGCTTCTGATTGGTGAACAACACAAGTGCTAGGAATTTCTTTTTTTAACAAAACCAGAGGCAAGAAATGGCTTTGTGAAAATATCTACATACATATAATTTACATCAACTACTAGAGATCACTAAAAAGAACAAATTTGTTCGGTGAAACAGATTAGGGAACTTAAGATTAGGGAAACAATTTTGGATATGATTGTCAAAACCACATTTTACTTGCAGAATCTGATATTTTTTCTTATTCAACAATGGTTTTCTATTTGCTTTTCAAATATACTATATCAACTGTAATTTAATTCTATGTTTTTTCATCAAATTATCTGGGTCACTTTGTTAATTGCAATTTTGTGCCATATGGTCTTTAATTTAATGTTGTTTAGCCAAATTCAAAGGACGGCGCTATCTGTAATAAAAAAGTTATATTCTTTGCATTCACCATTTGCACCTATTTTAAGAAAGCTTGTTTAGAAATATCATTGTTTCTCATTATTTTCAAATTTATTCATGAAAATGTATGTATATTTCTTCTTTGAATGGTAGTTTCTTACATAAATAAATAATTGCTGTATGACAGTAAATATCCTTTTTTTCTGTGTTATAAAATGTATGAAAATAATGAATACTGAAACAGTCACCTCAAAATGAGGTGAAACTCAACATCCCTTCACCTTAGAGAAAGGTAATAAAACTATACATTTGAGCGGGTTTTAAAATCCATTTGTCGTATTATGCCTAGGCATTTACTAGAAGTACTCCTTGAAAGTATTATACACTGTAAAAGTCGACATTTTCTGCACAATTCATTTTCATACTTTTTACCCTTCAAGCAGCGAAATAGAAAACGTGCAAATATATTTCTTTTGTGTGTAAGTCCATGTAATGAGCTTTGACATCTTAAATTTAGAAACGAGCAAAATGGCTCAAAATTGGCAAATCGCAAAAACCAAATCAATTGTGTGAAAATGAACCACTTTTACGGTAGCTGAACCACCAAAAGAAGCAGTATGTGCAGAGCATTAACAATGTCTCCATTTTCTCTGTGTAGTGATGTCAATGCATATTTCACAGATGGGCTCAGCATTTTAATGATAATTGCAGGATTCCTATTTGATTGCATGAGTACCATCAGTGTATTATTCACATTTCCAATACCAAGCTGTGAACAATTTAATATGCGCTGACATTACCTAGGAGTGTAAGAGAGCATAATACTGTAAAAGCCAATATTTTCGCGTAAAGATATTTTCGCGCATTTTGATATCATAAACATTTTGTGAATTGTTTTTTTTTCGGGCGACCTTCTGGATGCATTGCATGAATGTTGAAAACAATATTTTTGCGTGTTATAATTTTTGCGGAACAATATTTTGCGCGAAAAGGGCGAAAATAAAACCACCGCGAAAATTTCAGCTTTTACAGTATTGAAATCTAGAAATATCTATCATCATGTTTGTGCCTATAAAAGTACTGACTTAATTAAAGTATAAAGTAAGGCTATTACACAAGGCACCAGTTAATGTACCCTATTTGAATACCTGCCATCAATCATCTCTAGCTACAAATTCAAGTGGCTTATATTATCCAAAAAATGTCTGGTTCAATATAGAAAAATACACTGGTAAGACCACAAGTCTTCCAAAATAAGTGTCTGTGGGTTGATGGACGGTTTTCATTCTTAGAAAAATACAAACACACACACAAAAATGTTTTAAAATAAGGAAGCGTAAAGTGTCGGGGTGGACGGCAATATGTAAAATACTTTGCTTACATAGGGGAGGACTAAATAGACATACTCCACTTAAAAAATGTTTAAACTTTGTAAGAAGAGCCATGTTAAACATTTACACCTAAAAATTGTTTGATTGGCACATTACTGTATAAGTGGTAATTTTTGCGTACAAATATTTTCGCGATTTTATAGTTTTGGAAAATGTGCAAGACTTTAATTTCCCGGTTCTACATTAATTATAATGTAATTCTATTGCAAAAGAATGTTTTTGTGTGTTAATATTTTTGCGTTTTCATATCCACTCGCGAAATTTCCAAAAATAAACCCCCCACGAAAATTCCCACATATACAGTGTATGATCATCCCAACCCTTTGTATACTAGGTTTTTATCTATCTCTGTGCAATGATGTCAGAGAGAGTATTGAAATGCTTGCACAGTCAAGTCAGGTCTTTTAGAAAAGTGACTCAAGTCAAATTATGTTTTTTGGATGATTGAAACTGAGTCACAAAACTGTGAAACTCATTTGAAACTTGAGTCACAAGCTAAGTCAAGTCATTGTTTTCTATGACTTGAGTCAAGTCACACTTTACTTAACCCCCTGGGGTCTACCTGTCTATCTTACAGTGGTTCTGATTGGTTTATTACAAGATGTACACATATGAATAGCCAATTCAAATGCAGCTTGTAAAATGTTTCACTACCATCTTTATCAGGGATACAATTATTCTAACTGTGTCTCTCATTGGTGCAATAAATGATGTAGCCATCTTTTTAGCCAATCGGCCAGTAGTTCTCAGGGGGTTAAACTCAAACTCATACTGTCAGGGTGTGGATCTGGCTCATCACAACACTATAGGTTCGGCAGTTCCAAATTGGCGAGAAATAGTCGTTTTTTATCTCTCCGTGCGCAAAAGTAATCCAAGCGTACACGTGCGATTATGGACATACACACACACATTATGCATATGATGCACAGTGCGCTTGATGCCTTCATACATACACATCCTTTTGTATTCATTTGCTGCGGTAAGGAGGCTTCACCAATTTGGAGCTAATCCAACTGTAACCAAATTATTCTTAGATGTAACCCTATTTTTATATTCTATAAAGCCAACCAAACAATTTTCAATTAAAATTAATTACTATGTAAAATACAGGTTTCATTACTATCTGAGATTGTCAAAACAATCTTTGAATACATCATTTTAGTTAAAACTAGTTACTCGGAAATGCTGACAAAAATACATTTATTCTCTGTACCACTTCAAGGAAGCCTTAACACTTTCCACGCGTCTATTGGTTTTACCATAATACAAAACAGATTTTTCAGAAACCTTTCCCAACTTTCAAGGTCTATCTCCAGGATTTCTGAACCAATACTAGGCATGTTTGTACTTATGTCGATGCATATCTCATGGTGAATCCAAATATGGTTATGAAATTTAACTATTATGACATTTTTGAAACATTTTGTGCAATTTTGGAATGTCGTCTGCAGCCGCCTGCCGTGTGGAAAGTGTTCTTGAATATAAGGAAACCAAGTAAAATCAGTTAGAATAGAGCTTGGAATTTTGATTTTGACAAATAGCTTAAGAAATGAATACATGTCCTTTGTTTTCTAGTCTATATGAAATCCCCCTACTATTTTACCATAGATTTCTGTCATATCCACACTTAAATATGCTTATATGCATCGCAAAAAAATGGCTAATGAAAGTCACTCTATTTTATCTGGACATCACAGGAATCACACGGTATCAGAGGGGATTATCACTAACCTGGCACAAGAAATGTTTCACTAACCTGGCACACAAGGAAATGTTAGGCATTATGTAAGCAGTACAGGAGCCCTGTATCCTAACAACCATGTGATATCCATTTGATACCCATGAAAAACCAACCATGTGAAACCAACATGAGACAAAAAGGTGTTTTAAAGGTAGGTGTTCCGAATGCTGGCCCAATTTTCAACTTGATGTTTTTTATTCTACACGTAGGCCTACGAAGGGTCATCCTTAAAATAGTCATGTTCCAAAGTTTGAGTTGCACAACTGAGTTTG
The DNA here is from genome assembly GCA_035610835.1 of Ophiura sarsii. Classification (NCBI taxonomy): domain Eukaryota; kingdom Metazoa; phylum Echinodermata; class Ophiuroidea; order Amphilepidida; family Ophiuridae; genus Ophiura; species Ophiura sarsii. The sequence goes on from CM069441.1 coordinate 45,574,954, forward strand.
AGTTGCACAACTCCAATGGTTCTTATTTTAGAAGCACAGGGTGACATGAAATTTGCCCATTGAGTAGTACACAAACTGGCCGGGTGGTTAACCACCTTTGGCTTTAATTCACTGTATTTTTGGCCTGTAATGTCTAAATGGACCATATCTTGCACCAAACATTTTACAGAAATAATGGGGAAAATATGGGGCTTCTTCTGATATGGGGAAAAAACCCAAAAGTACTTGTAATCGGAACAGCCACCTTTAATATATATCGTCGTCGCTATTCTTTCAAAACCTTGTATCTCCATCCAGCCCTTCAGCATGTATAAAGTAATACTTCCTATGTATGACCTTTAGGCGGTCTGCTCTAAACATTTTTAAGTGAAAAAATCACATCTATCAAAACCTTGTAAGTTCTCTTGTCACGGAACATGTATAAATCAACTCTTCCTATGAATAACTGTTGGCAGTTTTACTTTATACATGCTGAAGGGCCGGAAAAACATACAAGGTTTTGAAAGAATAGAGACGATATGGGGTAACTTCGATCAGCTATACTACCTCTGCATACGTTACCCTCTTCAGCACAGACCATATAAAAGGTGTTTTTTTCATCAAACTTGTTCATTATGGCAAAAATACACTACATCTTTATGTACAAATCAAAAAAGTAAAATGCAAATATAACCATGTATATATTTGGATGCACAAAAATATTTCATTTATATATATATTTATAATTATATTATACACTGTGTCTCAAGAGGCTCCATACAAACATAAAATTGAAAATAAAAATCTAAAATATGATATTCAGTTAATGACTACATATACACCCAACAAAATATATAAGTTCCCCCCTAGCATATACTAGAATATTTCCAAAAATATTTGATGGATTTAAATAATTTTTAGCTAGAAAGCTGCACCCAATTGTTAGGCACATTTTGATACCAACTTTGTTGGCCTTGAGACAATGCAACGATAAGAAATTGTGCCATTATCAATTTTTATACAGAAAAAAAGTGGCACTAAATCTCACTGGCTAGGGCTGGTTTTCATAAAATTAACAAACATTTTAGACAATAAATGCTACCGTATCTTGGTGCACAAGATTATGATCTGCTTATTGATTTTCTTGAAATGGTGCCACACATAATTGTTTGGTAGATTCCCATGTCTGTGCACGAAAATCCACCAAGAAAATGTCTGTTAATTTATGGGGAAAACCAGCCATAGCCAGTGAGATCTAGTGCCACTTTTTTTTCTGCATACAAATTGATAAATGGCACAATTTCTTATCGTTGCATTGTCTCAAGGCCAACAAATTTGGTATCAAAATGTGCCTAACAATTAGGTGCATCTTTCTAGTTGAAAATTATTTAAATCCATCAAATATTTTCGGAAATATTCTAGTATATGGTAGGGGGAACTTACATATTTTGTTGGGTGTATTTGACTTTAAATATGTCCTATTGTTCAACAATATGACATAATAGCCTTGATCTGATTCTATATAGTTACAAACTTAAATATATTTGTTGAAAATAAATTTAAGATTTTAGACCCTAAGGCCAAGGGCCATAACATACTTCTTTTGAGATATTGATTTACATATACGCGATTTTCTGAATATTGAAAATTGAAAATGTGCATTTGTTGAACCAAAGGCCTCGGACCATTTTAATCGCCAGCATTGCTGTATAGTGGATTTTGATCCAATTACTGCACATTCTCAAATTAATTAAATGATTTTTATCAATAAGCATGATTACAACTATGCATCATTAGGTGAGGAAAAAAAGAAAACCCTTGTTTTTTTTACGGGCCCGACCGACCCACTTTTTGTGTTTTTCAAGAATTTTCTTAGAATTTTTTTCTCAAATCATGTAAAATCAGCAGTTTTTTGGCAGGAAATCTATTGAAAAAAATTGTTCACAATTTTTTTTTTAATTTCTGATTTGGGCAGATATTGGTGACATTTAGGTAAGATTTTTTTTTTAAAAATGTAAATAAAAAAAAAAAACCACCAACTGATCGACCCTACTTGACAGGTCCATCCGCCCGTAAAACACCATTTTTTTTTATTATTATTGATTACAATGAAACGGATGGGCAATTTGGTCTGCATTGTCTCATTTTTATTTGAGATTCATTAATTGGATTTTGTATGACTTCAATAACAACTGACTTTAAATAATAATTTATTTTCGCGGTATACATTTATTTTCACGCTTGACACAGCTACCGCAAAAATAATCACGCGCAAATATATTTCTTTCGCGTATAGGTCTATGTGATGAAGCTACAAATTGTGAATTTAAAAACACACAAAACAGTTCAAAATCAAAATGACCACTGTTACTGTAGTTAAACAGGTACTTTGGAATCACATTCAATGTTGGTCCTTTTCTATACCACGGCATTAGTCCAATGCTAATTTCCTATAACAATTCAGGCACAATAAGGGGTTTTATACCCAATTTGTATACAAAGACACAAATACCTAAATACAATCAACCATCTAATAAATATCATATACAAACATGATTTGATATCATCTTAAAAATACTATAAGATAATATAATTTCATTCACTCGATAGTAGTCATAATAATATATTAGCTTTAAGTATAACTAAAACTATTTCATAAAATCGCTGTAGAAATTTGAGCATGATAATACACCCACGTCAATCCATTACAATTCAGCATGCATTATCAAAACTTGCCTCAGCTATATGGATGTAATTGTCCTATAGTTCATCCAACATAAGATGTTTAATTATGATACATATTTATTTTGCAATGTGAAAGTTCATCATAATCCTGTCCATGTTACACTGAACAGATTATACGTTCTATAGTTTATTCGCCATGACATAGAGCATGATCTTTGTTACTGTCCATTAATTTTGCATCATAATATTTTGCAGTGATGTTCCATCTTAGGCCAAATTAAATTAATTGTTTGTCTCAAAGCTCCCGCGCGCGTTAGTTTATTGATGCGCATTAGAAAAACAAAAATCTGAAAAAAACTTTTTTTTCTCTTTTTTTTTTTTTTTTTTCAAAAAAAAAAAAAAAAAATGAAAATTTCACAGATTTTTCAGATTTTCATTGATCACATCATCTTAAATACAAAAGTTCACTTTTACAAGGATTTCAATATTTTATATTTAAAATTAAAAAAAAAAACTTGGGAAAAAAACCCGCATTCCGCATTAGTTTTACAACAGGAGAAGAGCTTTGAGACAAACAATTAATTTAATTTGGCCTTACGTTGAGCAGACTATAATTTTGTTGAACATAGGACACTGGGGGGGGGGGTGCTCAAGTTAGTGTTTTAATGTGGATGTGTTTTGCTAGAGCGCCAAAACTCATTTTCAATAAATGTTCACAGATTTCTCAAATTTTCATCAGAAAAGGTTACTTCTTTATATCAAAATTATTTCCTACAAATAACGTGATCCAGTTGAGTAGCACATCCTAGTAAAACTATATACATGTCAGTAACCCCTCCCGTCCTCTGATTCATGACCCCTGAGATAGGCCTGCAGTTTGAAGTCTTGATAATACATCGAACTGTGTACCTTTAATCACTGTAAAGTTTCTCATTGACAATGCATCTCAAAATACATACCATCACATACTAATCTTCCCTGGTGTGTAATTCCTGTGGGGATGATCCTAACACCTTGAAATGGTTATAAAATCCACTTATTTCTGTCACAAAAGTAACCATATCAGTCAGCATGTCAAATCTTGATATGTATTTTGATATGCACACAAGAAACGTCAATAAAACCCAATATAACCCACCACCAAGTCAAAACTGTAAAATTGATATATTCACGCAATACATTTCATAGAGGGCCACAGCTTTGCGACTCTTAAATCGTGCAGGAAAATGTTTAAATCTGGCCAAGCATGAATAATCATTTGTTTGTGAAAATAACAATTTTACAGCAGTTATTATTATTGCATCACACAAGAATACTACGCACACAAGGTCCGTGATTTATACTCTTTCAATATTCTTTTCCTTGAATATTTGTAAAAACACCAGTTTGATAATTTGTCTTTAAAAGGTGGAAGGTCTACATTAAATCAGTAAAATATATTACAAAGTACATAAAGTTGACTTGAAAAAGAACTTCAATGAATACCATACTATCTTATCTTAAGACTTTCCACACAGCTGTTAGTTTTACAATATACAAAATAGATTTTTCAGAAATTGTTCCCAACTTTTAAAGTCTTATCTTAAGAATTACTGAAACCAATACTAGGCGTGTTTGTACTAATTTTAAAGCATTCCTCATGGTGATTCCAAATATGGTGATGAAATACAATAATTTTTGAAACTCTTTTGTGAAATTTTGGAACTGTCGTCTGCAGACGACTGCCACGTGGAAAGTGTTAAGTTTGCTACAAAGTGAGACCATGCTGGTCAATTTTATGTCATTATCAAGCTGTACTGACATAGAATACATTGTTTCATTAATTTAATAAACTTCAAAATGGGAAGAAGCCATTTTAATATCTCCATGTCAACTTTAGCACACAGTATTTACGCATATACACAACAAGTTTGTTTGTTTGTTTGTTTGTTTGTGTATATGACTATACGCCACCTTTTTGAGTCAAAGCAGCACTTGAAAACCCATGTTATATATATCTTTCAATTTCATAGGCAATCTGAATTGACCCAAGTAATACATTTTGAGCAGTGTCTATACAATGTCACTGCCAGGGTTGTAGCTAGAGCAATTTTAGTGCTGGCTTCTATGTTCCTGACCAGGGGTATTACGACGTACGCTTTATACTGAATTAATTGATCAAATATTGATGTATTATGTGAAACAAAACGGGGAAAATGCCATAAAATACTCGGTTTTACTGCCAAGTTCCTTCCACACTACGTAAAAATTGTATTTTTAAAGCAATTCGTGATTAGTGACTGGCGGGAGAGCTTTCATTGACTGTGAGTGCCAGGCGCAAATTACTAGTCCCGGGTGGTCCCGCCAAGCGCCGCCCTCCTAGCTACAACCCTGATCCCTGCTCACTTCATAATTTTCTTACTTATGCCTTATTCATTTCCCTAAGACAGTGATCCCTGCCTTACAGATCGAGCATTTACACAAAGGTATACATACACATTACAACTTTGAACATGTGCACGAATACACCAACACTTCAAATAGGCCTGTACAATCATACTGCGATCAGTCAATGACGCAGCAACGTCACTGTCTCGAGCAAGGGAAATAGACTTCACATGATCCAATAGTTGATATGATACAACTTGTTTACCAAACGTCGCCAAGAACGGGTACATCAAAACCGATACATATATATACTAAACTGTACATCATAATAGAATATTACATAACAGATTAAAAACTGACACGTCTGCACAAAGCACCTGAAGTATTTATATATCACTCTATAAACAATAAAGAATACATCGGTTGTAGAAGTGCAGTATATATACTATATTTTGTGATCGCTACCTGCACAACATAAACCTATATTAACAATTTTACAGTCATATTACTACATCCCGAATCCTAATGAATACAAAAACTCCTTTAATGCAATAATATTACAATATAATTACAGTAAAGCATACCTGGAATAGAAGCGCTGTGGTCTGTACTGTTCTTGGCATTTATATCTAGGATTACATAGCAGAATACAAAATGATCATATAGATAGCATTTTCATATTTCTAGAAATCCCAATTAAGCCAAAAAATAAAAGATTTCTCTCTGGTACTCGTAGCTTTTAAACAAAATGCACATTTGGTCCATAATATAAGGAATAATTCATCTATATGAATGTAAAACCCCCAAGGGGGCCAGTCGTGTATTTATGTTGTAATCATCCGTGTGAACGAAAACACAATTTAAGCGGGCTTTTTTCGACTACAACACAGGCCCATGCTAACAAGGGTATCAAAATCGCAAATTTCAGAGAATAAGGAGGTCTTTTTCAACATAAATCCGTGCAAATGGTTGCTTGGGCCGATAGTCATGTGACATCATTGTAAAAATAGCCCAAACTGGTTAGGCCTATAAAACAAATTTACTAACAAACCCGAATCACACAATTACTTTATACGTTCATTTCAGTCTAAACGCCATCCTGAGGACCTATATCCTTTGCTGTGAGTATGATTCATTGAGCTATAATCCTTGTTAAGGGTCACTTTTTCCTTTGAGAATCAACGTTAAGGGTAGTTTTTTAGAGTGGATTCACACAGATAATTACAACTTTTATACATGAGTGCCCCCCCCCCCTCCCTGGGTAAAACCACTATACAAAAGTTTATACATGCATGTACAATTATCTCAATCAGTCGGTTAATACAATTATCTCAATCAGTCGGTTAATTCAGACAGAGTATATATAGTACTAGCACCAAAATCCGTTGTTGCCAACCATAAGGAGCGCTACAAGTAAACCTGTTTCCAACTAAACATGTGTATATTCAAAAATGTCAAGATCACCAAACAGACTTCCAGGAATATTTCAGAAACACAAAACGCCTATATAAATCCCCTGGTTACTGTCATATGTGACGCGATCAAGGAATGAGTCGGATGTCGACCCTGGTCGAAAATAAGTTTTTAATACAGTTTTAAAGAAGACATCTAGAGCTTTCAGAAACTGAAAACCCCATGTCGATACGACGTTTTTTCATTCATTCATGAATGAAATGAATGAACGACGTTTTGTTCCAAAGTTATGTCAAATTGTATACATGAATTTCCATCAAAACTTATGTAAGCCGCCATTTTGAATTGGCCATATCTCAATTTGGGATTCCCCGACATCCGACTCATTCCTCTTGATCGCGTCACATATGTGGAATGTATGGTTTTCGTTTTACGAAGCACCTTCCGCATAAACCGCAGAGAGCTGGCTGGGACAGCGATCTACCGCATTCATCTGCAGCATCTGTATATTGTTGTCTGCTAATTCGCTGGTGTTTAAGACTGCCCTACTGATATCAATCGGGGACGAAGGCATGGCACCCTGCCCTACAAATCACAAAATTGAAGAGAAACGATTGTGGGGTCTTTTTCAACAGTAGAGATACATGTTCTCATTACACTCTTAAGGGGTCATTACACTGAGGTATTTTGTCAGATGGAGACTTTCGCCACAGAGAGCGAAACAAATTAGCATTAAATGATATCGAACTGTGGGATGTGTCAGTCTTCCTGATGATCATGCAGGGAATATTCTTATGTGTGATGTGGATTCCTTTCTTTAAAATCCGCATACTTTTATCATACCCTCCCACATTTCCAATGAAGACTTGACCCCTGGTATTCAAGATTTTTGAACCCTACAGGAGAAGTGATTATAGACATATGGCTGAGCCACCTTTTGAAGTTAGTTACAATGAGCCACATCACTAAATAAAAGCAAAGTTATTTTAAAAAGGACCATTTCATAAAGCTTAATTGTCTAATAGTTTCTGACTGAGCACAATCCCTCTACAGCCAATGTATGTACGTAAAATATCATCGCGTTCACTGCACAAAAACTTTAATGCCACCAACGTATTATATTTTACAGTATATGAATTAAGTATTATTTCCTTTGGATCACCCTAGTACTCAATTCCTCTACACCCTATATGTCCTATTATACAATACCTCCGTCCACAGCAGAATGAGCTGACAGGACCCTCTCTATGGCTTCGTACGGTACTGAAGTTGGCGACAATGTCTCCTCAAAGGTCGGGATCGGATACAGTCCCTTAGGACTGTGCATGTGTTGTAACACTGCAGCAGGCTTGTAATTGTTATTGTTATTGTGCAGCGGTCTCTGCATTGGCTGTAATGGTTGCAACGAGAGACTCGGTTTGGAGGACTGGAACGGCCGTTGTTGACCATTCATGTTGAAATACATGTGGTGACGGTTGTTGACACCCGAAGGGGGATTTGGACGTAAGAAGGGGCCGTCTTGGATTTGCATACCATTATGACCTAAGAAGAAGAAAGAAGTTTTAAAAAAAATTAAATTGAATATTATACATGGAATCAAACATGAATGTGCTGTCGAGGCATCATGTTTATTTACTAAAATTTTATATGGGGTGATTGTTGACACCTTTAGAACAATTGGCTAGCCCTCCGCTGACTCATTATTTTGATTTGGGGGTGAGGTGGGGTGGGTAGGGAATGGGGGTTGCATGGTGGGATATGGTGACATGTGGCAGGGGAAGGTTAAGGTTTAGGTTTAGATGGGGTTAAACGTGGCATTTTAAATAGAGTAGGGGTAGAGCTTGGGGTGGGGCAGGTACGGAGTGGTAGAGGCAGTGGCAGAGGTGGTGGTATGTTGAACCAGAAAATGTGTTCAAGATGAGATGCTTCCAAATAAATCATAATCTGATTAATTGCTATTTAAACACACCATTATCAACGGCACTTGAAGAACCAAAAGAGGTCCCTTTATACCTTCGTTTATGTCCAAGGCATTTCTGTTGTATCACAATGTTCTTAGTGGTGGAACCAAATATCAAAATGCAATTTTAGAGGTATTTCATAATGACAGAAAATCCAGAGAACTGTAAATCTCAGGAGCACCGCCTGGAATAGGTCAATAAGTTCTTGTATTTTCCAATTGTGTGTTGTTTGTTTGTTGTTTTTGTGTTATTGTTTTTTGTTTGTTTTGTTTGTTTTGTTTATTGTTTGCCTACTTACTCCTTAGGGATAAACATCAAAGGGCTAAACACATCCAATGTATATGACAAATATGTCAGAAAATGTTGTGCATGCTTACATAAATCTATGCAACTAATTAGTTATTTTGGTTTTATTAACAGATATGTCATTCTCTTTTAAAGTTGATTTTTAAAGGTACATTTAAAGTGTCTGAAAAAGTGTTCCATTAGATTTTTATATACAAATAGTCGTTCAATACCCTCAAGTACACTTTTACAGTTTTAATTATAAACAAATTATAACCATTACATTATTTTTATCAAAACATTCCTTGACATAAATCTAGCTCTCCCACCAAACCAAAGGTAGACCAAAGTTAAAAACAATGTGAAACATACACTTTTTATACAAAGTTGTATTTATCTGTTGGTAATAAATTGTATATTGTGTCAATAAACTTAGCAACTAAGCAGCTGATATTTCAACCTTGCGTGCACACATACACCACGGTCTAATACAGAAACAATGCTAGGTATTTGTGAACTTTGACCCAAGATGCCGAAACCTAACACTGCTTTTAACTTTGGGCAAAATACTTTCTTCAGTTTTAAAGTTTCAAATTATACTTGTTGGTGTTGTATGTGACTTCATGGTGCACTTATTTATGTCCGACTGGTCTGCATTAATATTTCAAGGAATTATATTTATGTCTGAAGTGTAATCACTTCTCAAAAGTCATATAATTGTCATTTTAACGACTTGTTCATCAAAACAGATTGTTTTCAACTCTATTATAAATATAATGGGGAAAGGAATAAATTCCTGTCAGAATTTTTTTAAAGCTATTTTATGCCTACAACTTTGAATTGGTTTTTCGGTGCATGGTAATTTGGGGTACAATAAACACCAAATTCCAATCAAACATGATCTAAGTTTAAACATTGTTCTCAAAACATGGCTGAATAGCCAATATTTTGACATATCTGAGTGATATCAGTGACTATTCTAATTACCCTGATGGTCTGATCCATTAAAAAGTAGGCCGTATAGTGAGATAAATTGCTTAATTCTCAGTATCCACCACCTAAATTGCAACCGCCCCCCCCCCCCCTCTCCTATCTCCCGTAATCTCCTTCTCTCGTAATCTCCTTCCCCCCTCCTGCACCTTTAAAAAATATGGAAGGTAATACAATGAAGTACCTTTATAATGGAATGGGTTACATTTTAGCAAATTATCTTTAGAAATATCGTGGAGAAATAACAGTGAATCAGACAGTTTTAAAGTATGAGAATCTAAAGTCACTCAAATGAAAAGAGACAGAAAGGTTTATCTCCCTTCATCTTTTAAATTTTCAAATTTTGGTATTGGTTTAGAAGAACCAGTGTATTTTTTACTTTCATGCCCATGAGGGTCTCAACATATAAAGACAATATACACACACAAGAAACACACACCATCAATTGGCATTGCAATGATGAAGGTAATAAATAGAGAATTATCTTACAATAAAGGCTCCCTATTCTTAATATAAACTCCCAGCTTTCCTTTACTCATAGCAATTTGGTTTTTTTAACTTTTTGCACAAAAAGGCCCCATTCTATAAAATTTTGAAAAACCAAACTTGTTTCTTGAACTTGACATTTGTAGAAAAGGTAGTGTTGCCTACCCATATTTCAATATATATAATTAAGGTATATGTTTTCTTTCTCCTATACAACCCTGTCCCAACATCGCATACCTATGCAAATTCAAATTATGTTAATGAAAACTGATTTGATAATTAGAGAGGATAACAAAACCAGTTGGATATAAATATAACTGTTTTGGACATTACCTCAAAAACCCATTGTTCTTGTTCACTGATCCATAAAATGTGCAAATTGTTACTTCGAATGAATAACACATTCCATTACTAGCTTGACTTTTTGTAAAACCACTAAATGTGTTGGGAAGGTAAAACAGACTTGTTGTGCGGGAGGAGTGGCGAACCCCCCCCCCCCCCCCCCCCCCCCCCCAGCAAAAAAATATGTGAGGAGTCTGGCCCAAACGCCAAGGAAAGAGAGATGGGCACTCTGCACACGAGCTAATAGGTAGGTACGACTCTCTCCTGCTTTTTTTAATGTCTTTCTTCACTATAGCATAACTTATTCAAAAAAACAACTATTACTTTAGATAGGTACATTTTTTCAAGAATGACCAACATGCTCCATTTTTGCTGATATTTAAATTGATTAAATTGGCGGAATAACAAACAAGCAACAAAACACATCTATAGAGCAAACATGACAGACAGCATTTGAAAGCATAGAATTGTAAATGAAAAAATCATGAGATACAAACTGAACACAAAACTATCAAAAATGTGTTAGCTCTTTTTATTTCACATTTTTCATATCAAATATAAAACTTATGAAACCTTACCATGTATTGATGAGGGTGGACGTGGTTTCAAAGGCATACTAAGACCTTGTGGTAGTCGCCGTGGTAACAGGGTACCAGGTGGAAATGTTCGTCTGTTCATTGAATTGGGCGGATGTGGGAACCTGACATTCCTGTGAACATAAAAAATGTTAAATGAATCTTTACCACAAATGAAAACTCTTAATGAGATGTAAAATGTCATTTGTATCACATACATCTGCTGTTTAGGCCACACAAAAAAGGTAATGTTGTCCTCCACAGCTTTCAGAGAGGAGGGGTGGGCGGGGCAGATGTTTTTTTTTAAATTAATTTTCTTATACCAGCGGAAGCTCAAAGTTCAGCCAACAAGAAGTTGAAATCACACTAAGCGTTGCAAAATATATGATATAAACACTTAATTTAATATTTAATGCCATTTAAACTGTTATAAAAAAATCTGAAAAAGTCTGAAAAGAAAAGAAAAATATGGAAGAAAAAAATCTGAAAAAAAAAAAAATCGGAGCGGCCCTAAATCTGACGAGTGGGCGGTCAAGACAAGATTACAATTTTTTTGGCTTTATTATACGCCATAAATATAGCATTCCCCAATGGAAGGAGATGGCTCTATCTTGGCGAGGATATTCAATATTCACACTAGCAGCATGTTATATCAAGTCAATCTCTATTTGTTGACGTAGTGCATGTTAATTACTCATGGTTACTGGTTCAAGCCTTGGCTCGTACAACTGTTCTGATACTGCCATAGGCTTTGTGTTATGATCAATGTGATCAGTGGTTTGTAACCAAATTAGCGTGAGCCAGATGACCTGGCAACGGTTATATCCTACCATGCAAAAGTACCAGGTAATATAAAGATACAGGTTGTATGTGATAGGGCTTACTTCCCGCCCCCCCCCCCCCCCCCCCCAACTCAACACAAAAGTTGGTTACCATGACTGTTCTAAAAATCGCGGAAAAGGGGTATGTTTTCGATTCTCAGCGCGGACAGCAAAATCATAAAATAGGGGGTATTTCATGAATTAGTCATGGTTACCAACTATTGTGTTGAGTTGGGGGCCGGGGCTTACTTTAGCTCACAAAATGGAATATTTAAGGAGCAAAGTCAGATCTTCCGCCTCATTGCCCCTCCCTCCTTGATGGTATTATTGGGCTGAGACAGGCAAACGTTTGGAACATGGTTTGTATATAGTCTCTTCTAATTAACCCTGAAGCCCACACAAATTCAGCAAAATCCAGTGAAATGGACAGCCACAAAAAGTAGGGATGCCGTTAAGTCCCATATTGTGGTATCTCATGGGACATAGTAGGATGAAGCAATTGAGAATGTTGCTCATTCGAGTGGCCATGGAAACCTGGGCAAAACTTATTCTATACTCCCATTCTATTTGATGCCGAGGCAAATAATCCTACGTACCTGTTGTTAACTTCTGTATCCATGTTAGATGATGAGAAATGATTGGTATTATGTGGACTTCCTCCATGCATACTCTGTACTGGTGATGTATGATTGCTGTAATTGGATGCACCTGTTGCTGTGCCGCTCCTACTAGAATGGGCACTGTTATACAGACCTGTGAAAAGAACAGATTAAATGTGTCTATAAGTTATCAATATGTAGTATGTGTAACATGAACAACTCTTTCAGTTATAACTAACATGTAGATATGAAGAATTACTACAGGCAATGGTGGTTGAACTGTAAGTATTATCATAGGATAAGATACATTTTAGTGAAGTGAGAATTGTAAATAAAACTCATGCTTGGAGAAAAAAAAACCATTTAGTGTATATATAAATTGCCCGGTGGTTTCAGTCAACATTGACTTTGGGTACGCATGATCGTTCCAAAAATCACGGAAAAGGGGGGTTTTCCGTACCATGTCCGCGGACATTCCACGGACATTTATGTCCGCGATTTACCAAAATTAGGGGTGTTTTTTGAAACTATGTCCGCAATTTCCAATAATAAGGGGTCATTTTGGAAGCTATGTCCACGATTTCAACAAATTAGGGGTGTTTTTTTGAGAGGCTATGTCCGTGAGGAAGAAAAACAAATAGAATGAGCTTTGTGTCATATCAAATTGTCCTGGGAATAGGAAAAAGGGGTATTTTGAACCAGATGTGTCCGCATTATCTCATAAGCTTTCTAAATAATTTTAGTTGGTTGAAATTGGTTGTGGTAAACAAATTGTATGCTCATTTGAGTCTAAGTCATCATTTTATCATGTGTAATAATGACATTGTTTTGTCATATTTCGCATTTAAAGTTTGAAAAAATATCTGAGAATGTTTCAATTGTCTTTATTAGTTAACTATTGTGCTATTGTGTGCTATACATGAATCAACTTGTTCATTAATATCAAGCATTATTGAGTAAAATATTCAATATTGTGTTCGGTTTCAAAATGCAGTAACTTTACCAAAATAGTCATATCTGGTAAACGGTACCATGAAATGTCATGATTCTTTTTACTGATGATAGTAAATACATCTATTGCCACTACGTTGGTTGCCTTCATATTCTGTTTCACTTTGAGTACACTTTGTTTTTTACTCACCCTGTATTTCCGTGGATGAAAAGTCCTTGAATACCTCAGGCAGTGGCAGGTATTGTTGGAATGAAGTCCCCCCCCCTCCCCTTTACCTGGCATAACACTTACAAGTTGTCAGAAGTGTAAACAAATTGTTTTTTGGTAGATTTGTTGGCCTTTTAGGGGAGAGAGGGGAGGGCAGTAAGTGGCGTTTGTGGAGGATGAGTAGTTTGGGGCAAGGGAGTTATGGATTGCAATAAGATGTTATCGCTTTCCATGCGGCTATTAGTTTTACCATAATTATACAAAACATATTTTCTCAGAAACCTTTCCCAACTTTCAAAGTCTATCTCAAGAATTACAGAACTTATTGTACTTATTTTCATGCATTTCTCATGATGATTTACAATCTGTTTATGAAATTCAACAACTTTGACATTTTTAAACATTTTGTGAAATTTTGGAACTGTCGTCTGCAAGACACCTGCCGCATGAAAAGTGTTATATTGTGGTGCAATGTCTGTAATTACCTGAATACATTTCATTAGAGGTACCAGGCAATGATGAATGAGGTGATCTTCCCAATCCACTGTCACTTAACTCCATAGGACTCTCTCCATGAGACATGGGATGTAGAGGCTGGATGGTTAGACAATCTGTCAAAATGTCTGGGGTACAGTAGTCTTCTCTTGTCCGTAACTGTGATGTGGTTAAATTGTGAATAAATATAACGGATTCAGAGGTTAGATCATAAAGGGGTCCAAAAAGTAAGTCTCCCCCTAAAATTTGATCACGTTTGTTTGCATAACTCACATAATTAGACGTTTTGAGAGATTGAAACACTTATGAAAAGCAAAAACACTTGGCTACCCATAGAAAGTTTCTCCATTTCAATATCATTATTACTTTTCTCAAAATAGGCACATTTCCAAAAAAAAATGTTTTCAAAAAAGTGGTACTTTTCAAGATCTATAAGAGTTGTGTGCATAAATCCATACACAATTAAGCATTTTGAAAGATTGAAACATTTATGAAACGGAAAAACCCTTGGCTATCCACACAAAGTTTCCTCTTCTTAATACCATGTTTACTTTTCCTAAAACAGTCACATTTCCCAAAAATTATGTTTTTCCCTTTTCAACGATACAGGGAAGTTATTGACGTGAATTGGCTAGTCATGAATGAAATAAAATCATTTAGAACCAACTAAAAAAAGAAAAGATTTTCTTTAAATTGAAAATAAAGACAATTCAAATTAATTTTAAACAGCACTGGAGACATTTTTGTAACTTTCTTGCATAAGATTTTGAAAAGTGCCACTTTTTCTGAAAATATAATTTTGGGGAAATGTGAATGTTTTGGAAGAAGTAAACATGCTATCGAAAAAGGGAAACTTACGACGTTTATGCCAAGAAAAAAGGTCCGTCTCACATACCCGCACGCAAAAGTATGTTGAGCCACTTTTTCCGCATTAGTCTACGTGCTGAGCATAATTTTTGCCCTTTTTTTAGTTGTCAAAAGAAAAAATGGACTAAAAATTGAAATATAGGTGGGCAAAAAACAAAATAATTCGCATTGCTCATTTTTTTTAATAAAAAAGAAACAAAAGAGCATATAGCATAGCTATTTTCCAAATGTATGTCAGACAGACCTTTTTCTTGGCCTTATTTGCTGGTCATAGAAACTATCATTTGCTCCAGTGGATTTGCTGCCCTGCTATACTTGACACGATTCAAGCGATAAGTTGAATCAAAATCAACTGCAAGCGATATATGAAGAGGTTTTTTGCAAAAGGGCCTTCATCCACTTTGGCTCTTATTGAGAAAAAGTCAAAAAACTGTTTCTAAATATTCAAATTGAGCAATTGAAAAACTGAATGAATTATGAAAGAGGTACACTACATACTAATTTAAATTGACATAAATTTCAAATGTGCTAGTTTTAAATTTTTTTTAAATCATGTTTACATTTTTAGAAAATTTGGATGTAGGCCCTTTTGCAACAAAACTCCATCTGTTTGTACATACAAAAAAAAAATTAACACAAAAAAAATCATTTATTTTAATCATTTAAAAAAAATAAGTTTGATATAGAAATGTATAGGTCACAATCATATGTTTCTAGGAAATAACGTCATTTTTTTCAAAAAGACCTACATCTCATTGTAAACAGCCATTGAAGTTGTTGTTTTGTTGCAAAAGGGCCTGTACCCCGATTTAATTCTGGATAAAGGCCCTTTTGCAACAAAACAACAATTTCAATGGCTGTTTACAATGCACGCGTAATGAGATGTACCGTATTATCCCTATTAAGCGCCCAGGACCTTATAAGCGCCCACCCCTGTTTTTCTCAATGACTAACAACAAACAATCTCTTATAAGCGCCCACCTTTTTAATTCCCATAGCACTGTACAACAACATTCTTCACGGCGTACTTCACTAAAGCAGTAACAGTAAAAGCCGTGATTAGATCGCCACCATCTCTTCCCGATCCCACTAGGCACTAGGCTACTGATACGCGTACAGTAGCGCTGATACCACTGCCTGTACAGCGACCGGCGAGTGTTAATTTTCCGTTTTAATCGCACATGGTAATTCCACTAGTGCAACAGTTCCGTGTATCGTAGTCATTCATTATGCCATTCATTTGTTCAGAAACGGGCACCACCAAAAATTATCACCACAAATGAAAAGCAAAGATGTCTGCCCACATGAAAACCAGATAAATATTGATGGCATTTTCGGCTAAGTTTTTGTTTTTTTCTTACGCAGTTTTTGAACAAAATTGTAACAAATCGTTAGCGATTTGTCTTTCACAACTATTCATGGAATGTGATTAAAAAATCATACTTTCTTTTGGTTCTATGAGCTAAAACATTATTGGTATGTTTACCGAAAAAATATCTTCGCAACCTTGCCAAATTCGACAGTCTCAACGATAAATGAGTTTAAAAAAAGGTAATATAATAAGCGCCCACCCAAAATGACTTTGCTAACCGCCCTGGGCGCTTAAAAGGGATAATACGGTAGGTATTTTTGAAAAAAATGACTTTATTTCCTTGAAACATATGATTTTTCCCTATACATTTCTACATCAAACTCATTTTTGAAAAAAAATGCACCATAGCCCTTTTGCAACAAAGCTCTTCATATGTTGTTTCGGGCCAAGCAACCTATGATGAGTATTCCCGACTTTCGGCAAATCACGTACTGTGGACTTAAAGGGGCATTGAGAGATACATATGGGAGTGCGCCCTCAATTATCCTGGAAATCATTTTTGGCATCAAAGTAATACTTAGTCATATACTAACTACCATCTGAAACAGTTTACCAACATTCGCCGTTATCATATAAAATTTCATGATTTTCTTAGTTTCGATATGATCATATCGAAACTAAGGTGCTGAATTCGGAAGTTATGCATCGTTTTACTCACGGACTTTCGGGGCAAATCTTAACACAAAAGTGCCGTTATTTGCTTAGTTTGGCATGAATGCGATGTCGGAATTGTATGACATTTTGGATTTGGGCTATGTTGATGATTATCTTTACGTTATTTGCCCATTTAGTATATATTTAGTATACACCTTTAAATGCATTGGTAAACTGCATTATCACCGCTAAAGCACTGGTATTATTTTATGCTAAGCTCCCTAATTTTCTGATTTGTAACTGTCGAATTCCGTGTTTTTCCGCTCTGCAAATCTTGCATTTTTCTGTGATGTAATTTTCCCCAAGAAAGCTTGAAATTTATGCAGTGAGATTCTCCCGCTTATTGGGGAAAAGATCTTTTAACATCAACGCTGGTTGTGCGTTGCCATATGTTTTGTTTTATTACGTATCGTTTTTTAATATTTATATTGTTTTATTCAAGACTATTTATAAATTTTGTGTTTTGGGCGTTTTTTTTGCATTTTTTCTTCTTCTTTTCATGAAAATGTCGTTTACCGCTTTTAACCTCAATTCCGCGATTTTCGCGGAAATTCCGCGATTTTCGCGGAAATCCCGCAACGCGGTAAACTTCGGAGCTTATTTTATGCCTTTAAAGCATCAACACAAAGACATATGATTGATGATGTACAGCATTAATGATATTCCCACAAGCTATGAGACCTATGGCACACCAAATTCAATCAATACTAAAAATAGCAACAACAAAATTACCTTTGTTATATAATTCCCACTAAATAAATAAGTACCAAATTAATCACTAAACGACAGGTTTCAAAATGAAATTGAAAGTAATATTGCTTTCAACTTCTTATTTGAAATTCAGGTGAGCAACACATTGTGTGTCAACATGCTAGAGACACACACACAATTATATAGTATATGGTCATGTGTTTTAAGCTCGCCTCCTTTCGCGTTACACACGGATTTTGGCTTTCGCGACATGAATTTAACTTTACACATTTATATTTGCTTGTATACCCCCCTGAGGTAGTAAAAGTATACATTTTCTGAAGGGAAATTGCATGAGGAAACCAAATATGTCATTAAAATTATAGTACGACCAAGAACTAAAATGGTATGATCGGAAATGTTCGGAAAATATCAGAGTTTTTTAATTTTTAATTTGAGATCCATATATTTTGTATACCTATCCCTATCATTATTTTGTTTACATATTTGAATTCCTCATGAAATTACCCATTAGATGATATATATTTGTCAAAGTTACTACGTCGGTATGGTAATTATACCGGCTAGTGAATATCTCAAATTTTTATTTTATATATTTTTAGCATTTTCAGAAATATTTGTTTAAGGATGAACCCTTCCATGATATAAACTGCATTTCTGAATTCCTCTAGTTACAAGCTTTCCAAAAATGTATACTTTTGCTATCATAGGTTGAAAACTTTTTCTGTTATAGTCATTTTTATAAATCCGGTAAATTAAGGCTGATTATTCATGTTGACTGTGTAGCGAATAGGAAGAAAGCTGATGATCATTGTCTTATCCATAATTAATTAGTTGTTAATAATAGTTGACAAGTCTATTGAACCACATACTTAATGACTACTAAATATCCTTTGAAATGGGACCAAAATTGTGTTTTTAACATTAGGGGATGACTAGTTATTGTAAAAAGAACAAAGCATGGGATTATCCCCATTGAGTTTGTACAGGCAGCACCCCTTCCAGAAACACCCCTTCCAGCACCACCCCTGGTCCCCAAACATCAAACAGCTGTATCTCCCTTTCTGTATTAGCTATACCAATGCCATTTGGCAGGCAGATAGCTTGTTATTAGGGCTTTAAAATGATACCAAATTTGTTGAGATAGTTTTTGTGGTTTTAAAAATATTTGAGGAAAATGACAGCATGAAGCTAAAAAATGTAACGGCACCACCCTATTGGGAGGCGAGTTCATAACGCGTGACCATATACAATTATTTGTATTTACAGGAATCCCCCCAGGACCGGCAAATAATAAATTGGAGATAATTAATTGACCAGTTCTGTTATGTAACCATAACAAATTTAGGGTGATCTGTTGTATCGGTCTCAAATTTAGACAACAAAAGTTTGTCTCTAAAACAAAAGTATTGCAAAATGATATAATGTAAAAGCTGAATGCAAACTGCTTATCCACAAAAATAGCCTGTGTAAGTAAATGTAATAAATATAAGAGGACCTGACGTTTCGATTCTAACAGAATCTTTATCGAAGGTAAAATGACAGAATACAACATACACTAACATATACACTCGGCAAAAGAAGTTCTTGGACACTTAAATTAAATTAATATTTAATAGAATATATATAATTATATATATGATTATATATATATAATTGTATATCAAAATAAGCAGAAAGTAATCCTCTAACAGTTTAATATGGAATTTAGACATGATCACTCATGCATGGCAGATCCCATTCACTTGACAATGGCAAGACGATTGCAAAAAATTTGATAATCCCTCCATTCAAATGACTGTAAATGCTCATTTCTTGCAATTTCCTTTTACGCACCTTACCATTGCTTAATGAATGTGCTCAGCCATGCATGAATGCGTACATCTTAATTTCATACAGACATGATAGAGAATTATTGTCTGCTTATTTTGACATGCAATTGTTTAATTTATATTAAATATTTATGTGAAATATTTGAACTTCAATGAGTGTCCACGAACTTCTTTTGACAAGTGTATATAGACATGGGAACAAAGGGCAGGAAGTCACATGGGATAATGTAACAAAGAGGGGGTAAAAGTGACAGATGGATGAATAGGGGAAGGTATAACAAACTTGACAGATGATTGATGAAGTGGATAATGTAACAAAAGGATGACATAGACAAAGGGGAGATTAAAAAGTGAAAGGCAAATGGGATATAGAAAATGGAGAGTAAAATCTATAATGGTGATTGATGACTATAAATGAATAATAAAAATAGATGTAAATGTAAATGGTAACAAATAATGGAAATGCACTGGAACGAGTAATGACAATTACTGTGCATAGGAGACAATGTCGAAAATGAAAACATGGTGTCACACATAAAAAAATTAAATTAAATTAAATTTTAAAATTTAAAAAAAATAATAATACAAAAGTATTGCGGTATAAAGTATTGCGGTATACATACACCAAATTTGTCCACTCCCTCACTTTGTTTTGTTTTTTATGTTGGGGAGAGGGGCTTCTTCTTCTTATCTTTCTTATATTAAGTTTGTTTTGGTTATCAAATTGAACTAATTTGAGACTTTAAACATTCAATATTTAAAAAATAAGTGAGTAATTGATCATTTTATGCATCTTAAGTTGCTGTTAAACATGAACAGAACACAATTTGCTATTAATCATAACCAATATATGATATTTAAAATAGTTAAGAAATATCAAAAATCATTTTGAAAAGAACACCAAATAAACCGACCCTAGATGTTCAGTTTTTAGGGTTGGTCGCAAAGAACCTAGTCGACTGTTTTTCTGGGTTTTTTTGGCCCTGATGCATCACATCATAGGGTTTATTTTGAAGGTATGTCTTCAAGATATAGGGCAAATATATCTTGTAAAACATTTAAAAAAATAGTACTAAATTGAATCATTATTTTTATTACATCATCAGAGCATAACTTCAATTTGCAAAATAAAATGTACACTCTAACAGAAACTGATATCGCCATTATTCATAAGTAACCAAGATATACCTATCGCTGTTATGAATCACAAATATCACTCGGACAAACTTTTTTATTGTCTTTTTGAGTCTTACCTTTTTTCTAGCTTGTTGCTCTTTAGCTGTATGGGCTTTGACGTGTTTTCGTAACGAGCTTGGATCCGTATATCTCTTTGTACAGCCTGGTATCTGGCATGCATAAGGTTTCTGTATGCAAATTAAGAAAATGTACATAATGAGGAAATATGAATGGTAAAATGGTTTCAATGGTAACACTTTCCACGTGGCTATCAGTTTTACCCTACACAAAACAATTTTTTTAGAAACCTTTCCCAACTTTCAAAGTGTATCTCAAGGATTACTGAATCAATACTAGGTATGCTTGTACTTATTTTAATGCATTTCTCATGGCGATTTCAAATATGGTGATGGAATTCAATAATTGTGCCATTTTTTAAACATTTTGTGACATTTTGGAATGTCGTCTGCAGACGCCTGCCGCATGGAAAGTGTTGTAAAGTAACTGCAATATTAAGCCTATAATATACTCCTTATACTCCCATGGAACACAATCATTGCATGTAGGAACATCACAATCCCATGTGTGGCAATCGTTTCTAAGGAACTTCATAGTGATCTTTAACATGGACATCCTAGTTTCACTGAAATCTGGCAATTAAAGGCATATTATGTGATATTTTCCAAGTAGCGCCCTCTATCATTGATTTTTACTCTGAAAGCAGATTTTTTTGCAGATTTGCATTTTTGATCATAAATCATAAAGATCTCCTAAGTTACAGATCGATCGATACGATTCCTAATTACTTCAAAATCATGGTTTGAAAATAGATTGTACCGAGCGGTACAATCTATTTTTCAAATTTTACTCTAAAATTCACTCTAAAACCATGATTTTGAGGTTATTATGAATCGTGTCGCTCTGTAACTTGGACTATATTATGATTTATAATCAGAAAAGTAAATTTGCAAGAAAAATCTGCTTCCAATTTTTTTCGAGGATTGAGGGCGTCCTTGAAAAGATCACATAATTTAATTTTCATTTTAAAAAATCTCACCGTCTGTTATTATCTTTTGTAAAAATAAAATCTTTCCAATGTATTTACACCATAAAATATTTTAATAGGGACAAATGAAGCGAAATTGTCCAACTATAGATGGTGTAACCGGTGACGTAGTGCCTGGCAGTATGCGTGCGCACCTATAGGGAATGTGCTTTAATTCACACTTGATTGATCATTACTTACAATGCTTACAGTGTAATATAGTGCAGTAGTCATGGTCTGCATCCCTAAGCACAGTGAGAGACCAGGTACTAAATCTGGTTGCCCTGCAGTATGCGTATGCACCATAAGGGCATGTGCTTTTAAAATTGGCGCTCAGTGATGTGTGTTTTGCTTTCGAATAGTATGTATGCAGTAGTCATGGACTAGTACCTCTAGCATGTCTTTAGACCAGGCGCTAATCAATTTGTAAACACTACTGATGTAAACAACGGTCACCAGTGGCGGCACCAGCATCGACATTTTGGCTTTTATTGTAAACACTGCCTGAAATTAGATTAATTTGTTCTAAATCAGACATTTTAGACCAATTTTAAACTAATTTCATGTAATTTTAAATTCAACATTTTTGATTGTTTGGGGGACAAATTTTGTTTGGGGTTTGAGCTGACAAGGAGGAAACTAGGGGGGGCAAAGGTCACCCCTCCCCCCTCCCCCCCCCCCCCCCCCCCCCCCCCTTGTAGTGCCGTCACTGGTAACTACATCATACTCTCTTCCTCTGGAGAGGACATCACTTTACCCGTGCAGTATATTTGCACATGTATGGTATGTATCTTCCATTTTTCTACACGTGTGTATATGCCAGCGTCTCAGAGGGCGCGGGTTGATTCATTGCGATCAATGAATTAAGCAGTGAGTCAAATCCATGAATTTGAGTAATTTTTTTCCTTAACTGGAAGACTAAATGTTCAATAAATCAAAAATAATTTTGCTTTTTCAATATTATGCAATCTACATAAAACTAAATAATGCTGTTAAAAAGATTTTCAACC